>JZKD02S1678799.1:300052-322053 GCA_000966675.3 Picea glauca | reverse complement strand
TTTTTTAACCCAATAGTTTAATCTGGGTTAACTGTCATAGGAAACTAGGTTAGAACATAGGTTAGTGGCATTCTTGTTTCGTTCCAATAAAACCAGCTTGATGAAAAATGTTGCACCATGTTTCATATGCCTAAAGGGTAGTTTGGTCGATGTCCCTTGGTGGTGTTTATTTGGAAATATGGGGAAAAACCATAAAAATGCATTTATCCTAAGTTTTCCCCAGCGTATGTGTATCCGCTCCTCATTTTATGCTCCCTGCACATTTCGGTGGTCCAGATCGCGGCGCTCAGATCTACGGTGCACAGAGCATTTCAGACCGCCCCGACCATTATGCTTTTAGCCGGGGGGGTTCGAGATCGCTGATAACATTTGCGCGCATCTGGATGGCCCAGAGATGAGCGCTTAAATCAACGGTCCAGATTAGATTCCAGACCCCCTCGTCCATTCTGCCTTTAATGGAAGGGGGGGTCCAAAATCACTGATAAAGAGCGCGCTTGTATCTACGTCTCAGAAACAGGTGGGCAGATCAATGGCTCACAATAGATTTCGGACCCCCCCAGATGATATTCTTTTAACCGAGGGGGGGGGGGGTCCAGAATGGTTACCTCCCTCTGGTGGGCCCTTGTCTTAGGTGGCATAAACCTATTGGTCCCGAAGTCTCATAACCATCTGTTATCTGACAGCCCCCGTCACTGGTGGACGTCATCTTCCACTTGTTCCACTTGTTCCTGAGTTATGTCCCATCTCATAACTGTTGTCATCCCCCTACCCCTTTTCACTCATGGCAAGCCCTTTCTTGCAACTTTTACCTCCAATCCCTAGCTGCCATGTCACCCGTCCGTATGTTTCGTCCACCGTCACCTGCCATCTCACCCCCAAGTGGCCCGTTGTCCATTTATTACTGGATAACCTATCCGTTATCCAGCTGACCTATCTCCCATGCCCAACCGACCCCATTTTTAAATAAAATTACCGTTTTCCCCATTTTTGCGGTTCACTCGTCGCACCAGAGAAACTCATAGCTTGCTCCTCCATTACATCCCGTCACCTTCATCAACAGTCAGTCGACCCCACTAACTTCTTGTTTATTGCAGTTACTGTTGCAGAGATGGCGCCAAAGCCAAGACAAGCAAAAGGAGAGGAGAATCCTTTCCTTCTACCTCCTGTCGACCTGGAAAAAATCCCATTGGTCAACAAAGACAGATTGATCGCTGATACCAAATGCGACTTCGATTTTTCAGACCTTCAGTCATGGCTCAGGGAGGATTTCCTGGACCAGAGCGATGAAATTGGACTCTGGGAGTCCAATTTACCTCTTTACCTTTTTCCCCGGATCCACCACTTTCTCGAGTTCGCACTTAAATGCCAAGCTCACTATATCCCTGAACAAAGAGCCGTCATCTCCTCATCCGGAGACACCCTGTTCCTCATCACGCCCGAAGACATAGACCAGATGATGCAAATTCCCCGTGCCAACTCTACGTCTCTTTTCAACAGAGTTGTATCAGAAGATGACTTTTCCCCAAAGAGCTCAAATATTCGAGCTTTTCCTTCCCATCTCCGCTCAATTCCCTTCCACAAATCCTCCTTACCCGTCATCCATGTTCTCCACCAAGGGAAACCAGGTCATTTCCTCCCTTTGTGCTCTGTTAGGGTACTATTCCGACCAGTGGGTAGATGAGCCCATTCTAGGTTTTCTTTCCATTTTCTCCACTGATGAAAAGCCCACCACTCAATTTGATTTCAGCACCTTCTTGGCCGACAATATTCACGAACAGTTCATGAATTTTGGCATGGAAGGCATGTTCAGATACTCGTCTATACTGGCATACATGTTTGTTTACTTTCAAGCAGATAAATTCAGTTTTTCCATGCAGAAGATGGACACAGATGGAAGGCCTCACGTAGTCACAGCATGGACCTCTTTGCTGAAGCATAACTCCATTGAGTATAGCTTCAAGGTGTTCATCGATCTTTTCTACCACCCTATGGTAAGCATGCTGAGCGGCAGGCCCGAGCCTCGAATAAATGACGAAGTCCAGAGAATATTGCATCTCTCGGACAACACAAAGACCGGGGATTGGTACCTGTATCAAAACCATACTGAGATCAGAGTATACGGTTGCGAGTTGGCACCATATAAGCTACCCAAATATTTGCCGGTAAGAATCTTTGATTTAGAGTATATAAGACAAATCATGAATTCAGATGACATCCATTTTGTATCCTTGAAGAAAAAGCAACAGCTCAAAATCAAGGGGTAGATTGGCTCTTTCATCTGCAACAGTCGAGGAACCGGGGAAGAAGTTGATAGGATGTTGAAAGAAATGAAGTTCTTTATGAGCTTCCCATGGCACTATGATCCTCATGGGATCATCTCGGAAATGCAGGTGAAGAACAAAAATATCTCATATGTACATCTTTCCAAGCCTGAGATCAAAACATTTTCCAATCAGACAGTGTGGGTGCCTGACACCTTGGTCGAAGTGGAACAACAGGTTCCCCCAACCACTGTGCCACCAACGACCATGCCTCAGGTCCCTAAGGAAAAAAGGCCTCGACAAGATTCATCTCCACCTGTCATGAAGGTATCATCTGAAGAGTTCCAGTTGCATACTAAGAGGCCCAAGACAACCACAGTTCCCAACCCTACTGGGGAGAAAGAAGCCCCACCTACCACAGTGGTCAAATCTGTCATTCCACCTTTCGGCTCAAGCCTATATCAGGGGATCACCCTAGCAGTGCCAAATAAATCCTTAGACTCCCCACTGGACACTCATCCGGGCAAGACTGGGCCCAAGTTGAGCATTTTCGAGAAGTACTAGTTGATTAAGAAAAAGAATCAGATCCTTACCAACAGTACTTATGCTCAGTTTCGAAAGAAGACGTCAACTGCGCAGCATAGGCTGTTGTCTGCATTTCACACAGAAAAGGGCAGGATGCACATGGATTTCCTTCAGGCGCTGGTACCAAACCCCAAGGTGATCACAGACTACAAGAGGGCCACCTTCGAATTCCAGACGAAGGATGTGCACCCAACAGATCAGATGGATCTGCACAAACAGATAGGAGAGATGGTGTTCCATACATTGGCACATGCTTCAGCTTCTGCAACAAAATTACAGGTATCATTGAACAATGCTTAGACACAACTCAAGCTGGAGAAGATATCGTCCTTTGTGAAGGATAATAGAATCAAGACTTTGGAGGAGCTGGTCCTCAAGATCGACTATGATCCTTCGAACGTCAAAGCTACAGAGGAGATGATAAAGAATAAAAATGCAGACATCACCTCCTTGAGGAAACAACTGAATCTCCCACCCACCGAGGACTCACAGGCGAAGGAGATAGCAGAGAAAGAAGGCGAGAAGGATGAAATGCTCAAGCTGCTCATGGAGCAGAACGCACAGCTCAAAGAAATGGAATATGAGATGGAAAGATTATTAAAAGAGAAGGAACAGATGAAGCCAATGGAAGTCATTCCATTGAGTTCCATTCCGATTTCAGGAGAAAGCACAACAATAGTGACAACAATCCCATCTGCAACTCCGATGACATCACAAGAGGGTACAACCGACCTCGCCAAATCCATGGAAAAGATGAACCTGCAAGAGACAGAGATCAATAGTCTTAAAAAGGAAGTTGAGAACCTCCAGGAACTCAAAACTTCCTTCCAGACCAGTCTCTCCAAAGAAAAACAGGTAACTGAACAGCTCAAGAAGGAGCTGCAGCAGCTCCAAAAGAAAACAGTGGCAGGGAAGACCTTGGCTGAGGTCAAAGAGAATGTATGGACAGAAATCATAAAGTCCATAAATGAGATATGGTCCATGATCCAAATTATGTTCGAGCAGAATGAGTTGGTCCAAAGGAGAAAGCAGGCTATTGAGAAGATTAGAGTAGAATTGGGAGATAGAACAACTCAGGCAAATGATATCATCAAGTTCCTCAATTCAAAGACCAGAGAAGAGCTAGAAGAGTTGAAGATCGAAGACAGAACTGAGACCATCCTTGAGGTCAAAAGGGTTTTGACCAATAGAGTATTAATTCTTCAATTGGAAGAAAAGGTTTAGATCATGGACCAGGGGGTGAAAATGTTTTTCAACAAGATTGAGGCTCTCCAAAAGAAAGGTCTACCTGGTCTGAAGGTTATTAATGATAAAATGATGACACTTCCGGATTACAAGAAGAGATTGGCTAAGGTGTCCAAGGACAATTCAAAGTTTGCAAGCATACAAGGGAGCATCACTGGCAAAGCATTCCTAGATGCCCTTCAGTTAGACATCAATATCCAACACGAGATTTGATACATATTCCTCACTAAGCCCACATTCGCCAAGTATACAGAAATGGACGAAGTGTATCGAAGACTGCTCAAAGTCACTGTGCCTAGTCATCTCAGATGGGAGGAACTCTGCGATCTGCTCGATTAACAGATGAGTTGTCCAGGTCCAGTCACCTATCCAGTCAGATGAGATCGTGCAAAGGCTTCATCAACGGTCTACCCAAAATTAGCTTGCAGTTTCACCAAGTCATCACAAGCAGTTCCGAGATTTAAGAGAGTTGTTAAATTAGTTAGGCTAAAAATAGAAATAGCACGTCCTGATCATTTATGACAGGAATGTTTGTAATTTGAAAATACTTCACCTTTTGAAGTATTGAGGGTGGTTGATCTTCACACCCTGACTCTATCAGACTGTAACATTTTTGAAGAGATCTGCCATTAATAAAAAGGAGGCATTTTAACAGGATTCTTGTGTGTATTCACTGGTGATGTTTATTCTTTAAGTTGAATGTTATTCTTTCTTTGTGATCATATTGTTTTCTGAAACTAATCTTTAAGAGTAACGAATGTTACAGGATTTATCTTAGATACCCTGTTTCTGAATAGAAAGATTTTAGTGTTTATCTTCAGGTGTTTTCAATTAAGAAATTCTTAACTGCTTCTTAGTTGAAATTATCTTTCTCATCTTTTCTTCTGTCCATCATCTGAGCTACTAAAAGATCCAGTGAGTATATTATCTCCCTGTGGAAGTCTTCCTTCACGTTTATGGTTGTATTTCATATTTATTTAAATGTGGACCCCATAGCCCAATGGATGTGTAGACTGTCTCAACCAATTCATTAAACACTTTGACAACAAAACCTACTTATTTCTTTACCTAGCCTAATATCTAAAATTGGAAACATAGCTAAATCATATAGAGAGATCCCTCTCTGAAGCTGGAAGGGATAGATCCCAGCTTTAAAAGTGGTTGGATAAAGTTACCTTTGTAGATTTCTTCTGTTTCAACCTCTAGGAAATTTACCAAGAGCTAACAGCTGGGATGGAAGGTGTGAAAACGTTAATAAGTTGAGGGCAGGCCACAATCAAAACCACGGTTTTGTAGAAAGGACATTTGGAGGATCAAGGTAAATTGCGGGGCGAAAAGTAGTTTGATTCAAGCCACCTTTGGATGCGCCTGCAATCATGTGGTCACATGAGATCATCGCCCAAGGTCATGTCAAAAAATGAAGCTAGTGCTCGCAAGACCGAGATCAGGAAGAACCTTTTGAATAGGCGTGTGGTCACCATCGGTGGTCACATGAAGGACAAGGCTTAGAAGCCAAAGAAGCCAAAAACAACTGACTGTAACTGCTAGATAAGATGAAGAGTTGCATCTTCCAGAGAAGCCAAAGAATATTTGGATAATGACCACTGATGATGAACAAATTCAGCATAATCGCCAGAGAAGGCGAAGAGTTGCAATGATGATCAGGAAGAGGACTTGGTGTGAGAAAGACATGCTGAACATAGGGAATACTGTGATTTTTCGATAGTTATGCATGTGGGTAGAAGGTGAGAGTGTGTAGGACCTGAAGTGGTGATCAGAGGCACAACAGATAGAATGTAGAGGCAACCCAAAGCATAAAAGGAAAGAATAAAAGCTGAACAATTGTTGGAGTGCACAGGAGGAAAACGAGCAGAGCATAGAAGCAAAAAGATGCAGAATCAGAATAGAGCATAGAAGTTGAAGAAGGAAGAGGAGACATGGAGTTGTAATAGACCATATCAGAGACAGAGCAAGTAAGTAAAGTTTAGTAAGATTCAATCAGGGTGGTAGGGTGGTGCTAGGGAGGATTGTAGTCCTCTAAATTCTCGCTGGTGCTAGAAGATATTCTGGGAGTTGGTGCTTCCATCTAGTTGGTGCTAGATAAATCTAAGAGTTGGTGCTCTCTACAAGTTGTAGCTTGCTATCAGAGGTTGTAACCTCATATTTGAGTTGGTGCTCAAAGACTATGATGTACATGAAGGTTGGAGCTTGATTGACATCTGAAGAAGGATATGTTTTCTCCCTTTATGGGTTTCCTCATAAAAATCTGGGTCTCTGTGTATTCTATGTGATTGATCAAATATTTTATATCTATGCATGTTAAGTTACCAGTAACACATTAAATAATATTCTAGAAAGATTCATAAAAGGACAAGAAAAGTTTCAAGATTATATTATAACTGATTCACCCCCCCCTCTCAATTATATTTCCAACAACCTACAAACATTCCTTAACTTTAACAACAAGAGACTAGCATTTTCATCAAACTTTACTTTAATCTCACATGACTAGTTTTGGATTAGTCAACAACCCTAACTTGAAATAATCATAACTATGTACTTGTAATGAATAAAGATTTGAAACCGATACATAATGTTCTTAAGTGTGTTTAATGCAATTCCTCCAGGTGTCACTACTTGAAACCTCTCAAAAAATGAGTTATAGCAAAAATGACATACCTTGCTGAATTCTGGCTTATTCTAGAGAGTGACCTTGTAGAGCGTATCCCGCACGAAAGGTTTGTTGAATTGATCTAAAATTTTTACAAAACATACTACAGACTTTACTCTAACCAAACAATTGGGTCTTACTAAATTTGGATCTATTATGAAGAAGTTATGACATTTTTACCTGAAACACTCGTTTTAGACTAGTTTCAGGACTAGCCACAAACCCTATTTTCTATGTAATGTAACTAAAAAAATACAACGACCCACAAGCTGAATGTCTTACCACAGATACGTGGATTTTTTTCCTCAATGTCCTATCAATCGTACGGTATAAATCATTCTAGAAAAAAAGTTATTGCGAAAATGGTGAGATGACCTGTAAATAACATACCTTAGAAAGCATCATCAAAATAATTTATCTTCCCTTGAATTCTATGTTGAACAGGATAAGTC
The DNA here is from genome assembly GCA_000966675.3 of Picea glauca. Lineage (NCBI taxonomy): Eukaryota > Viridiplantae > Streptophyta > Pinopsida > Pinales > Pinaceae > Picea > Picea glauca. The sequence continues at coordinate 314,839 of JZKD02S1678799.1, read as the reverse complement.
AACTAAGAGGGGGGATGAATCAGTTCTATAAAATTTGTTTCATTTTATAAGCATATTATTTATTAATTAATAAATCATGCCTTTAACATTTAACTTGTAGTAATACATTTAACCAATAAATATACAATCACATAAATGAAACAGTGACACAATGATTTTTCATGAGGGAACCCAAAATGGAAAAACCTCTTCTGCTAACCACTTTGAAGCATAGAATAGCCCTCGAGCACTTTGGCAATCCACTTGTGCTAACCCATATGCCCATTGGCCGTGACCACAGGTTAATCGAAATGCATTTCACATTTCCCATTTCGGCAATCCTGTGTCGAAGAGTCTTGACACTTCAAGTTGCGAATATTGAAATAGAGCTTAGCTTCATGGTAGCTCCTTCCTCTCACATGACCATCAGCAGTAACCACTGCCTACACCAAAAAGGTATTTCGGTGTTTCGCATTTCAACGTTTCGACATTTCACATTTCGGCATTTTGGCTTTTAGCATTTTGGCATTTCGGCGTTCTGTATTTCAACATTTTGACATTTCAACGTTCTGTATTTCGACATTTCGACATTTCACATTTTGGCATTTTGGAGTTTCTCATTTCGTCATTTTGGCGTTCCATATTTTGGCATTTCGGCATTCCGTATTTCGGCATTTCTCATTTTGACATTTTGACCTTTATGTGATGAAGTGTTTTGACACTCCAAGTCGTGATCCCTGAAATGATATGACAGCTTCACATTTGATTTGGTGGACATAGATCGGACGGTTCTCATTAACTTCTTGGGGAAAGATCAATGGTCATATACGACTCTTATATTACCCCTCCAATGCTTAATCCAATGGACATGACTTAATCATTCATCGAGATGGATGGTTGTCGGGGTTTCAGTACTTTGGCCATCAGGTCTTCATGACCTCCATAAATTCAAAAAATATTGAAACCGTAGATCATGTGACATGTGTCCCTTTTGGTATTTCGGCATTCGGGACTTCGTGATGTTGGATTTTTTTTTTGCTTACCATGCAAAAATCCCGAAATAGAAACTCCCAGAGTGACGTATCATAGTGATGTCACTTAGGATGACAGGTCATGTGCTGGTCAATCTCCGATCTCTGAAATTCAAGCTAAGGGTGCTGACTCCTCTTCCAAAGCTCGTTTCACATGTGACCTCGAGTTATAACCAAAAGCTCACCTCCTGGGTTCTTCACAATTTTGCGTTTCAGTATGTAGAGAGGTATGTTGATCTACGAATTAGGAACCAATGTGCCTGTGCAAACTGATCCATGGTCCCTGTGAAAACTGACCAACAAAATCCCCCTTTGGCATTTTAAATTTTGACATTAATGACAAAACCAAGTCTTGTGCAAACTGCAAGCCCTGCCAACAAACTCCCCCTTTGGAATTGATGGAAAACTTTAAATATCGTCTCCCCCTTTTGACATCTATGGCAAAGGAATCAACCATACTCCCCCTGAGCAAAGAAAACCACTTGCAAAGATGTATCATTTCAACAACAACTCCCCCTATCAATAATAGTTAATAAACCTGTGTAGTCCGATTTTATAATGAAGCCCTTGCAATCTTTGAGAATGAAATGAAATTACAGATGGTAAACCCCCAACTTATCCCTGAAACTTTCAAATTGCATTTTAGGTAAAGGTTTAGTAAATACATTTGCAATCTGATCCTTTGTGCCAACATATTCCACGTTAATAACTTTAGACATAACCTGCTCTCTTAGAAAATGAAATTTAATGGGAATGTGCTTTGTTTTTGAATGCATAATAGGATTTTTAGAAATACTAATTGCACTGGTATTATCACAGAAGATAGGTATAGGTTCATCATAATGAATATGTATATCTTCCAACATCTATTTCATCCATAGAACCTGAGTGCAACAAGTTGCAGCTGCTATGTATTCTGCTTTAGCAGTAGACATAGACATTGCTGATTGTTTTTTTACTTGACCAACTTACAAGACATCCTCCAAGAAAAAATGTTGCTCCACTAGTACTCTTCTTGTCATCAACACAACCTACCCAATTAACATCAGTGAAATCATATAAATCAAGATGATTCCCTATAGGATACCACAAACCATACTCTGTTGTCCCCTTAAGATATCTGAAAATTATTTTGACTGCAAGTAAATGATAAGTTTTTGGTGAAGCTTGAAACCTGCCAAGTTGACAAACTGCCTGCATAATATCAGGTCTTGTAGCTATAGCATAAAGAAGACTACCAATCATAGATCTGTATGTTGTCTGATAAACATCTTTAGTATCATCAAACTTACTTAATTTACAGCCAGTAACCATGGGAGTGCCAACTGGTTTAGAATCTTCCATCTGAAATTTCTTAAGCATTTCATTTATATACTTGGTTTGAGAAATGGAAATACCTTTATCAGATTGAGTAATTTGCAAGCCTAAGAAAAACTTAATTCCTCCTAGCATGGACATCTCAAACTCTTTCTGCATACTTTTAGCAAATTGTTTATTGAGCCTATTATCATCACTACCAAAAATGATAGCATCTACATATATCTCAACAATGATCAGACTATCATTTTCTTCTTTAATATATAGATTACTATCAGTGTTACCTTTCCTGAATCCTTGCTGCCTCAAGTAATTGTCAAGTCTAGAATACCAAGCCCTTGGTGCTTGCTTCAGCACATACAATGCCTTTTTCAACCTCTAAACATACCGTTCTGCTTCTTGTACCTAAAAACCATCTGGTTTTTCCATATATACTTCTTCCTCTAAATCACCATTAAAAAATAAAGACTTTACATCCATTTGGTAAACTTTAATTTGTTTAGAACTGACATAAGCTAGAATCAGTCTAATGGATTCCATTCTTGCAACAGGAGCAAAAGTTTCTCCATAATCTATTCCTTCTACCTGTGCATACCCTTTACAAACCAATCTAGCCTTCTTTCTAGTTATTTTACTTGCTTCATCCATCTTATTTCTGAAAACCCATTTAGCCCCTATGACATTCTTGTTTAAATGTCTAGGAACCAATTCCCATGTCTTATTCTTTTCTATTTGATGAAGTTCTTCATTCATTGCTTTCATCCAATATTCATCTTTAATTGCTTCTTCAATACTTTTGGGTTCAATCAGAGAAAGTAAAGATACTTGTCCATGAGTTGAGGTGGATTCTTGTCTTCTGCTTCTTATTCCAACACCTACATTTAAGTCACCAATTATTTGTTCTTTAGGGTGATTTTTCTGTATTCTCTTGCTTGGAGTCTTTGATGGAGTCATGCTTTTGGATGGATTTGTGCCCTATATCAAAGTAGGAATTAATTGTTCACTGTCAGCAACCTTAGTTTCTTCTGTTTCACTTACCTCATCATTCATTTTATGCTTGTCATCTATCTCATATATTTGATGATTCTTTTGTTTAGATTTGGACTTCAAAAATGAGGACTCATCAAATTTCACATCTATGGCTTCAACTATTTTTTTCAATCTGAAGTTGTAACATTTATAAGCTTTCCTTGAATAGGAATATCCAACTAAAATACCTTCATCTATTCTAGAATCCAATTTTCCCAAATGCTTGTCAATTCTTTTGATATAACATTTACTGCCAAAAATTCTGAAATGTTTAACACTAGCTGTTGCGCCTTTCCATAACTGATAGGGTGTCTTAAAATAATTATTTCTCAGCAAGCTTCTATTCAAAATGTGAACAACAGTATGAACAGCTTGAGGCCACAGTATATTACTTAGTTTAGATTCATTGAGCATAGTTCTAGCCATCTCCATAACAGTCCTATTTTTTCTTTCAACCACTCCATTTTGTTGAGGTGTTTCAGTAACACAAAAATGTCTTCTTATCACATTTTCATCACAGTACTTGTTAAATTATTTAGACACAAATTCTCCTCCATTATCTGATCTTAAACATTTGATTTTCATGTCACATTCATTTTCAGTTGACACCTTAAAGGTTTGAAAACAACTAACAGTTTCATATTTTTTTTTCAATAAAAACATCCATGTCATTCTAGTAAAGTCATCCACAAATAGTAGAAAATATCTTTCTCCTTTTAATCCTGTTGTTCTCATAGGTCCACAAACATCAACATGTACTATTTCCAATGGTTTAGTTGTTGAATGTTCTTTCGTTTTGAATTTAACTCTAGTTTGCTTACCATGTTGACATTACTTATAGACAGAACTTGAAAGATTCTTTATGAAAATTAAATCTCTTATTGCTTCCTTTTTATTCAACTGAATCATATTTTCAAAGTTAATGTGTCCAAGTCTTTTGTGCCACAACTAGCTTTCATCTTCACTCCCAAGATAACATTTTTCTTTTTCTTCATCTAGTATGTAAATGTTGCTTGAAGTTCTTGTGGTTGTTCCAACTAGTTTATTTGATTTTATATCCTTGATTTGACATCCTTTTGAATCAAACATCATAAAAAGACCTTTATCACAAGTTTGACTTACACTTAATAAGTTATGTTCCATTTCCTCAACCAATAAGACATTTTCATCCATGATTTTCCTGTTGTTTAGACATATAGTTCCTCTTCCAACTATCCTAGCTGATTGATCATTTCCAAAGGTGACTGTACCTTCTTTTCCTTCATCTAGTTCAACAAAGAGTTGTTTTATACATGTCATATGGTTTGAACATCCACTATCCACAACCCATTTTACTTTATGTTCTTCTTGTAGAGCTATAGTGCATTTTCCAGTGTTCAAATTTTCACTTTTCTTTTTCTAATATTTGGTCTTCAGATTTGTGTAAGTGGGTTCATTAAATTTTTGAAAACTCATAGGAAAATTTCTTGACACATGCCCAAAGTTGTTACACTTATAACATTTTGGCTCATATTTTAAGGTGTCAAATCTGTTGTAAGAATAGTTTATATTGTTTTGACTAGTTTTACCATGTCCTCTTCCATATTCAAAATTAGACCTTTCATGACTGTTATGTGCATTTATCTTTCTTGAAAAACTATTGCAAAATTCAGCCTTATGTCCATACTTATAACAAAAGAAATAGTGGCCTTCAAACCTGTTTTGATGTCTACCATAACTTCTTCTATGCATTGTTGAAGCCTGATTTTCTTCTTGCCTTTCTGATTACATCTTCTTGCTAGTAATTTTCTCATGATTATACTCTGTACCTTCTTTCTCAACACTTGAACTAGAACATCCATTAGTTACTTTAGATTTATAACCAATTCCATTCTTATCATATGCTGATCTTTGACTACTAATAATTTGATCCAACACTTTAGAACTATGATTCATGTTATTTTCTTGTACTTTCTTTCTTAATGAGACTACTTCAATTTTTAAACCTTCATTTTCCTTATCCTTTTCTGCAAGCATTTTAGTTAGAGCTTCTTCAATCACTCTAGCCTCTCCCATTTTAAGTTTTAAGTCAACTACCATGATTTTAGTGCTCTCAATCAAACCATTTGATTTATGTAATTCAAATTCTAGATTCTCAATTTCTCTTTTAAAATGTTCGCATTTTCTTATCACTTTTCTTAATTCACTTAAAGCACTTACCAGTTCAGCTTCTAGATCAACTTCACCTTATTCTTCTTCACCAGGCCGATCATCTTGTTTTTTTATAGCCATAAAAAGTCGTACATCTGAACTGTCATCATTCTCATCAGATTCTGAAATATCACTGTCATCTTTTATATACAGGCTTTTCTTTTTGTAAGTATTTCTTTGAAAAAACTTCTTATGTCTATTCTTGAATTCCTTAGGTTTTCTATCATTGTCTTCTTCATTATCAATATTCTTATTGTAAGGAAACTTAGAAGAAAAATTTCCTATTCTACCACAACCAAAAAATTTCAGAGGAAGCTTACCTTTATACTTGCCAGCACCTCTTTTCAGATTTTTAACAAAATTTTATTCTTCCACATCACCTTCTAAGTTCTGAATCCTCATGACTGCTGATTTTTGCTTCAACATTTTTCTTATCTTTCTTTGCTACCTTGAAAGCTGCTTCTTTCCTGAAAGAATTCTCACCAAAGGTTCTCATCTCATATGCTGATAATATTCCATGTAATTCATCCATTTCTAAAGCATCAAGATCTGTTCTTTCTTCTAATGCAAATATCTTTGAATCAAATCTTGCAGGAAGTGATCTAAGTACCTTTTGCACAATAATATTATTTTTAACTGTTTCTCCTAGACCTCTCATGGTGTTAACTACTTCATCAATACGAAGAAAGTAGGTAGCTATATCTTCAGATTCTTCCATTTTTAGACTTTCAAATTTACTTCTATATGATTGTATCTTAGCACTCTTTACTTTAGTGTCTCCTTCATATACATTTTTCAATTTATCCCATATTTATTTTACTGATGCACAATGCATAACTTTAACAAATTCTGACCCTGTTAGACCTCCTAGTATTGTATACATAGCTTTGGAATTACTCTCATAGAGTCTCTTACCTGTAGCATCTATTGGAATGGTTGTCGGGGTTTTATATTCATTTAGTATAGCCTGCTAGATATCTAGTCCTTGAGTCTGTAAAAACAAATTCATCCTGATACTTCAAAAAGCATAATTATGACCATCGAATAAAGACAATCCATGTTTTGTAAATTCTGACTTATCCATTATGAATGATCAAAAACTTCTAGTGGTTAAACTGATATCTTGAAGTAACCTGCTCTGATACCAATTGTTGAACAGGATAAGTCAACTAAGAGGGGGGATGAATCAATTGTATACGATTTGTTTCATTTTATAAGCATATTGCTTATTAATTAATAAATCATGCCTTTAACATTTAACTTGCAGTAATACATTTAACCAATAAATACACAATCACATAAATGAAACAATGACACAGTGATTTTTCATGAGGAAACCCAAAAGGGAAAAACCTCTTCTTCTTATGAATGAAAGGCAAGCTCCGACTCCTCTTTACATTCTTATTTTATCTAAGCTAGAACCCAGATGAGGCTGCTACCTCTGTTTCTTCAGCACCTATTGAATGGAAGCTACAACTCTCAGATGTACAAGCACCAACTTGTACAGGAGACTTTTACAGTCTCCCCTTGCTCCTCCCTACCACCCTGGAATCCTTCTCTGTCACTAAGAACCTACAAACCAAATCTTTATCTTCTCTCTCAAAGATTAATCATTCAAATCCTCTCTGTTTATATATTCATATCAGAATCCATTCTTGACCAAACCACATAGATTTATCAATGTGTGCATATGTCTTCCCTCTTCCATATTTTCTCTCTCTTCATCATTTCTTCTCACTATCCCTGTGTGAATTTGTTTTAGTTCATCTTAATTTTTCAGAGATAAAGTTGAGTTATAAATTTTCTCCTCAAATTTTACAGAGCCATATTTCTCCAATAATCCTCTACAACAATATTTTCTTGCCACAATCACTTTATCTATCTTCCTATATCATCAACGTGTACAATCGAACCCTCAAGCTTCAAAGAATCGGTTACAATAACTGAATAAATTCCTTATAGTGATTATTATTCGCCAAGGCATCAAGACGAACAATATCCACATGATCACTTTAACTATTTAACCAGCACCATTCGATGAACATACATCTGTTTTGATTTTTCAGCACAGAATAACCCTTGAGTGCTTTGGCAAGCCACTTGTGCTAACCCATATTCCCATTGGCCGTGACCACAGGTTAATTGAAATGCATTTCAACAATTCTGTGTCAAAGAGTCTTGACACTTCAAGTTGCGAATCTCGAAATAGAGCTTAGCTTCATGCTAGCTCCTCCCTCTCATATGACCATTGGCGGTAACCACTACCTACACCAAAAAGGTATTTCAACATTTCACATTTCAGCGTTTCGGCATTTCACATTTCGGCATTTTGACTTTTAGCATTTCGGCATTTCAGCGTTCCGTATTTCGCATTTCAGCGTTCCGTATTTTGATATTTTGCATTTTGGCATTTCGACGTTTCGTATTTCAGCATTCTGTATTTTGGCATTTTTGTCATTCCATAATTCGACATTTCACATTTCGACATTTCGGCATTTCTGTGATGAAGTGTTTCGACACTCCAAGTCGCGATCCCCGAAATGATCTGACGGCTTCACATTTGATCTGGTGGACATAGATCAAACGATTCTCATTAACTTCTGGGGGACAAATCAACAGTCATATATGGCTCTTATATTACCCCTCCAATGCTTAATCCAATGGACATGACTTAATCATTCATTGATATGGATGGTTGTCGGGGTTTCGGTACTTTGGCCATCAAGTCTTCATGACCTCCAACAATTCAAAAACTCTCGAAACTGTAGATCATGTTACGTGTGTCCCTTTCGGTATTTCGACATTCAGGACTTCGTGATGTTGGAGTTTTTTTTTGCTTACCATGCAAAAATCCTAAAATAGAAACTCCCAGAGTGATGTATCATAGTGACGTCACTTAGGATGACGTGTCATGTGCTAGTCAATCTCCGATCTTCAAAATTCAAGCTAAGGGTGTTGACTCCTCTTCCAAAGCTTGTTTCACATGTGACCTCGAGTTATAACCAAACTCTCACCTCCTAGGTTCTTCGCAGTTTCGCATTTCGGTATGTTAAGAGGCATGCTGATCTCCGAATTAAGAACCACCATGCTTGTGAAAACTGATCCACGGTGCCTGTGCAAACTGACCAACAAACTCCCCCTTTGGCATTTTAAAGTTTGACATTAATGAAAAAACCAAGTCCTATGCAAGCTATGAAAACTGCAAGCCCTGCCAACATTTCGACCCTCTTTTCTTCACCTTCCCTCTGAAATTCGGCTTATATATACTTTGGTTACCTTAGTCACCTATATATATTCAATATGTTCAAGTGTTATGTAAAATGAGAGAGCCTTGTCTCTTATTTATACTCTCCATCTTCTAGGTCACTTAACCCATTTCTAGGTCACTTAACCTATTTTCCTCATTTTTAGGGTTAACCACTTTTCATAATTAGAAAGTTCTCCATTACTTTATCATTTAAATATTCCTCCTTGACTTTGTCGCCTCACTTTATCATTTAAATAATCTTCTTTGATTTTTTCACTTCACTTTATTATTTAAATAATATTTCTTGACTTTGTCACTTTAATTTATTATTTAAATAATAATTTCTTCTTTGCAAGCTCTTTGAATTCTTTGACCTTTTGGGGCTTCAAGCCAACATATGGGGGCCCTCCAACTTCATAAGGCCATAACTCTCAAACCGTGAGGAGTTATGTGATGTTCAACATACCACCAGAAATGGCATGACATGTACTATCCATATAGAATAGTCTTTCCTTCAAATATATCAAAACTCATATCATTATCCATCAAACAAACTTGGGTCCATTAGCTAAACCTGGGTTCCTCTACTTCTCATGGCCATAACTCTCTAACTGTGAGGAGTTATGTGACGTTCCACATACCACCATAAATGGAATGACATGTACTATCCATATAGAATAGTCTTACCTTCAAATGTATTAAAAATGCTACCATTATACATGAAACAACCTTGGGTCCATTACCCAAACCTTTGTGCTACCGGAATTCACTACTGGACTTTCTCCAAGGGTTGACATCAATCTACAATATCACTCTCCAATATTTGACATCAATGACAAACGGTGATCCATACCAACTATCCATCAACCTAAGCCAACTGTCTGACACCTTGTCTTCGAAATTATTTTAATAGAGCATTGCTCTACTGAAGGTTTCCCCCTTGAAGAGGCAAGTGAAAAATGATTCCTATCAATAAAGAGGTAACATTTTTGGTGTTGTGGTTCTCTACATTTTGTTGTTCCGCTAGTATTTTCTGCAATATTTATGTTTTCTGCTTATTATAATACATCTAGTACCTAACAAGTGGTATCATAGCACTTTCCTCTACGAAAACCATGGGATTTTTTTTTAGGGTAGAGACATGTACTATCAGTGTATTTAAAGCACAAAGATCTATCGTTCAGTTAGTAAAAATTTATTGGGGAAGAATACACACATAAAATACAAACAGTTTCATAGGGTTACTCGAAATAGGCGTTTCACTTTGTTGGAAACCTCTATAACCCCAATTGGTACCCTTCAAGTAGTACCACATTAGACATAATCTGCACATGACCATCACTCCCGCATACCATCACGTATATTAGGAGTTCCTTAGGTCTCCTGAAACCGGATCTATATTAGTTGATCGATCACTTGACTACTATAGTGACACCAAGAACAACACTCGGGAAGATACTTTCTAGTATTTTGGTAATCGGGTTGTATGACTAAGGGTACGGTTGAGCCTCCTTAGTTGGTTCCCTAAGATATTGGATTGGGTATTACTATTCAACCTCATATGTATATCAGAGAGCTATAGAATAGGGAAAACCCTTATCTGTAGGAACCCTAAAAACTCTAACCCTTGGGAAAGACACAGAACAAAAAAGGAACAAACAAGATCTATTATCGCACAACCTTGCCTCCTGCATTTTGGTTGCAAAATTCCTACATAATTGTTCCTGTTAACAATTTGACACTTCGTCATTGCAGTATTCTTCAGGCCAGAGTATAACTCTATAGGAGTAAAAGAAAGTATAGTGGTCCCACCAACACCCTTACTAGGAACCTATCCCATTGGATTCCTCTCTTCTCCATGATCACCATGGTACCTATCATTTGTAAGCCCTTTTTTTTTTTTTTGTGGACCCGACCCCCTTCATGACACCCTTGTTTGCGACCTATCCTATTGGATTACCCTTTTCTCCTTGATCTTCATGGTACCTATCACTTATAATACTATTTATTTATTTATTTTTTCTGTGGTCCGACCCACCCTTCTCGACACCCTTATTTGACATCTATCCCATTGGATTTCCCTTGTCCCCATGATCAAAATGATATATATCACCTATCCAACTTTTTTCCCACTCCCCATTCTAGGAACCCTGAATTTCAACGTGGCCACCACTCACACCCAAGAACTATAGACATAAATCAAACAGGACCAAGTCTAGACCCAATTTTCCAAAGATGACGACCAATTTGAAAAATTAGAGGGAAAAATTGACACCCTCAATGCCAATCAACCAGTTATTGAACTGATTCCAGGACCCCCCCTTCCTTGAAAAATCCTCCCAAGTAGATGGTTTTTATTCCTACCATACTATGGCCTTTCATTCCAACCCTTTCATTGTGACCCTCATCTTCCTCAAATTGAGGTCAATAAATTTGATGGATCCGATCCCACAGGCTGGGTCACCCAAATGGAGCATTATTTTTCTTTGCATGGCACTATCGATGAGCTGGAAAAACTTCATTATGTTGTTCTCTATGTGGATCTTGAACACTTGAAATTGTGTAAAAATGGATGCCATGGGTATGTTTCTTGGGCCAGTTTGTTGCAGGTATTTATGAATGATTTAACATAGACACCCACTATTTAGGCCATTTGACCAAGTTGAAACAATTTGGCATAGTGGAAGACTTTATAACCACCTTTGAGCACTTAGCTTTCAGAAAGAAGGGAATGATAGATGCCTTCTTCAGGGAATGTTTTATTAGTGGCCTAAAGGATGAAATCCAAGCCCAGGTCCTCATGGATCACCCCTAGACTTGGTTGGAAGCTACTAACTGATCCAAAGAAGAACAATATATTGTTTTTTCCCAGAACTGAAATCCCTCTTTTCTTCCCCTCCCTCGACCTGCCAATAATTCCCCTCATGCCACCCCTCTCAAGATCATAAATTAACTCAGGTAGAAATGTTTGAACACCAACTCAAGGGTCTTTGCTATAATTGTGATGACAAATATTTTCCCAGGCACAAGTGTAAGAAACATAATATTTTTATGGCCATTTTTGAGGATGTTGTTGACAAGGAAGTTGAAGCTTCCCCTATGGAAGAGATACCCCCAATAGATGATACTACTCTACTCGTTGATCCACCATAAGTTGAACTGTTGATTTGTCTTCACTCCCTCACTCTCTTCTCTGCTCCCCAAACCCTCAAGCTAATTGGCTAGATTAAGCATAAGAAAGTCTTAATCCTTGTTGACAGTGGAAACACCCATAATTTTATTCACCATCGCGTTGCCCATGAAACAAATTTTTATATTTGTGTTGTCAACAATTTTCAAATCATAATTGCTAATGGAGGTTCCATGAAAGTTGGTGGGCATTGTGAAAATGTGAATCTACAAATTCATTAGTACCACCTGGAATCTCATAGGTTTTCTATCGACATGGGATGTTGTGACATTATGCTCAGTGTTGAATGGTTACGCACTCTAGGCCCCATCCTCATGTATTTTAATAAATTAACCATGAAATTCCAATAGGAGGGACAATAGTATACGTTCCAAGGCATCACAACAGGCTCGACTAAGATCATCGTTTCCCATCGAATGGAAAAGATCCTAAAAAAAGGTCATTTTGGCATTATTTCCCATCTCCATTCCATTCAAGTAGTTGAGACACCCCTCTGTGCATCCTGACCTCCAATCTATCCTCTCCCAACACCAAGCCATTTTTACCACTCCCCATGGAATTCCCCCTTCATGTGTTGTTCATTATCATTCCATTCCTCTATTCTCAAGAAACCTTCCTCCCAATGTTCGTCATTATCGTCATCCATTTTCCTCGAAGAATGAAATGGAGAAAATTGTTCAAGAATTTCTCAAAGTCGGTGTTATCCATCTTAGTACCAGCCCCTATTCTTCTTTTGTGGTCATGGTACTCAAGAAAGAAGGAACTTGGTGCATGTGTCTATATTTTCATGCCCTCAAACAACTCACCATCAAAGACAGATTTTCCATTCCTGTCATTGATGACTTGTTGGATGAATTGAGCAGTTATCAGTACTTTACTAAAATTGATCTCCATTCTGGCTACCACCAGACACGTATGAAAGAGGAAGACATTCTCGATACTGCATTTAGAACTCATGATGGTCACTATGATTTCTTGGTCATGCCCTTTTTCTTGTGTACTGCTCCCTCCACTTTCCAAAGTCCCATGAACCATGTCTTTCATCCTTTCCTTCGTCATTTTGTCTTAGATTTATTTGATGATATTTGTTGAAATATTGTAACTGCAAAGAGTATTCTATTTATTTATTGAGACATTCTTCATTAAATCAATCCCATTTTGTGGATTGATCATACCGAGCATTGTAATTGACCAAATCCCCTTTTGTATATTGGTCAAACCCTAATTGTATTATGCAAATTAAGAAGTTGACCCCCAGGCCTAATTAAAGTGGTTGTAACCACTAAGAAGACAAGTTGTCCCTTCCTAGTGAAGAGACACATTTCCAATGCCTACCAATTAGTATAAATAAAGGAGGCCAACGCCTCATTTTCTCACTCACTCATTCACTCATCAAGTGCGCAAGTTTGGTAGCTGCAGTTGGGAGAAGAAGGAAGAGAGAGGCACATTGCTTAGTGTTGGATATTCTCTAGTGTTTTGGTTTATTGTCTTGGCATTGTATTGGCTATCTATATTAAGGATGTTTTGCTAGGTTTTCTCCCCCATGAGGGTTTCCCGGGATAAATGTTGTGTATCTTGTGATTGTGTTTCTCTCAGTGATCCTACCTATGCTATTTTTATCTAGTAAATTGAAAAGAAACTTAATAATAGCTCAATCTTAACATGGAATTAGAGCTAAGCTGAAGAGAGCACCTTTCATTGGATAAGAAAAAACGTAATTGTTGTCGTACAAGAAAATTAGGAATTTTTGTTGGAGAGGAATGTTTTCCTAAAAACCATTTAGAAAAGTGCGCCCTACCCTAGTGAATATTTTGGCAGCTTGAGCACACCTTTTCAGTGTACAGAGCCTTTGGAAAGTCAAACCCTAGTTTCTGACTACTACCAAAAACCCAAAAAACTGTGGGTGTGGTGTTGTCGACAATCCCAACTATTTGACGACCTCTGGTGAGATGAGGTTCTTTTGGCTTCCGCTATCAACAATTAAATGCAATGGGGTCCCCTTCACCCACATCTATGAATGAAAAAGGCGCTCCCCCTCTTCTGGATCTATTGGTTCTTCTAGTTGAATTGTTGTGGTCGCGACAATAGCAGTGGGGTCTACGTCGATGATTTGTCTTTTACCAGTATTTTCAGAATCAGATTCTGAATCAGGGTTCAGCTCCTTGTCTTTGATCTTGGCCACAAATGACTTCTTTAAGCGACATTCATCCATGTTGTGCCAGGGTATTTTGTGGAAATCACACCATTTTTTGGTGTCCTTCTTTGTCTTCCCGTGACCCTTCTTTTCCTGTGGCTTGGACTGGTTTTCGGGAGACTATTTGTTAGGGTTGTCTTTGTCATACTTTGGTTGTTGTGGATTTGCAAACCCGAACTCCCATTTGTTCTGGTTCTTAAATTTCTGCTCGATTTTAACAGCATATTGATAGGCAGCACCGAGTGATGAGATGTCTAGAAAATCCACTTCAGTTTGGATGTATCTGTGTAGAGCCCCACGGTATTTTAGAACCAAATGTCGTTCGGAGTCTTTGATACCTAGCTTGGTGTGCAAGGTATGCAAGGTATTGGTGAACTCTAGAACTGCTTGACCCCTCTCTTCCACAGTCTGGTCCATCTCATGTATTGTTCCTCATAGTTGCCAATAGGGTAGTACTGTTCCTTTACCGCATCCACAAAAAAATCCCAAGTCCGCTCGGCCCCATATATTCCAGACTCCTCTGTGGAAATATGCTCCCAGTAAGTTTCCCACCAATGTTTGACATGGGGGAGATCCTTAAGGAGTGCGAAGGTGATCTTTTCCTTGTCTG
>JZKD02S1678799.1:278578-294188 GCA_000966675.3 Picea glauca | reverse complement strand
GATTGCACGTATTACGGGGATCACTCAGAGGTATACCCACAATGATGAGTGGAAGCCTTTTGAGTTGATTTCGAGCTAGATACCCTGCCCTTGCATGTGGATCGGACTGTCGACTATTCCCCCAGGATTTATTGTTGTCAGTGGTAACCTTAGTGGCCTATCTCTTTAGGGTATTTACACAAGGTGACTGTGGAGGGGCAAGTCTTCACAGTACCTGGAATCGACGTTGGCCAAACTCACTCGGGCTCCTTGGAAGGTATACCCACGATTATGTGTGGGAGCTTGCACCAGGCTATAAGTCCGTTAAGCAAGTTGCCAACGTAACTTTTCCATCCGCTCTATCTCAACCCCTTCTTACATTGTTCCCGCGACATTGGATTTCATCACCAGCTAGTGCGTTCATTGTGAGAAGGTTTTGTTTGTTTGCTTGCTTCCGAGATTTTTAGCGTGTGCTGTTTGTTTTCCTTAGCAGTCTCTAGGTTGGATTTATTTAATAGCGTCAATTCTCGAAATGACTAATGAAGGAACCCCTGCTCCGGGGGAACCTTTTGTTTTTCCTTCTTATGGAAACATTGGTCCTCCTCACATCGCTACTTTGAGCCTTCCAGGTCTCACAATTGGATTACCAGTGTGGTTGTTTTCCACTCAGGCAATCCCGAATGCAGTAAGTGCTTCGGTCGTAAGCACTTCCCCCCAAGAGCATCAACCTCATGTTGATCCTTCACCTTCTTCACCAGTAAGGTCTTCTTCGCCTTATTTACTTGCAAGGTCGCCTTTCGTTTCATCTTCTTCGTCGAGTGAAAGTTCTACAGCTAGTAACTCAGTGAATAAGAAGAAGAAGAAAGAAAGATTAAGAAGAAGAAAGATAAGCAAGGGTCAAAACCTCCAACCACTGTCAAACATGTTGGAAAACAACCAGTTACTGTTAATCGTGCTAGGAGTGTTGATGATGTCAAGATCACCCAAACAACCCGTAAGCCCAAGTACCCTTGCAGGCTTTGTAAGGGTAGCCATTTTCTTAAGGATTTCCCTGGTCTATCCAAGGTTATAGAAGCATGGTCTACACACCCTCGCCAACCCATGTCATTAGCCTCTGAACAACATGCTGACAACCCCCTGTCAACTAGTCATGATACGGTTGGGAAGAAGAAAAGTAGAGTCAAGTTCCCGTGTATGTTATGCAAAGGCAGTCATCTCACTCACCTTTTCCCTTGTATGGATGAAGCCTTGAAATTACTGAAAGACATGACTGTTTCACAGCCTCCACTTCCAGCTGCTTACCGTAAGATTTCTCTCAACCCACCTATAGTTGATGGAATGATCAATCCGGTTCCACTGTCAGTCAGTCTGGTTGATCAAGTGGTTAATCTGGTCACATATTTGGATGAACCAGTAGACCAAGTGGTTGATCCGATCCCATCCTCGGTCAACCCCATTCTCCCCTTGGGGAATGAAACCCAAGTGGTTGATCTGATCTCTTCATCGGTCGATCCTACTCTCCCGCTAGAGCGTAAACCCGATACTGCCCATGTTTTTTTCATTGATATAGACTCTGTCGTGTCAGGGGGTATTCCTCCTTCTCCCGTGGAACCCCCTCCAAGTAATGAGGCCATCCATTTCGATTGGGGTGTGATAACTGGACCTCATCTTCCCTATCACATTCCTTTCCAAATTACAGCACAGGTTTGTGGTCGAGACATTCCTCAGATGCTAATAGATGAAGGCGCGTCTGTTAGTATCTTGTCCTCTTTTTCTTGGCAAGCTTTGGGTTGTCCTCCACTTGCACTGGTTACACAGAATCTGTTAGCTTTTAACATAAGAACCAATGAACCTTTAGGGACCCTTCCTCAGTTCTTGTAACTTTGGGAGGGAAAACTGTCTTCATTGACGTCATGGTAGTCCAAGACCCCTTGGATTTTTCTTTACTCCTTGGGCGAGATTATGTCTATGCCATGAAATCTATTGTCTCTACTATTTTTCGTGTGATATATTTCCCTCGCGATGGACGATTTGTGACTGTTGATCAACTTTCATTCAGTGACCCCGCCTGAATTGCCTCCCTGAATGGTTCTTGTATGCAGACGGTATCGCCCCCGCCATAGGTCAATTATGTGGCATTGTCACATATGTCTTCGACTTCTGATGACTTAAATCTAGTAGTTGACATGGTGATCTCTTCGATAGGGTTGTTAGAGCCTGATCTCTTTACTCCTGTCACGACCCTTGACATGGTGTCCTTCCAGAGTGTGTTTCTTCCTTCCAGTGAAGACCTCTTGGAATCCATGACAAATTTTTGTCCCTTGACATGGTGTCATTCTGGAGCATTGTCCTTTTGGAATCCATGATCAAGAAGAGAGTTTCAAGGATATTTTTTGTGTCTCTGAGGCAATCTCGTTAAAAAATGAAACAGAGGTCTTTGAGCATGATTTTCTGATTTCAAGCTCGTTAAAAAATGAAACCAGACTTGAGCATGGTTTTTTGATTTCAAGCTCATTAAAAAATGAAACCACTTCTGAGGATAGTTTTTCATCTTTGTGGTAACCTCGTTAAAAAATGAAACATAGGTTACGAGCATAGTTCTTGTTTCTATGTCAAGATCGTTAAAAAATGAAATAGTTTTCCCCCTCTCTGTTTGAGTCAAGTCCTTCATCTAGTATTTGAAGCTTCTTTTCCTCTGCCTTTGTCGTTGGATGAAACGAAGCTTGGGGGACATTTTCCTCAGCCTCTGGACTTCATGCTGAAGTTAAGCCATTAGTTTCTTAAGCTGGGGGCTAAGTACCCACCATCCATGTGTTATGCGTTGGGAAGTCCAAGCATAACTTTCTATGGTTCAAGCTTGTGTAAAAATGAAACCACTTACCTCAAGCAT
Organism: Picea glauca; assembly: GCA_000966675.3. Taxonomy (NCBI): domain Eukaryota; kingdom Viridiplantae; phylum Streptophyta; class Pinopsida; order Pinales; family Pinaceae; genus Picea; species Picea glauca. The sequence goes on along the minus strand of JZKD02S1678799.1, from coordinate 291,319 downwards.
AGTTTCCTCTGGTTCAAGATTGCGTAAAAATGAAACCAGGTCCAAGCATAGTTTTGTTTAGTTTTTAAGCTTGTGTAAAAATTAAAATCTATCCCAAGCATAGTTTTGTTTTGTTTTAAATATTGCGTAAAAATGAAAACAATCCCAAGCTTAGTCTTTGTTCTTTCTCATGCTCGTAAATACATGAGAATAAGTTACCGAGCTTAGTCTTTGTTCTTTCTAGTGCTCGTAAATCAATGAGAATGTAACCGAGTATACTTTTATCACTTTTTTGGGCTCAACAAGGTTATACAAAAAAGGAACCCCTCTGGAGTCCTCTTTAAGCTCTTTTCAGACTCTCTAAACATGAAAAGATCGTCGAGCGACCTTGCTATTTTCACGCTCGCTAAAGTATTTGAAATACGCGTCTGGTGAGCGATAATTTATCTCTTTTTCGGTCTTATCCAGACTATCTTACGAAAAAGGAACTGAGAGAGTTCTCTTTTAAGTGTTTTTCCAAACTCTATAATCTTGAAAAACCTTCGAGTTTTCTATCTCTGGGCTCGTTAAACAAACATTGACAGACCCATGATGGGACCAAACCACTCCTTCTTAGGGTTCATTAAACATACTCCGAGGGACTTGTCCGAAGGATGAGCTTACATTTACAAGCATATGCTACCCTCATCAAGCTTGCATAAAAATAAAGAGGTACTCGCCAAAAATGGTGGGGGAAAATTTGGGAAAGAATTGTGTCTAAACCTGTATTCCATGAATGAGTCGCTTTTGAACATGACACCCTTTCACTCGCCTTGTGTATAGGTTGGAAAATCCACTAGTCTCTTGATCATACTCCTTTATAAGATTACAAATTGGTCTGTGATCCTTGTTGTTGAGTCAGTGTTTCCAAGACAATTGTCGTGTCGTCAATATGTTCAAAATGAAGTTCATCCTAAAAATCCTTCTATTGCGTCGGCCATTTCTGCAGTCTTTAAGCCTTCTATTGCGTCGACCATCCCTGAGTCAGTCCTGAATCACTTGTTACTCTGATCTACTTCAAATCTTGTTACTTGTTTCATGTCATTGATGTGGGATACATTAAGGCCCTCCTGTGACGAGTCTTTTCCTGTCGACTTCAACTCATTATCTAGTAATTAGACTTAGAAACTAATTGGTACCTTGGAACTTGCATGCCTCAATGGCAGGTTTCCTCGCTTTTGACAGTGGGTTTTCATTATCGACCCCTGATCGAGAGATTCCGTCGAGTGTTCGACCTCAGCTCATTGATTCACATTCGTTGGATTTTACTAGTGTACCTTGGGAGTCATTGACACTAATGGTGATTTCCCTCGCACTTGTTAACGGTTTCATCAATGACCGGTAATCAAGTGGTTTCTACCATGTTCGACTTCAACACATGTAATCACATGGTTAGATTCATACTTTGGGCGACGAGATTGAAGACCATGGATATTATCTTTGTGATCGAGGTTGCGATGGAGTATGTATAATTGGTGACACATAGATCCACTGTGTATGTCTCGTGGCTATGTCTTCTTGATTTGAAATTTCTCGCATAGATCCACAGTGTATTTCGGTGGCTATGCTATATTTTGATGGCATGGATACACAGTGTATGATTGGTGGCCTTGAACCATGTCTACAATGTCATCATTCTGTGATCTGAGTATGGGAATGCCTACCTCAGAATTGATATATATGATATTCTACAAATGCTTGGTTGTTCACAGGTTTCCGATTAGATGTGCTCCTGGTTCTCGACACACACATACAGCTTACAAAGTCTATCGACTGTCACTGGTTCCAATCTCAGACTTTGGGGGGCATTCTGTTACCCATGATTTTGGTCATCATGATGATGTATTGATAATGGTGTACTTAGGATCTTCATTAGAACTTTCTCCTGAGAAAAGTTACCTTCATCTCTTTCCAGAAATGACATTTTGGAGGAAGGTTAGCAGGATGCTAATACATTTTCCTGCGAGAATGCATGATTCTCGCAGGCTGCCTTAAGCCAGGGTGTGATAAGTTCACACTGTGTGTAACTACTAGGGTGCGAACACTTTCTAAAACAAGGAAAAAGATGAATTATCGAAGCTTCTAGAAGGGAATCTTCTAGAAGGATGAGATGGCATTCGAATGGTTATCTAAGTACTGGATTTCCTGATATTTTGGGATCATTCTTATCCAAGTAACTAATTCATTCTCTCCTATATATTGAGGGGATTCTCATGGAAAAGGTTAGAAGAAAACAAGCAAGAGATTTATTGGAGAATTAGTGAAATATTGTGTGAAGGACTGAAGCTACAGCAGCTAGAGAACTCTAGCAAGTTTATCAAAGGTGGTTGATCTTCTTCATGCAAGTGAGAAAGTGTGTGTGTCAGAGCCAAGGGCCATCGAAAGGAAGTTTGAAACATCAAGGCTCAGGTTGTAATATTTACTTTCCATCGATATAATACAGTAATGTGTCCCTTTCCCATAAAGTTAGTTCTACTTTATTGTATAACTTCTTGATCATATACATAGATTGACTATTGAATAGATTGTGCTTTCTTCACTTCAGTTGGTTTGTATTGTTTTGATCTTGATTGTACAAGAGCACTGGAGCGAAGCATGAGCAACAAAGATCAAAGGAAGCGATCATAAGGTATGTTCTTTAATTGTACCTCCTAGTACATTCAATAGTTAAAATCTAGGGAAAGAGTATCATTCTGTCTTGCTTTGTTCTAGATCCAGGTGGATCTAGGGAGATCGGTTTGTGTCTGCACTTACAGATTTATCCAATAACACATAGGCTTCTCTATACCTAGCCCGCGGGGTTCCCGTAGGTTCCTATATAGGTAGGGTGCGACAACGTTTGAAGGCTAAAAGAAGAAAGAGGTTCACAAAGTTTCTAGAAGGGGAATCTTCTAGAATGTTAGGTGGCGTCCGTATGGTTGTGATCTTACTGGTTTCTCAGATTTGGTGGGATCATCCTCATCCTTTTAGCCACTTCACCTTCTTCTATATAATCACGGGCTTCTCATGGAAAAGGTTAAGCAAGATTAAGCAGAGAATTGATGACAGAATAGGCTGAAGACTGTGTGAATAATCTTGTTTCAAGTGATGCTTGAGGCCTCCATTTGTCCATCAAGATTTTGTGGATTCTCTTCATACGAATTTCAGAGCAAGTGTATGTGTGTTGGAACGAAGGACCACTAAAAGGGAACTTGCGACATCAAGGCAATTCAGTTGTATCTTCTACTTTTCATTAATATAATACGGTGGCACGTCTCTCTCCCATAAAATCATTAGTATTTTATTACATGACTCCTTGATCACATGTTTAGGCTGTCATTGAATTCTACTATTGATGCTTTCACGTTGGTTGGTTTGTGTCATTGCAGATATGATTTCACAAGAGCACCGGAGTGAAGTAGGGACAAAAAAGATATAAGGAAGCGATTCATAAGGTATTTCATCTATTCCTTCTTTGGTAGTAAACTCAATGATCACAACTTAGGGAAAGTGTCATGTTCCATCTCATTTTGTTCTAGATCCAGGTGGATCTAGGAGGATTAGTTTATGTCTGCATTCACCGATATACCCAATAAAAAAATTGGCGACCCCGCTGGGGATACAACTTATTTGTGGTTTTTTGTGGGCCATTTTCTTTTAGCCTATATTTTTCCTTTTGTTTCAGTCTCTGAGTCTGTGGGAGATCCAACAAGATTCTCTAGACCTGAAATTTTCCTCAGACCTTCCCTCCTTTTTCCAAAATTTATTTGTTTGAAAACACTTTCGTAATGTAACCTATACATAGCCCATGGAAACCTTTGATTTATGCACCCCAAAAGTTTATCCCAGTGCGGGATTTACGCACCCTAATTCTTTCTATCCTGTGAAAAATGTTGATTTTCGCACTGTAACCTATCGCTGGGTCGCGACGACGTTTGCAAATTTTTTTGGATTGGGTCTGGTCACCTCTTGATACCCAGTTTTTCTTTATCAGCTGGGTGGAAATTTTAATGCTAGTTCTTGACTGTTTTCCTGAGTGTTTAGCTTGCTATCGATTGGTTTTCGGAGATCGAACACCTCTCTTAGTCATTTTCCAGTTTCATTTTTCATTTTTATCAACAAGGATATAATCTCTGATCCCACATCTGAGTGCTTGATTGATTGAAAATCTTTTCATTGGATTTAAATGTTTTGGATTGATTACGTTTTCTGGATTGCTTGTTGACTGGAAAGATATTTGTTCATTCACATTTGATTGAATACTTTCTTGTCATTTTTCACTTTTATCTTCATTGAAAGTTTGAATTGGGTGATTGTTGAGTGTACCATTTTCTTGGATTACTTGTACTTTCTTCGTAATACCCCTGATTCGGTTTTAGAAAGGAGGAATTTAAAGTCACTTATTCTATTTAGTAATCGTTCATAAGAAATTTCTTTGCATTCATTTTTTTTTTTTTTTAAAGAAAGAAGAGAAAAATTGATAAGTTTCATTGTTTATGGTTGTTTGAAATTGAGCTCATTCAAGAAAAAGAAAGTACTTTTTGTAGCTTACATCATTCCAGAAAGATATTTTCTCCCTACTGTAGATAGAATTCAATGAAAAAAAATTGCACCATTCATTTTCTATTTGCACATCATTGGGTCAAGCTCTCATACAACATTGGTTTCATTTCCATATCCCTCTTGCATAAACAACAACCTATAAAAACAATACGTAATTTTAAAATTCACTTAGCAACTTTTATTTACTAGGGTATTTTACACCAACATTAGCTAGGCTAGTGCTTTGGAATAGGTTGTGAGGCACACTCTCCAAAGAATAAAACACAAAATAGTATCTTGTGATAGGGAGTGTTCAAATCCATTGGCAACATTTTGTCCTGGGAAGCCCTTCTCACACAAGGGTCAAACCTGAGGTCGCATTAAGACTGGAAGAGTTACTCACCCTGCTTTGCTGGTCTTGGTGTAGAGATTGCGCGTATTATGGTGGTCGCTTAAAAGGTATACCCACAATGATGAGTGGAATCCTTTTGAGTTGATTTCAGGCTAGATACCCTGCCCTTGTGCGTGGATCGGACTGTGGACTGTTTCCCTAGGAATCATTGTTGTTCTTGGTAACCTTAGTAGCCTATATTCATAGGTTCTTACACAAGGTGACTATGGAGGGGCAAGTCTTCATGGTACCTGGAATCGACATTGGAAAAAATCACTCGGGCTCCTTGGAGGGTATACCCATGATTATGTGTGGGATATTGCACCAGGGTGTAAGTCCGTTAAGTAGGTCATCAACGTAACGTTTCCACCGGCTCTACCCTAGACCCTTCTTGTCTTGACTTCGAGATGTTGGATTTCATCACCAACTAGTGACTTTGAAATAAGAAGGTTTTGTTTTCTTGGTGTTATTCCTATATTATATTAGTGAGTGTTGTTGTTTTCCATAGTTGGCCATAGATTTTTTCTATAAAGTATTTGGTTTGGGCAATATTGACCTTCCATGTCGTTCATGTAGAATGCAAGGCCTACCCTCGGAAGATCCGAAAGGTTCTCAACACTTGCTTACTAATCCACTGGAGGTTTCTCCTCAATAGAGTGAGGTCAAAAACACTCCCACTTCACAAGTGGAAAGAACTAACTCTTTAGATGATTTATGAGTTTCTGATCCTCTAGAGTCTTTTCGACTTCCTCACGGTTCCGAGAGACGTATTGTTCAGCTAAATTCATCCAGAGAACTTGTTGTTTAGACTTTTGGAATACCAACCGGACCTTTCATAGGCCCTGAAGGCCAGGATCCTTTCTGGACTACTAACATATTTAGAACCTCGCCCCATATGATGTGGGATCTTTTCAGATTAGGGGCAGGTGTTGATATATCTGTCGAACCCGAGTTGACCAAAATGTTTGCTACTGACACGATACCCCTAGATCATTCTGCCAGTACAAATGCCTATATTTTCGTTGGTTCAGACACCTATTCAGTCGGTCCTAGCTTGACCATCCCCATTCATATGACCCATTCTACAATGGTCCCAAGCGCTACGACTATTCCCATTGGGAATACGGTGGCTAGCCAAGCTCCCATTGGCACACCTCTTTCATCTAGACCTATTCCGTTGCTTCCTCCTGTGTATAATGATTTGAATACTTATATTCCTATTCCTACTCAGGTTCCATCCGAAGCTTCTAGAGTTTTTACTCCTCCTAGGTACAATCCTGCTTCTGGTTTCATTCTGACACTTACCTAGGTTCCCTCCAGAGGGTCTTATCCACCTTTTATCATAGGATCCGGCCCTAGTGGCTACAACCCAAGTGGAGGCATTACTTAGTCTTTCACACCTAATTATCAGATTCCCGTTAGGGGACAAACTCCTTTTGGAGGCCAACCTCCTACTGGGGGGAAACCTCCATTTGGGAGTCCACCTCAAACTAGGACACAACCCCCATGTGAAGGACAACCCCCACCTACCCCACCCTATGGAAAGAACATACCAGCATCCCTGGCCCAGTATTGGAACTTTCTCACCCAGGGTAATCCTCAATCAACTGGGGGGCAACAACCTCAAGCTATCTCTTACATACCCCCTAGTTCAGGACATCCATACCCGGGTTCTTCCAATCCCATTTGGGGTTTGAACGTTCAATATAGTGTCCATTTTCAAGGGAACATGCCTAATCAGTACAACCCTATGGGCTACATGCCTCCACACCCACACCCGAATCTATCAGGATCTTCGCATCACATGCAAATTGCTTACGGTCCTGCTGGTATACCGACGAGACTTCCTCCCCAAATTCACCAGTACCCTCATGTGAATAGATAGTTTCCCTTTTTAGCTACTTTGGATCTACCCGACTTGTCTAGAATCCTAAATGACCCTATCCTACATTCTCCTCATTGGCCCATTATACCAGCCAAGTTATCGTCCGACATTCCCAAATTCGACGGTAAACCTGGAGAAGACCCAAACAACCATATCATGACTTTTCACCTTTGGTGTTTGTCCAACTCTTTGATGGATGACTCCATTCGGTTATGACTCTTTCAACGAACTCTTACGGGTTCGGCTGAAAAGTGGTATATAGAATTACCACGAGGCTTCTTCACCGAATTTAATACTCTCGCCATGGATTTCCTTACACACTACCATTTTTCAATCCATTATGAAATAGGAATCGAGATTTTGAGCTCCTTCAAGAAAAATAAGGTCACTCACATCTCCGATCACATTCATGAGTGGAGACGAAGACGACGTTTGATCAAACTCGATCTTCCCGATCAGTTATTGGTAGAGTGGTTCACAAAATCATTCGTGAATAAAATCTCTTTAGACATTTCCATGGGTGGAGTTGTCATAGAAGAACAGGTGATCAGTCGCGCTCAATACCTTGATCTCATTTATTCACAAATGGGTACTCTTTATGACTTACTCCCGGATGCACCTCGCCCTTCTACCACTGCTACCTAAACTACCCCTGTCGCTTCTCATGCGGATGATGGTGTGATTGGCACTTTCCATGCTTAACCTCAATCTACACAAGCCTCTCCCACCAACCCCAAGTCTAATTCTTCAAATGTTCAGAATGCTTTGACTCCTACTCCTTCCACTGAAAAAACCTCTAAGGTTAACTCCGTTCAAACTACCCTTTCCGGAAAGAATAAATCTAAAAAAGGGAAGGGTAAGAACAAAGAGGATAAAAATAACTCGCAATCCGAGAAAACCAAAACACAACCTGTTGATGATAAGGATCAACGTAAACCGAGATATTCTTTCCTTATCTGTGGTGATGATCACTACATGAAAGATTGTCCTAGACATGTTGAGGTCACTAAGTTCCTTCAAGGGACTGCGAAGCCTCCCACACCTGCCATTTTGTCACAACCTTTCCCTTCTCAACAACAGGCCCAATTGGTCATTCATGACCAACCCTCTCCTTCCACCACTTCATACGTCCTTATGTGTATGGGTGATTAAAAAAAGAATGACATTTCTATCACCACTCAGGCCAAATATTACTCTCCCTCAAAGGATAAAGTTGATGATACACCACCTTCATTGGTACAACAGACTCCCTCGACTTCACCTCCCAACGGTCCTCTTCATATCAAATGATCGAGCCTCGATACAATCCTCCACCCTCCTCCAAAGGGCGTTGTTCGAAAGTATGCCTTCAACCCTCATGCATATGCTTCTCAAAACTACAGTATTGTATAAGATCTTGCGCAAACACCCTCTGCGATGTCAGCTCTTGAAGTCCTTCAAAATTGTCCCACACAGCGGAAGGCTCTGTTAAAGGCTATTGGTGGAATTGACCCCACAGATACAAATTTGACAATCTTTGACCTGGAAGATCACATTCCAAGGCTACCTCCTCAACTGGCGTTTTAGATACAAGTTGTCATAGAGAACAAGAATATATATAGAACCATCATTGACGAGGGAGCCTCAACATGAGTCATGTCTATTACTTGTTGGAAATCCATCGGCTCTACTCCTTTCATTGAATCACACAACACACTCAAAGCCTTCAATGGCTCTGATTTTAAACCCTACGGTGTTCTTCCTTCATTTCCTATTACGTTGGAAGGAAAAATGGTCAACGTCGAGGTCGAGGTATTCGATGCACCTCTCAATTAAAACCTCTTACTTGGTCGTAGTTGGATTGATTCCATGCGTGCAACTATCTCCACACTTTTCTGTGTATTATGTTTCCTACACCAAGGAAAGGTGGTTACTGTGGACCAACTGGCCTTCTTTAACTTTGATTCTTGTACTAGAAAGGTACCTTTCATTTTGAAGACACCTCCCGGGTACAAGAATATCGGTGTGGGTCTTCTTAAAGATTCTACTTTGATGGGAACATTCCCAATCCCACCACCTGACATTCCGCTTCCTTTTGTCGCCTTAATCAACATGGTCTCTACCTCTATCCCCGAAACCCTTGCGTCTCATGACCGGTGGATAGTACCCAACCCTGGTGATTATCTTCTCTATGACAAACAAATGCATTTGAATACGGTTGATATCAATCGATTCAATCAAAAACCCCTTCTACCCCCTCTATTGGTGATTCATCTCCTGATCCATTTCATTTCATTTTTCCTACGGACAAGATTATTATGTCCTTTATTTCCATGGAAGATACCCCATGGGACGATGGGCATCATCATTCCATTCTCTTCCTCGAACAACACACCATAGAGAGCTACCAACAGATTTCGATTCTGTCGACCGTTGTAGTCATTTCCTCTGTTCCCGAGTCAATCCACGATGTGCTTTACGAAGGGAAATTGAGTAATATTTCACCCACTCTTCCTCTTGACATATCCATTAAACCTGGAGTTGTCAAAAATGTTCATATCAGAGTTGCTTGTTCCAATGATGAAGTCATCACTTATAAAGATCTTTTTCAAGAATTCCATGACATTTTTGCTTGGAGCTACGAAGAGATGTCGGGTATTGACCCCGATATCGTTATACACGAAATTAAGACTTATCCGAACACTAAAACCATTTGGAAGAGACTTGTCCCAGTCCACCTACGTAAAGCCTCTGCCATCAAACTTGAAGTCGAAAAACTTCTCAAGGCTGGTTTTATCTATCCTGTGGCTTTAACCAATTGGGTTTCCAATCTCATTCTGGTCAATAAAAAACAAGGCACGATCCGTGTATGCGTCGATTATAGGGATATTAATAAATCTTGTCCCAAGGACAACTTTCCAACCCCCTTCTTTGACCACATCGTCGACAATAGTGCCAGGAGTGAAATATTCTCATTAATGGATGGTTTCTCCAGCTATAACCATATCAACATTTTACCCACAGATCAACACAAAACTGCTTTCATTTGTCCTTGGGGTGCTTTCACCTACCAGAAACTTCCTTTCGGTTTAAAGAACACTGGTGTGACGTTTCAACATGCCATGTCTTATGCTTTTCACGATATAAAGAACATTGTACAACCATATATTGATGATATACCGACGCATTCCATGTGTCGCTAAGACCACCTGACCCATCTCTGAGCCATTTTCCTTCGCTGTCGTTACTACCACATATGTTTAAACCCACACAAATGCATTTTTTGTGTGGAGTCTAGCCGACTTCTGGGTTTTATTGTGTCACATCTAGGAATTAGGGTGGATCCTCTGAAGGTTGAGGCCATCCTAAATCTACCTCCTCCTTCTACCTTACGCCAACTCTAAAGTTTGCAAGGGAAGGAAATATTTTTGCATCGTTTCATCCCAAATTACGCTGAGTTAACATTAGGATTTACTTGATCTTTAAAGAAAGGTTCTACAATCGTTTGGGACAAGCCTGGGAACAAAGCCTTTGAAGCTTTGAAGCTTGCCCTTACACATACACCACTGCTTTTCCCACCAGATTACAGTCAAGATTATTTCCTTTACCTCGCCGCTTCGGACTCTACCATTGCCATGGTTTTAGTCCAAGAAGATGATTTGCATGATGAACATGTAATATATTATTTGAGTCAGAGTCTCACAACTATCGAAGCCAAATATTTACATGTGGAAAAACTGGCCTTGGCAGTTGTTCAAGCTGTTCAACATTTTCATCACTATATCCTATTACACAAGACCACCGTCATTTTTGCTTGCAATCCTATGCAACATATCCTTACATGCCAATTTATAGGGGGAAAGTACTCCAAATGTATTGTCATCCTCCAAGAGTTCGACTTAGAATTTGAATGCGCTAAGTCGAAGAAGTCCCTGGTTTTTGCCGAACTGATATGTGACCTTCCCTCTGTTGAGACAGAAAATGTGGCGGAGGATTCCCTACCAGACGAATCCCTTTTTCTAATCAGTTCTGATGATTCTTGGTATGGAGATATCATCATTTATCTCCAGACTCAAACTTTCCAGCCCAAACTCTCTAGTACAGGCTGTCTACGCATACGGTATCGAGCCCATCAATACATCATTCTTGGTGACAACCTTTATCGCTGTGGTGTTGACTCTATATTCTGACATTGTATCACCTTTGATGAGGCTGAGAAAGTTTTGAATGACTGCCACTCTGGAGTGTGTGGCGGTCATATATATGGGTATGCCACTGCCCAAAATATCTTTCGAGCAGGATACTTCTGGCCTTCTTTATTTAAAGATTGTATAAGTGCTATCCAGAAATTCCATGCTTGCCAGACATACAATCATAAGATAAGATCTCATCCTGCTCCCTTACAACCTGTAGTTTCCATTGGACTTTCGCTAAATGGGGTATCGATTTCATGACATGTAATCGTCACTCGGCTGGGGGGCATGGATACATTATCATAGCCATGGATTATTTCATTAAATGGACCGAGGCGATGCCTACATTCGACAATACCGGAAAAATTGTAGCCTTATTCATATTCAATCATATCATCACACAATTTGGAATCCCGCAAGCTATCATTACTGATCACGGTATCCATTTCTGAAACTTCATGATGTCTGATCTTACCGAAAAGTTGGGTCTTCGGCATGAAAACTCAACCCCCTACTATCCGCAGGCCAATCGCCAAGTTGAAGCGATAAACAAGGTTCTTATCACCATGCTTCGACGGATAATAGGAATTGACTAAACAAGTTGGCACACGATGTTGTTTTCAGCATTATGGGCTTATCAGACTTCCTTTAAGATGACCATAGGATTTACACCCTTCCAATTAGTGTATGGTATCGAAGATTTTCTATCGATTGAATGTGAGATACCATCATTGAAACTAGTTGTTGAACTTATCCCAAACACCTCTGCTGAAGAAGAATGTCTGTTGTACCTGATCCAATTAGACGAAACCCGTCGTGATGCCACCATGGTTATTGAAACTCAAAAAAAATGCGTCAAATCCCAGTATGAAAAACATGTCAAGCCACGTGTTTTCTCTGAGGGTGATCTAGTTCTCCTCTATGAACAAGATCGTGATTTACTAGGGGCCAGAAAATTTGAGGCTATGTGGCGAGGCCCTTATATTGTCAAACGAGTGTTGGAGAAGGGATCCTATGAGTTAGTAGATTATAATGGAATTCCTTTGAGTGAACCCATAAATGGGATTTACTTGAAGAAGTACTATGCTTAGGCTATCTTTGCATGAGTGCTTGTATTCTTACTGTATCATACTTTTTGTGTGCTACTTTTTTTTTTGTGTGTTTTTTACGTTATTTGGTTTCCACTCTCAACTGCTTACCTTGCGTTGTGCTTGGTTTCCAGATGTCGGAGTCTTCTCTACCCCACATTGGCTTTACCGATGGTGCTAGTCATAGTACTCAGAACCTAGCTTTTGCTGCATGGGAAATCTATGCACCTACAAACGAACTTATTAGTCTACGTGGTGTTTGCCTCAGTTGTGCAACCAATAATATCACAGAATATAGTGCAGTCATCGAATTATTAACCGACGCTATTTCACTTGGGATCCATCACCTAGTTGTACGACTTGGTTCAAAACTACTATTACTGCAGTTAAGTAATGTCTATGCTATCCGAAATCCTACTTTGTTATGAGTATATCTATGAATTCGCCTCTTGGAACGTTATTTTTATTATATTGAGTATCAACACATTCCTAGATGTCTAAATACATTAACTGATGCATTAGCTAATTATGTGTTAGATAGACATATGAGACATTTATAAATCCAATCACACATCACATGTTGTATACAAAACAAAATAAGCCGGTAGAAGCCTCATGTATATATATATATATATATATATATATATATATATATATATATATATA
>JZKD02S1678799.1:227389-242592 GCA_000966675.3 Picea glauca | reverse complement strand
TGATTCAAAATGAAAATGTCTCCTTGGTATATATAGGAGACTAGGAGGTTTTAATGGCCTAAAGCCGACATAAATAAAATAACATTACTAATCTAAATCACAACTAATGGCATAATCCGACATAAATAAAATAACATTACTAATCTAATATGCCCCAATTAAGTGGTAATGAGCCAATATTAGGGCTTAACAGTATTATACTATGGTACTTGATTATATTGCGGTGGCGATGTAAATTGTTGTGTGTTATTATACTACTACGCAGGTGGACCTGTCATTGGTTCAACCTACATCCTATAAACATCTAAGGTCCTTTCCTTCATCATTTCCAAGGTTAAAAAATCCTTGTCCTCATTTCCTACAGACTTGCAGAAATTGCAGAATGTACTCTTAGGCACTGTTTGTTACTTTTGCATCATGGGACAATGATAAGGATCATGTCCAAGTGTTTTGCATATTTCACACCATGTTCCTCCTATAGGTAAGGGATTTGGCAGGTCTACTCCCAAGTACTATGAAAATGTTGGGAACTCATTCTTGTGATGTCCTTCTATTCTGCATAAGGTACACCAGAAAACTTCCGTCTTTTCCTTGGCTTTATTCCGATTCAACTAAAATGTCAGAGTCTTAAGATCCAATCTCAACTCTTCTATAGATGGATCTGTATGTTTATACTGATTCACATCCAATTGTAAGGACACTTGTAGAGCCTTAGCCTTAGTATGGAACTTTTGTTGCCTCAATGGATATTTAAAATGTGGAAATAAAGAATTAACAAATAGGTTCCTATGTTGCATATCTGTGATGGGATACTTCAAATTACCTTTCAATTGCTTGAACTTCTGATCGATCTCCCAAAATGACTCTCCTGGCTTCTATTTGATTTATATCATCTAATTCATATGCTGATCTTATGAAATTGGCCAATAGTGCCTTCTTTACATCTGTGACGGTTGTAAGAGCTCCTTGTGGACTGTTTACCACAAGGCTCATATACCAGTCTAGTGCACGGTCTCTGAATGTGATTGCAAGCTGTGCCACTTTTGTGTCTTCATCTGTGATTTGTTTAGCTACCCAAATATTTTCACAAATAAATAAATAAATTATTCTTTGGGTCCGCTGACGCTTCTCCATTAAACTCTGGTAACCGAATAGTTGGATCTGCTCCTTCCATTGTAAAGTTTGTTGTACTACCTCCTCCACGTAGTGTAGATAACTGACTATTGCTAGATGAATTTGTACTTCCACTTTAATTTCCACTGGACCCTCATCCTACTAAAATCCTTCTGTTATTGATTTCTATTTATCTAATTGGTTCTTTTTTATCTGATGTATTAGTCACACATGGGGTTGTGGGTTCCACTCTAATTCTTATTTGGAATGGAGAGCCTTCTTCGGTGCCAGACCCTTGACCTCAGATTTTTCTATCATATGTGGCACATAGGATTTCCTCAATATTCCATGTGTTAGAATATAATGGATGTGCTCGTTTTAACATTAACAATATCACTATTGTCACCCAACCATAGGCCGAAGCCACCCTCCGAGAACCTTAACCTTGACAGAGAATCACTCTGGAAGCAAACCCTAGGCTAGATATCCAAACAAAGGGTGGCACACCTTTCCCCAAGGATAACGCACCAACAAGAGCTGATACTGATAGTCCAAACCCTAGCCAAGAGATAGTCCAAGAAAAAACATGAATGCTAGCTACAACAGCTTCACTAGCAGCTCTCCTCCAAACCTGCGCACAAAATTGGGCACTGCAATGCGCACAAGTGCTACTCTGTAATTCTGAGACTGCCTGCCAGATTGAAGACTGACCTCCTATATTTATAGTAATTCTGGCTAACTGCCTAGGCCGACATCTCATTTTGGGTATCTGTCTGTTCAGTATATATTATTTGTTCTGGCCGACTTCTTCTCTTGGAGGCTAATAACCTAATACAAATTATCTTCTTGAGCCAACACGTCTTCTAGGGTTATTAGCCAACTCATTAGGGTTTCTCTTGCTTCCTAGAGTATTCTATTCTTGTCAGGTTTACATGTGGAGGTAAATACCTCCCGCAGCTACCATAATATCAACACTCCCTCCTATATAGGGAGGTATTACAGGTAATGGTCTTGAGCACAAAAACATACCATTCACCCGCTAGCATCAACATAGTCATCTAGACTATCTCATGACTATACCATGAGAATCATCATCACCATCAGTGTCATCAACTGCATCATCTCTCGAAACCATACTTCCTCTGAGTAATCAGACATGATGTTGGACAAGTCACTCGTACCATAGAGTGATACAAGAGTCATTCTTCTAATCTGGACATACGTCCTAGAAGAGTAGATGTTCTGAACCATTTTCCGTTTGGGGAATATCTATCCTTTAATCATCCATCTAGTTGATAATCGTTTACCAAACTGTTTATAGTCTTCAAGGAAATCAAAACTAAAATAGAACACAACTGTGTCTATCCATAGTAGTACATAACTACAATCCAGTGGTACACTACCACACCAAGTAGCAAACAAGTACTTGATCAATAATGTATAGTCACGAATAGTGGAACACATCCACCATAGTAGTATACATCTACTGTAACATGGTCTTCATAACAATATATGATATCAGCCTGCACATAAACAATGTTATGATATAGACTAAATCATCTAGGCCAATCTTTCACTCACATCTATGAGATCTGAAAGAATATCTTCCCTCAGAGTAGAACATCAACGATGGGATATCTGCCTTATTATTCTCAAACAAGGAAGAATGATTGTTCTGATTTCTGAGCCTGGACCATTCCTCACCTTAGGCCATTCCTTCGACACTAAACAAAGTGTAACCTGGAGAGAATGAATCTTCCCTAAGGAATGTCTGTCCCTGATTGTTGAGCCTGGACCATCCCCCACCATGGGCCATTCCTCCGGCACTAAACAAAGTGCAACCTGGAGAGAATGAATACACCTTAAGGAATGACTGTTCGAACCATTTCCTCTATTAACCACAAGAGGAAAAGACTGTCATGTACCAACCTCCAAAATGAACCATTCCTCATGTTAACCACAATGAGAAATCATTGTCTGGTGAGGCGGGCCAGTCTTCTTGATTAACCCTCAAGAAGAGAGACTTCCCTAGACCACTCCCCATGTTAACCACAATGGGAATTCACTGTCTATGGTACATCAACAATATGGACCATTTTCCGAATTGGAAAATGTTTATTCGTCAAAAATCTCAATCCACTTTCCGAACTGGAAATAATATGCTCATCCTGGACCATTCTTTGAACTGAAAAATGACTTTCCAGCAATCAATAATACATTAGTGCTCCCTCCCAAACTGCAAGTCATCTCTTCCTTTTTAAATAAGGAAGTCATCTCCACGATCTCCATATTTAGTACACAAACTCTTTCATATTGGACATAATTCTTTTACCAAAATTTCTACTCATCTGCTCATCTGTGGAGATATGTATCAGAGAACCACTTTCTCCTTTCTAGACTTCATCACAGATAATGTAATGCTTGATTTCAAATGTACTTCGGTCTGGAATATTGGTTTTCTCTTAAGGCTTCATGTAGCTTTGAACAATAAGGTATATCGTTGTTGGAAAACTAGAACATATCCATGTGGCACTTCTTCTATCATCATGAGATCTGATCTTTTGATTAATCATCTTGATACAATATCTCTATTTATAGAAAATATTCACCATGCTTCTGCTGTGCACTGGAGGTTCTCCACCAAGTTATCTTCTTCCATCTGCATACAAGGGTATGCTTCAAGGTCCTGAGGTTTCTCCTCATACGCTCTTTGTTCAATTGCTCTGGAGAATAGTCTTTGCATTCATCTGATGTAGAACTCCAACCCATGGATATTGCGGATGACATAATGAGCCAGTTAGAGGTATGTCTGGTTTACTGGAACAAGTAATCATCATAGTCTTCTCCCTCCATCTGGGAGTACCTCTAGTTCTGGATCTTCCAATGCTTGCATATATACACTGTTATTTATCACAACTTTCAGTTCCTCTACTTGATTGCTTTGAGTGAGTTCTATTAGGTTGGTAATCTTGTGATTCTTAATACAATGGCTGGTTATTCTGGCTTTTCTTTCTTTCTTGGAATCTTCATGTTCTTCCTTATGTTTCTCTTTAGCTCTTGGGTCCATGGAGTTTCTTATAGATTCCATGCCCTAAAGATTCCACTTCTTTATTTCATCATAGGATCATAGACGTGGATGGAAAACCATGGATACTTTACGACTTCTCTTCAAAGAAAACTTCTCCTAGGTCGAACTGAACACGTACTACCTTTCATTGCTGCTACCATGGATATATACTTCATCATCTTCAATGGATCATAAGATTGTCTCCCTCCTAATCCTTGCTTCATGCATGATCTTCTTTTGGTAATATGTAATCGTCTCCCTCCATCTAGGAGAGTCCATGCTTCCATATGCATCCTTAATGCCTTCTGCAAAGTGTTACAAATATTTTTCCAATTTCCTCTTGATTGCTGACTTCTTTTTGTCTTCCCTTCTTCTAAGTCTCTGATTTCGGTTTATCTTGTAATAGCTTCCACATGATTTTTTTGATGTATTTCATCCTTTCATGTGTGTTATCCGACTTGTATAATGATAGCAATCCTTATCTTGTTGTTCTTCCATAAGTATAGTTCTTCTTGAAACACATTATCTTCCAAGAGATAGATATACAAGATATGTATAGAGACGATGCAAACAAGATATGTATAAGAAATAAGAAGAGTATTGTTACCTTTAGAGGAAGAAGTCTCTTTCATCCTTCTTAGTCTTCTTTGTAGGTTCCTTTTCTTCGGCAACTGATGCTTCGTGTTTCTCCTTCCTTTTCTTTAGCTCGGGACAATGATTCTTGTAGTGACCATACTTCTGATAGTTGAAGCATTGTATTTCAAAAATATCTTTCTCTTGATTTGTCTTCCTCCTTGAACCAAACTTCCTTTTGTTCCTGAAATTCTTGAATCTTGCTGTGAAGGTTTGATCATCGTACTTCTTTTGGGGTTTCTCTTTTGCACTAATCCTTGATTCTTCTTGAGCACAACAAGTCCAAAGTTCTTCAAATGTTGGATAATCCTTCCTTGTGTTCATGCTTGTGGAAAATGCATCCCATGTCTTGGGAAGATAATTGAGTACTGTGTTTACCAATTCCTTCTCTGAAATGATCTCTTCAATAGCTTGTAGTTGATCTATTAACTAAGATATTCTCACAAAGTATGATGTTATGTTGTCATCATCATTCATCTTCATGTCACAGAGCTCATTCTTCAGACTCATTATTTGTCCAATGTTTCTGATTGAGAAGAGATTTGTTAGGGCATAGTACATCTTCTTTGATGAGTCAAGATGGGATATGTAGGGTATCAAGTGGTATTTTATATATTACAATATGATACTCATAGCATTGATGTCACCGTCTTTGAACTTCTCCATAACTACAACGTTCTGTGATTCCTTCTCTTTTGCTTCTTCAAACTCTGGTTCCACGATATTTCCTTTCATGATATCCAATGCTTTATTCTTGGCAAGGATGAGGTCAATCCTTGTATTCCATGCTTTCAAGTTACAAGATCCATCTAACTTATTCTCTGACTTCATAGAGTAAGTCGTGGCTGCTTTGACTTGGTCAACCCTAGATTTTGACCAAAAACTCAAACTTGACGTCTTGGCTTGCTGAGAGTACCAGGAGATGCGCTAAGCTATGGTGCACTGATCTATCTAGCGATTAGGTCAATCCCTTCACTTAAGGTGCCTCAATGAGAGGATTAGGGTTTCTACAACTGCATCTTCTAGTAACCCTAACAACGGTGCTTTGGTGACTTCTCCTGCTATAAACCCTAGCGACAGTTCTTGAATGAGCTTAATATCCTTCTGGCTATGTTTCCTTCCAACATTTAGACTGAATGAAGGAGTTGTGGGCCCATAACCTATTAGAATATAATGGATGTGCTCATTTTACAATTGACAATATCACTATTGTCACCCAACCATAGGCTGAAGCCACCCTCCGAGCACCTTAACCTTGACAGAGAATCACTCTGGAAGAAAACCCTAGGCTAGATAGCCAAACAAAGGGTAGCAGAAATTTCCCCAAGGATAGTACACCAACAAGAGTTGATCCTGATAGTCCAAACCCTAGCTAAGAGATAGTCCAAGCCAAAACGTGACTGCTAGCTGTAGCAGCCACACCGACAACTCTCCTCCAAACCTACGCACAAAACTAGGCACTGCAGTGCGCACAAGTGATACTCTGCAATTTTGAGACTGCCTGCCAGAATGAATACTAGCGTCCTGTATTTATAGTAATTCTGGCTAATTGCCTGGGCCGACTTCTCATTTTGGGTATTTGTCTGTTCAATATATATTATTTATTTTGGTCGACTTCTTATCTTGGAGGCTAATAACCTAATACAAATTATCTTCTTGAGTCGACAAGTCTTCTAGGGTTATTAGCCAACTCATTAGGGTTTCTCTTACTTCCCAGAGTATTCTATTCTCGTTAGGTTTACACGTGGAGGTAAATACCTCCCGCAGCTACCATAATATCAACACCCTATAGCATAGAGATCATCTACCTCTTCCTCATCACTTTCCAAGCCTTCCCCCTTAGATACTGCCCTCTTCTTGCTACTAATATTATATTGGTAGGGTCTTCCATTTTGCGTCATTCCCACTCTGCCCAGTATTTCCTTGGTCTGTTCTTCATCCATCATAATAGGGTCCATTGCTTCCTTATTCTTACCTTTATCTAGATCCCTCTCCATATCTAATATCATCCTTAATGCTTCTGCTAGTCTCCTCATGAATGAAAAGTTATTTAGCTGCTGGATTCCATTGTCATCACACCTTTATCATGAATCAAAAACTTGATCGACGTATAAAGTGATATAATATATCTTCCTCTTGGTCCGTTAAAAAAATCCTTCTCTACAGTAGTATATGATTTTGCAGTATTGACTGTAAACTTGATAATGAATCCTGCAATAATGTTATCTAGCCAGAAATCGACTGCATGCGTGAATTTATTATTGACTCTTTGTAGATACGCAATATTCTCAGTAGTCCACTCTACTAGTCTTATCCGATTAGTTGGGTGATTATCCTTCAATCCTAATATCCACTTCTGCAGCAATTCTGGAAAATAACAAAAAAATGCCTCATGAAGATTAGTAAATACATACCTTTCCAAATATTGGTGCGGTGTATACTTGGAGTTTCTATTGTCTTTGTACACAAAATCGAGCTCTTTTTTTTTCAACCATCGTTCAATCTCATGTTTAGTTGGATTCCATGGTTTGAACATCCCCTTATACTACTTCATTCTCTTCACTGTCCTTCTCAACAAGTCCCTTCTAGTTTGTTCTTCTGGGTTCCAGCCACCAACATAACCATTTGTTGGATTTTTTGGGATTACCTAGGTTCTACTTGAGGTTTCCAACAAAACCTTGAAAACCATCAACCATTTTGGAGACTAGAAGGCAACACTGTGCATAGAGTGCACAATGAAGTCTCACCCGAGATGGCTTATGGGTGACTGCAGGATCTAAATGTCTATAATCGTGGAAGGGTGGTTATTGTGGGGATTTCAGACATTCTTTCTACCTCAACATACATCATATATATCATTCTAAGACATCATTTTATCCATATCTACCATTATATAACCAATTTCATTCATTAAGATTCTTCTGTTAAAAGATAACAGATTCTGCGTAACCAGCGCAAGCTAAGGACAACCCAAAGCTTTCCAAGCAATAGAGGACAAAATACTAACAAACACACCTTCATCTATCAGTGTTTGAGGAATATCCCAACCACAAACCTGTACTGTAATTTGGAAATGAATGTGAGAGGGAAGACGAGGTCTAGTTAGCGCACCCCAATAAAAAAGGATGGCCTCATTACTTGGAGGGGGTTTCACGGGAGAAGGAGGAATGGCCCCCAACATGGTAGATTATGTATTAATGAGAAAAACATGGGCAGTATCAGGTTTACTCTCTAGATGGAGAGTAGGATCGATCGATGATGGGATCATATCGACCACTTTGGCACTCCTCAAAGGAAGAGTGGGATTGACTGATGATGTAACTAGAGAAACCACTTTGGCAATCTTCAGATGAAGGATGGGACTGACTGAGGAAGGGACTGGATCATTCACTTTGGCACTTCTCAAGAGAGGAGTGGGATCAACCGATGGCAAAACTAGATCGACCATGTTGGCACTCTTCGGATGAAGGGTGGGACTAACCGAGGAAGGGACTGGATCAATCACTTTGGTACTCCTCAAGGCAGGAGTGGGATCGACCGATGGTAGAACCAGATCAACCATGTTGGCACTCTTCAGATGAAGAGTGGGACTGACCGAGGAAAGGACTAGATCAGTCACTTGGGTTTCACTTTCCAAATGACAAGTGGAGTTGATCGATGACGGAACTCGATCAACTACTTTGGGTAGTGGTTCAACCGAGGATGAAACTAGATTGACCACTTGATCAACCAGACTGACCGGGGATGGAACTGGATTGACCAGTCCATCAATTAATGATGGGTTGGGGGAAATATTATGATAACCAGTTGGAAGTTGAATATTTTCCAAAAGAGAAGAAGCCTCGTCCATACACAAACAAAAATGAGAGTAATGATCACCTTTGCATAACATGCAAGGAAACTTGATAGTTGTCTTTTTATTACCAACCTTAACGTCACTAGTTGATGGGGTATCGTCAGCATGTCCAAGAGAGGCTGATGACATGGAAGACCACATTTCTAAGACCTTGGGAAGACCAGGGAAATCCCTTAAAAAGTGGTCACCCTTACAAAGACTACAAGGGAATTTGGGTTTCAGATTCTTCATCTTAGTCTTATTGACCTCATCAACACTCCCAATACTAGTAACAGTAGCTGGTTGCTTGGATCCAACATTTGATGTAGTTGGAGGCTTGGTCCCTTTCTGGTTCTTCTTCTTCTTCTCTTTCCATTTCTTCTTCTTCTTATCAATCTGGCTACTCGCTTGAGAGCATTCACTAGGCGAAGAAGGAGAAATGGAAGGAGACCTGACAGGTGAAGAAGGAGAAAGGTCAACATCAGGTTGATGTGTGGGTGGTATGATTACATATGACACACTTGCTGCATTTGAAATTACCGGAGTGAAAAAAAACCATACCGGTAACCAAATTGTGAGACCTGGAAGGCTCAAAGTAGCGATGTAAGGAGGATCAACGTTTCCGTAAGAAGGGAAAAAAAAAGGTTCCCCCAGAGCAGGGGTTTCTCCATTGGTAGTTCTAGGAACTGACACTATTAAATAAATATGCAACCTAGAGTATGCTAGGGAAAAAAAACAACACACACTAAAAATCTAGGAAGCAAGCAAACAAACAAAACCTTCTCACAATGAACACACTAGTTGGTGATGAAATCCAACGTTGCGAGAACAATATAACAAGGGGTTGAGATAGAGAGGGTAGAAAAGTTACGTTGACGACCTGCTTAATGGACTTACACCCTGGTGCAATCTCCCACACATAAACGTGGGTATACCCTCCAAGGAGCCCGAGTGAGTTTGGCCAACATCGATTTCAAGTACCATGAAGACTTGAACCTCCACAGTCGCCTTGTGTAAAGACCCTAAAGAAATAGGCTACTAAGGTTACCAACTACAACAATGATGCCTGGGGAAACAGTCGACAGTTTGATCCATGTGCAAAGGTAGGGTATCTATCTCGAAATCAACTTGAAAGGCTTCCACTCAGCATTGTGGGTACACCTTCAAGTGACCCCCATAATACATGCAATCTCTACACCAATACCAACAAAGAAGGGTGAGTAACTCTTTAAGTCTTAATGCAACCTCAGGTTTGACCCTTGTGTGAGAAGGGCTTCCTAGAAAAAAATGTAGCAAGTGGATTTCACCGCTCCCTAACTCAAGATTCTATGTTTGTTTACATCTTTGGAATGTTATCTTTCACACCTATTCCAAAGCCCTACACCCTAAGCTAATGCAGGTTTTCTACCAGAAAATATAAAAATGTCTAATAAATTTTAGTTTAGAGCTTGATTTTAATATCGTTGCTTACTCAAGAGGAAAATGGCATGGACTAAATGATGTTTTGACCGACTCTAAACAATGCAAAGAAATGAGAATGCAAACATTTCACTTAGATGAAATCTATATTATGAGAAGGAGAAAACGTTCATCATTCCAGATGCACAATGTCCCAAAATGCCAAAAACCATGCAATTCCGCTACTTCAAATGCAAGCTAGTTTCACTACCCGAAAGCAAGAATGCATCTATCTTATTTGTTTGATTCTAATGTATAAATAAATTAAATACAAATCCTTTAATGCTCCGCAACTTTCAATCAGAAGAAGGAGTCATATGCAAATGCAAAAGACACAAAGCGACAAAGGTTTCAAACAAAGCATACACTCAAAGCAATGAGAGCTAAAAGAAAACAACCAGAAAATTGTTCCAACAAGAACTCAATCAAGGATTCTAAAACCAACAAGCATCCAAGGATTACAATCAAATGTAGAGAAGAATCCAAGAAAAGACAGAGAGAAAGAGAAATCACTCAAATTGTCCCGAAAAAACAAGCAGCAAGAAAGGGAAATTTCACATTTCTAGAAATGTTTCGAGATCAAAAAAATATAATAAGGAATGATAAGCACCAAATACGAATCCAAACAACTTCACAAACCATCCACAAAGACTGGGTAAAGAGCTCTGCAAAACAGGCTGCAAAAGAAGGCAAAAATTCTCAAAAAAGAGACTAGCGCTCCCCCAGAAGGGTGCACAGAGTATTGCAACGCTCCCTAAGACACTATAGGGGAGCATTGGCGCTCTATTATGGATTACAGGAGGGCTTTGGTCCTCCCAGAAACTCAAAAAAAAGAGCCAAAAATTGCAAATGATTCACCCAAAATGCGTAAAAAATGGTGAAAATGATAGCGAAGGTAGGAGAAGGCTAATGGATCACAAACACACAAAAAAGTAATCTGAAAAGTGGTAAAAATGGTAGGGACAAACCAAGGAAATACAAATAGGCATCCTTCCCCAATGGAGTCACCAATTTCTGTTACAGAGAAATCCCCCTGTGGACAAGTGGATTCTGTCTTGGACTCTAGAATCCTAAGGCCAAGACAGAAAGGGTGCTAACTTTGGTTATTGACATCCTTTTAAATCTAATTAAACCAATATATAGAGAAGATGAAGCAAAAGAATACCTTTTTAATGACATTCGTCCTTGCACAGTCTAGGTTGATCTTCGATGTCCAAGCTCCTCGATAAGTCCTGCAAATCAAACAAAGATGGAACACACTTCCTATTCTACTAAGATTAGTTTAAACCAGATCTATCTAATATAGACAAGATCATGTAGAAAAAACACAACCATGAAATAAACAGGCCAAGAACAAATGTATATTAATGAGAACAACAAAGAATACTTACAGACCTTTGATGAAGGTGCAATAGCTTCTCCCAACTCTCCTTGTCCAACCGTTTTCTCAAGTAATCCACACACAAGATGATTATTCTTCAATGATATCTCCCTTATGAGATCATAAGTTTGATGCCTTCAATGTCTCCCCTTCCTTATGAGATCATAAGTTAGGTGCTTCTCAATTTCCCCATATGATTTTCACCATGAGAAGGCCTCCTTATATAATCTTGGAGAGGCCTAGCCACTTAAGAGATTCTTGGGATAGGTTGAGAATCCTTCTCCTTCAATTGTGGATATTTCCTAATATCGAGGCTTGACCTCAGATCCGAATCCAACAAACTCTAGAGATGAAGGGGATTCTTCCCTGATTTCCCTCAACTGTCCAAAATTTGCTCAAAAAGGCTAGCGCTCCCTCAAAATGGGTCAGAGAGTGTTGCAATGCTCCCCCAAAGGAGGGTACAGAGCATTGGCGCTCCCTGACAGTGTATAGGGGAGCGTTGCCTTCCAAAAAAGGTTTTTAAGTGTTTGTTTCCATGGAAAAAGACTTGTATTGTTTGTCAAATGATTTCTCTTCTTCAAAACTAGTCTTTAGAGGTGTCTTTTAAGTTTTCTTGATAATGTCGTCCGAGACACGACATAGGCAAGATGACAGTATTATATTTGCGACACTTGCGTCCAAAATGCGACACTTGCGACACTAGTAATTACGACAATAGGTCATCATTGTAATCAGTAATGTTGATGTGTAATAGGAAGATTTTCAAAATTCCAAGGGACATACAAGGGGAAAACCAAGACATGTTGATAGGGATGTCTAAAAAAGTGTAGAAGAAGATGGTAAAATAAATGAACATAATTGTGTTGCAAGAGGATCCATCCCAACTGCAATGTCCATTAAAGGTATGTAATCATTTATTTATTCTTTTATGTACATCGAACTTAATTATCACGTGAAATGCTAATTTTGAATTGTTTTGTTTCAAAAAGGGAAAAAAATAGAATCCATTCAACATATAATACAAGAGAACGATGAATAAAAGGGTTGATCGCAAAATTTGTGAGTATTTACGTTTTCGGCCTTTCTTAAGATTTTGTGTTTGCTATAATCTTTATATTTAAATAATTAATTTAAACTTGTCCATGGATGTCTTCTAGTAGGTGCTAACATACAAACATGAGTCAACCTATGAATTGATAAACATTGGGTTGTGAGTATATGTTGAAGAATGAAAGTTTAATTGAACAAATTGTAAGTAGCTATGTTGTTTAACTTCCCTTGTTTTATAATTAATGAAAAACAAGAAAATTTTATACTAATTATATTGACTGTGCTCTATCATGTTGTATTAAACATGCAGGAAACAAAGTATGCAATGAAACCAATAGATAATATTTTGAGAGAACACATGAAGCATGGCTTCAAAAGAATGTGTTTTGTTTATGAAACACTTGGTGCTAAGGTATTTTTTTTATTTACACAATCATGTATATTATACTATATATAAATGTAGGTATACTTATTAAAATTTATTTCTATGTTTGTATATGGAAGATGAAGGGGAGGAACATAAAAAATAAGCCAATCAAGAAAACAATATGTTAAAAATCCAAAGTACAATATCACCTACAAATTATGAAGAAATGAGGCATGCTCACAACTAGAGAAATGACAATAGTTTAACTGATGAATTCCAATCAATATAATTGAATGTTACTACAAGTTGTATGCTTTGGAATATTTGTCTTTGAAAATCAAGGATTTTGTTTAATGTACTCGACATATTGTCCCAATTTCATGGGAACATGTTAACAATAAGTGTAACAATTACAAATCGGTTGCAATTTGATTATTGTGGACCTTACGTTGCCCCTTTTTGTATGACAATGGGTCTCTTATTCATATATAATAAAATGGGCTTCTTATTTCATTGCATTGTCGAATCTTGTAAAATCTTTCGTTCCTAAAAAATTAATATGTGGATGATTTACGTCGCTACAAATAATAGAGGTATAGTTCATTGGATAATGCATTAATGCAATCATTATATCGAAATGAAATAACAAAAAAAATATTATTATAAAAAATGTTTCATTTTTAAATGCTTAATTTAAAATATGTAAAAAACAATGACCTAAAATATATACATATCAGTGCACTGTATTATTTTGAACTCACAAAAAGGTGTGTGTCATAATATATAAAGCGAGGCGTTTTGAGGAGTCATACACACTCGTGTACATTAATTATAATAATGTACCAGTATGAACTATTGAGAAAACACATCGTTCCATAAACGATATAACGTACAATAATATTTATCGGTTCAAAATTGTACGGTGCTCATGTTTAAAATATACATCGGGGTACTACAAATAATTTATGCACTAGTGCGCTAAGTTTATTATATGCACTGGGGTTCTAAATATTATTTATGGATCAATTCCTTTACTATAATATACACATTGATGCTTAGTAAAATTAATGGTGCCAATATCTCACCTTGAATAATCAAAATTGCACATGGTAAAACAAACACCGATACATAATAATTACACAAGCACTGGGCAACACACTATAATAAATGCATTGGGTCTCAGGATAACTTTATCGCACCGATGCTCACTATAACTTAAATGCACCGGGGTGTACAAAACCTAAAATGCATTGGTTCTTCATACACAAACAAGTTGGAATGGGTGCTTCATACACAAACACGGTGGAACCGATGTATAGAAGTTATAAGAGCATTGGTTCTTTGCATACGATGAAAAAGGTGGTACCGGTGCACAATATTTATAAATGCATTGAGCTATTTTTTATTATATTAACATATTGGGGAATTTTTATTATATTAATGAATTGATGCATTTGTATTATATTAATGCACTGGTGCATTTTTGTCACTATTGCACAGGTGCATTTTGACAAGAACAACACCAGAAAAAAACCTCTGCTACAACCTCTAGCCTCCCATTTTTTTTTAGTTATATAGAACATCCATTAAAACCTCCACTAAAAACTCTGATGTATCCCTTCATATGTTGGATAATAATAAAGGAAGGACCTGGAAATTTCTCTGGTGGACGTAGCCCACACTAGGTGAACCACGTAAATTTGTGTCTCTGTTGTATTGTGTATGTTCTTTGTTTTGTTTCCAGATTTGTTTATTTTATTACTCCACGGTACTTCTTTTCTAACAACTGGTATCATAGTGAAAGGTAAGTCACAAGAAAAGAGGGTTCCTAGTTTGAGTGGGAGCAATGTCGGAAGATGGAAAGTTTAGGGTCAAGAAATTTAACGGCCAAAACTGCCAGTTATGGAAGATGCATATGGAAGACTATTTATATCAGAAGGATCTATTCCTACCATTGGGCAGAATAGCAAAGAAGTCGGTGACTACAAAGGATGAAGAATGGGAGATTCTTGACAGAAAGGCTCTAGGAATGATACGACTGAGCCTGGAAGTGTCGGTGGCTTTCAATATTTTGAAAGAAAATACAACGAAGGGTTTGATGGACGTGTTGGCCAAATTGTATGAAAAACCCTCGGCATCCAATAAGGTATTTCTAATGAAGAGATTATTTAATATGAAGTTGTTGGAAGGTGGGTCTGTTGCAGATCATTTAAATGATTTTAATATGGTTACTAATCAACTAAGTTTTGTAAAAGTGGACTTTGATGATGAGGTCAGGGCTCTTCTAATCTTGTGCTCA
>JZKD02S1678799.1:192072-225234 GCA_000966675.3 Picea glauca | reverse complement strand
GGATATGTTGATTCAGATATGGCAGGTGATAAAGATAGCAGGAGGAGTACCACAGGGTATGCGTTTACTATAGGTGGAATAACAGTAAGTTGGATTTCAAAACTGCAAAAGGTTGTTGCATTTTCAATAATAGAGGTAGAGTATGTTGTTGCTACAGAGGCTAGTAAAGAGATGATTTGGTTACAGAGGTTTATGGATGAATTGGGAAATAAGTAAGAGAATAACAGGTTGTATTGTGACAGTGAGAGTTCCATTCATCTTGAAAAGAACTCAACATTACATTCGAAGACTAAGCATATACAGTTAAGGTACCACTTCATATGATCCACCTTGGAAGATGGACATTTGAAGTTGGAAAAGATACACACTAGCCAAAATCCCGCAGACATGTTAATAAAGGGAGTAACCAGGGAGAAACTGAGTTCCTGCTCAGTTTCAGTTGGTGTTCAAGAATGAAGATGAAGATGAGAAATTTTCTAGGTCCAAGAAGGTTCAGAAGTCCAGCATATACAGTAGCGGTGGAGTTGTTGAGATCAGTCTCCAAGTGGGAGATTATTGGTTGTGGAGCCTGATTCAGAGGTATTTTAATTTCAGCCGTGTTTATACCCCATGAAGTATTTATTACCCCAGAAGTATGTACACTCTTCCATGCGGGGGAGTGCAGAGGGGGGGTACCCCCTCTGCAGGGTCTAGGGGGGCTATCCCCTCGACTGGGGGCAGCATCCCCCGATGGGGGTTCGAGGGAGAATCCCTCGAAGGAAAAATAGCCTTGTAAATGTATATTGTAATTTCATTGTAAATATGGACTGTTCATTATAAGGTCGCAGATCTAACGATAGAGATTATGTTAGGGTTTTTTTCCCTAGAAGGGAACTCCCTTTTATGAGGGAAATGTATTGCGGCTATGGATGATGGCGAATATTGTATTTTGAGATAGGAGATTGTGAGAGAAAAAAGAGGAAGTTACAGTGGGTTTGTTGTAGGTTTTATCCCTTCATATGTTGTATAATAATAAAGGAAGGACCTGGAAATTTCTCTGGTGGATGTATCCCACACTGGGTGAACCACGTAAATATGTGTCTCTATTGTATTCTGTATCTTCTTTGTTTTGTTTCTGCATTTGTTTATTTTATTGCTCCACGGTCCTTTTTTTCTAACACATTTAGACAACTGCAGTTCGGTGGAAGTCCAATAGTAGGGAGTACATCTACACAAGGACCAACAACTGGAGGAGCTAGTCCAGGTAGAACTAGTCAAGTATCTACACCGTGCGGAGGAGGTAGTAGTTCAGTATTCAGAATGGCAGGAAACGATCCTACCATCAGGTTACCAGAGTTTCAAGGAGAAGCAACAGAAGACCCTGAGAAGCACTTGTCCCTTTGTGAAAAGATCTAGGAAGAAAAATAGATCACTGATGAAGATACCAAACTCATGCAACTAGTTATTACGCTAAGAGACCGCACACTAGACTGGTACATGAGTCTAGACATAAACAGTGCCCCTGGAATGACAAGGACACTGGAAGACATTAAGAAGTTATTGATTAATGAGTTCCAGAAGCCGAGCTCAGAGGATCAGTACATGAACGAGATGATCGAAATAAGACAAAAACCATGAGAGTCTGTATGGGAGATTGACCAGAGACTCAAGCGACTAAAGGGAAAGTTAAAATACCTTATGATTGATATGCAACATTGACAACTTTTTGTCAACTCACTACTCCCACACTTAAAATATCCTTTACGACAACAAAAATTTCAAATGCAGGCAGAGGCTCTGCAGGTAGCCTTACAACTGGAAGAAAACCAGTACCAGCAGATAGACCTAGCTATCGAGGAATTGAAGGAGGATTTTAAGAATCTAACATTTCAGCTGAACCAGAATAAGAACACGGAAAAAAAAGAAGTTGTTTGGTGTACCACATGCAGGACAGAAGTGCACCACAAGAACGAATGTCCAACGTTCGCGCAGTATATGGCAGCAGGAATGTCAAATCCATTACCAACAAGAGGATTATGGTGTGAAATATGTAAGAAATTGGGTCACGACCCTTATCATTGCACAATGATGCAGAAATACCAAAAAATCCCAAAGAGTTCATATTGCACCTTTTGCAAGTCAGTGGGCCACGATGATAAAGATTGTATAACTATGGAGATGATGTGAGAAAGGACATTAGATGCATATAGAGTATAGGATGAAATGATGACTGGGAAAGTAACGCCATGGTTCAATACAGTCCCAGGTCCATACAACACTGCACAACAGCAGTATAATACTGTGCAACAACCATACAATAACGTGCAGCCACATTACAACCCGACACAACCTTAGTACAATACCGTGTAGTATAATCAGGTGCCACAATATAATGCATTGAGAGGTGATCAAGTAGGATAAAGAGGTGGAGGATGAGCCAAAGCAGGTTTCAGATGAGGTAGAGGACTAGTCACATGTCACAATTGTTAGCAACCGGGACATTATGCAAGGGAGTGTCCACTTCCACCAAAATATTGTATGTATTGTCATGCATCGGACCACGATATAGAGGAATGTCTAACACTACTAGTGAAGATTCAGGAAAAAAGGAACCTAAACAACTAGAATGTTCAGTGGATTTTAGCTAAAGCAAGGGAAGAAGGACGGAACATCAACATAATTACCTGCGAAGGAGCTAAAACAGGCACTGACGTAGTTCGACAAGAACCAACACAGAATCAATGGGTAAAGAAGAACATTGAACCCAGGAAGCAGTTCAATGCATAGAAGGAAAAGGAGACCTTTAAAGAGGTCACACAATAATTTCATAAGGAAGGAACAATGTCGACTTCAACTACGCAACATCACAAAGAAGTACCAGAATATCAGATGCCTCCATCACTGGATCATACCGACGAAATGCAGTCCAAGGGACAAGTAAGTACAATCAAAGGATTTTTGAAATTATGTGTAAAGGTACTAAATGATCCCTCATCTGTGAAAATATTGCAAAGCATACTAGAAAAATGTAGCATTGAGACAAAAGGAAAGCTAGAACCAAATACATTCAATCACCTACACACAAAAAGAAGAACAAGTAGGGAGTTCAGACTGAATGCTAACATCGGAGATTTCAATATGGGAGACATTATACCAGATCTAGGATCTGAAGTTAATGTATTACCAAAAATGACATGGCAGTGCATGGGAGAGACAACACTAGGGTACTCATCTATTCAATTAAAATTGGCAAACCAACATAGAGTCTTACTAATCGGTAGACTGAAATGAGTGACAGTAGATCTTGATGGAGTGCACACTAAAGTAGATTTTGAAGTGATTGAAATAGTAGACGGTACAACACCTTACCCAACATTACTTGGTCTGGATTGGGCATTTGACAACCATTCCATAACCAATTTGAATACTAGAAAAATGACATTCGAGTTCGAAGAATACAGGGTCATCACGCCATTAGACCCATCTGAAGGGGAGAGGTTTGTAGAACCTACTTGCCTAGACCTAGAGGAAATCGACCAGTTGTATAGAACAACTGCGCACGATGAGGATTACATAAACCCAACTGCAGAAAAGATACTCAATTGGTAGATCATTACTTCATGTGCAATAGACTCAGATACCGGGTTAGAGAAATGGAAGCAAAGGCTACACAAAGTCTCCACAAGAAGATGTGCTAGAATAGATTGCGCAGTAAGATGGGTCGGCACAGAAATCAGACAACCACCCAGTTTCCACGGAATAAACAATTTGGAAACATTCTTGACACCGTATGAAGACGCAATGTTAGAGAACCATAGAATATTAGCACTTGATATATCACTCAAGGCCACACCGACAAGATGGTGGGGCGCATACAAAGAGAAAATCATAGACTGGTACCAATGTAAGTGGTTACTGCGTAGAAGGTTCAATGTAGAACAGAAAAACAACAAACAACAGAAGTACGATGGACACAGAACACCAGTGGAACAATTGGAGGCATGTAGAACACTATGGAAAATGACACTCCCAGAGGAATGGCCTCATCACTTCACACACACTCTAGAGGGCATACCAACAAACTGGTATACAGACCAGGAGTTATGCAAAGGAACTACAACATGGACGACATTGCAACATAATTTTTCAATAACTTTCTCATTCAAACATGAGGACCCCATCATAGATGCAACCCTTAAACAGATAAGAGGAGTAATATTCATCAAAGAACTAGAAATAGAATTGATCATAGAAGAACAACAACGAAACAAACAGACAGTCAAGGAATTGTTGTCATGTTACCATGTATAGGAGGAAGTACCAAATGAAGATAATCCATGTGATATTCAGATCGAGGAAGTAGAAGGTGAAAGAGATGTGGAGGGACCACCCATAGAATCAAAAGTCATTGTCGCGCTGATCAAAGTAAATAAATTCAACATTGGGACAGTCAAATATCCCAAAATGGCCAGCATTGGAGACTACTAGGATGAGAAAACAGTCGAAAGCATCAAAGAGTTGTTGCATGAATACAACGACTTGTTTCCTACAACATTTATATAAATGAAGGGGATAGCCAGAGAGTTAGGCGAAATGAAGATACCACTCAGACCTGAAGCGAGACCTATTAGACAACGGCCATATAGACTGAACCCCGTATACAAACAAAAATTCAAAGTTGAGATCGATAGGATGCTCGAAGATGACATCATATAATTGATTGAGGAGTCAGAGTGGATAAGTCTGATGGTAGTACAGGACAAGAAACAAGGAGGGATCATAAAAAATTTCTCACTTTGACCCAGTAACTGTCACTATGTCTTCCGCGTAGTTCGTATTTTTCCTTCTCTGCCTTGATCTTTGCTTGCTTCCATAACCAAGGACCAACAATGCTACAGTTGGAGGTCTAAGTAGAATAGTGCAGCCATTCAGGGTCTCCATCAATGCCAAAGGGGGATATTGTTTGCATGTTTATAGGAAGAGTGTGCTTGTCATTGATGGAAAGAACAACAAAAACAATGGAAATCTCGATAAGACACAGAAGAGCAAGCGATAAGAACAACAAAAATGATGGCAAGAACAACAGCAAGGTTGGTAGGTTTATAGGTAGAGTGAGCATGGCAAGAACAGTAGCGAAGACATAAAATAGCAAGCTCGTGAAGCTTAGGAGAAATAAAGTGAGTATGCAGAGATCAAATCTCAGAAAGAAGCATAAGCTCAAAAGGAGAAGAAAACAATATGCAGAGACAAGAAATCTCAGAAGAGATAGTGCAGAGTTGCACACAGAGCACAAGTGTGCGCCAGGGCTGAGGATAACCTTAGTGCCAAATCTTAGGAGAGATAACATTCTGAGACGTGCAGACGAGATCCCATACATCAAGGCCCACAAAATGATCAAAGGTCATGGCCTTTGACACTTAGAGTTTGAGAAAGCCAAATATCAGGAGGAGGAGCGATAGTGACCGTTGGATTGAGCACTGTGAATGATATAGACCGTTAGATCAGAATCCAGTGACCAGAGGAAGCGCAAAGGAGAAGTACAGATATGATCCATTGGATGTGAGCACCGAGGACCAATAGTCGTCAGATCTAGTATAAATGAAAAGAGGATAATGGCCAAGAGTCGTCCTCTAAATTCGCAAAACGTGAAGTCCTGATTAGATCTAGACTGCTGGATAATAGAGGGTTGTGGGCCATTGATCTAGAGAAAGTTTCAGAAAATTGGCAGTCGAGAGAAGGAAGGTGAATAGTCCTCCAACTTTGAGAAATGAAAAATACCGAAATGATCTAGGTCGTCGAATAAAAAATGATTATGGACCGTTGATCTGTCAAACAGTTTCGGAAAATTGGAAGTCGAAAGAAGGGAGGTGAGTAGTCCTCCAACTTCGTGAAATGCGAAGTCAAAAAATGATATGGGTCATTGGATCATGCGAACATGTGGCGAGAGATCAACATTACGCTGACTTGCGAGTTGGAGAAGTCAAAGGTGAGAGTTGTAGTAACTCGCGATACGCAAAATCACTATTTGATTGTAGTCGTTGATTAGAGGGAGAGATCTCAACTATTGATATGATATGAGGCATTTCAGAGTTTTGTGAGTTTGGAGTTTTAAGGAAACTCATAGTAGGAGTTTAGGATATGAGAAATCGTGAAGCACCCCTCTTGCTTGGCCCCTGGTCATAGATGGTGGTCACATTGATGAAGGTTAAGAAAGGAGCTAGCATTTCTAGGATCCACATCAGAGTTTTGCGAGTTGGGAAAATCGAGGTGACTCACAGTCGATCACCCAAAATGAGAAATCATGAAACAAATGTTGGTTAGGCATATGGTCACTGCCAAAGGTCATGTGAAAGGAAGGGGCTTAGCCAGAAAAGCTAGAGTCCACTGTGTATATTTCTAAGAAATGGAAAAAGGCGCCAAAGACATGAGTGTGTAGAAGTTCTCTCAGTAAATCCTAGAGACAGACTGATTGTAACTACAGAAAATGACTGATTGCATCTACCAAAGAATTCAAAGAATCTCAAGGTGATCGCCAGAGGAGCTAAAGAGTCTCAAGGTAAATTCCAGTGGTATGAAGATTAATCATAGCAACAATCGACAGATTGAAAAATGTTGAATACTGTTACTGCCAGTTATGACAGAAGAATCTCAGGATGAATGACCATTCATGGTGAATAGACTGAGCATAATGGCTAGAGAAATCAAAGAGTTGCCAGGATGATCTGGAAGAGGACTCAACGTGTGAATGTCATGCAAAATAGAGAAGTGAGACATGGCTCATTGGTAGTTTTTGCAAATGGGAATAAGCTGGTTGTACAGAGGACCAGAAGAGTATATAAGAGGCGCAATGCATAGAATGAAGAGTTGTTGTTGTTGAGTGTGATTCATGCAGGTAGAAGCATGCATTGTGCAAGAGCTGAATCACATAAGAAGCAAGGAACAGAAACGCATATTTGAGAGAAGAATAGAAAGAGCAGAAGACACGAGGAGAGAGACATTGATGCAGGTAGAGTAGAGCAGTGTAGTAGAACAATGATGATAATGGTAAGCCATAGATAAATGTTGTATCAATGTGATAAATTTCAGAGTGGAAGGCAGGTGCTAGGAAGGACTGGTGTCCTCAAAGTTTCAAGTGGGTGCTTTAACATAGGGAGTTGTAGCTTCCATCTGGTTGCAGCTAGAAAAACCAGGGTGGTAGGGTGGTGCAAGGGAGAACTATTGTTCTCTATTATATAGGTCAGTTCCTGTGTGACTGGAAGTTGGTGCTTCCATCCAGTTGGTGCTGAAACACTTAGGGAGTTGGTGCTTCCTTCTTGTGGGTGCTAGAGAAACCAGGGAGTTGGTGCTTCCTTCTAGTGGGTGCTAGAGAAACCAGAGAATTGGTGCTCTCAGCAAGTTGTAGCTTGTAGAACAGAGGTGGTAGCCTCATAATGAGTTGGTGCTCATAAGAAGGATAATGTACAAAAAATAAAGATTACTTATCATATCAAGAAGAAGAGGTTTTTCCCTTTATGGGTTTCCTCAAGAAATATTTGTCTCTGTATATTTCATGTGTGTGATTGATGTTGAATATTCTATTGCTTACCTCCCTGCATTATTGTGATTTTCATTGAGTGATTTGTAAAGATTTTAAAATAACCGTAATTGTTTAAGCATGGTGACAACGAATTCACCCTCCCCCTCTCAGTTTCCCAACATGGCATCGACCGAAATTGAAGATTCAAGTATAGGTCCATGTTGTCACAGGGGCAGACCCAGGGTTCAACGCTACAACAACGCACCAAAAAAACCATAACTACCGGCCCTTTTGGAAACACCTGTGAAGTAGATGAAGTCTTACCCAAGGTAGAGGTAGGAGTGGTTGTAGGAATCCAGTGTCTGCAACCTTAAATGGGAAACAGATCTCTGATTCTAACACTTAACAGAGCACTTAGCAGTTAACATTCATCAATATCCAGTCTTAGTTTACAACATAGTTAAATCCTAATAATAAATCAATGCAACCTTCACATAGATTCAATAGATTCAAGCACTCAGCATACTAACATAGATCATATATAGAATTCATGCACCTTATTCAACACTAATATACCATATTAGATTCATTCATCATCTAACAACACACTAAGAATTTAATCATATAAACAAGAGAGCAATCATAAAGCACAAAGCATTCACAACATGGGATATATGTGGTTCACCCCCACCCTAGGGATACATCCACCAACTCTTTTCCTTATTTATTATCTTTGGTCAAGATTATTACAGGAACATAGCATCAAAATCCTACCCCGCAAAATACATGAGATCGACGCACACTCCACCAAATCCTCCTTTTTCGAGCTAGGGTACAACACTATTCCTTTACACAGTATCTTACATTTACTTGCACTTAGCCTTGCAAGTCTCACACAGTATGCATGAAGCACTTACAACTCTTGATCAAATAGATCCAACCTTAGAACTTAGCACCACCTACTTACATTGCCTAGCTATTTATTTATATATTACAAAATTGGGTCTAAACATGGGTAAACCCATGGGCCGACATTCCCATACCCATTACATAAGCCCAAAACCCAAAAATCCCTAAAGAGGGGATGAGATCCCACGATATCTTATTTGTCTTGCGCTCTGCCTTCGACAACCTATCGAAGTCCCAAAAATGGGTCAAACATGACGAAGATTCGTCAAAACTTGGTCAAGGGACAACAGGCCCCCAACACTCACCTATGACTCGTCCTGAGTCACTCTAATCTAGGTAGCTCTGCTTCAAAATCCTTGATCTTGGCTAAAGATGATTTGACTTGTTTCTATGCCATGACCTCCTATTTAGAGAACTCTTGGATGACTGCTTTGTTGATAGGTCCCTCTAGGCATTGTTTAGCTGCAGTGACAACTTGCTTCAGTTTTGCTCCTCGGCCTTTGATCTCTATGAACAATTGGCAAGCCTCATCCTGTATAGGTTGGAGCCTCTGAGTTACTTCCATGACTTTGCTTTGAATGGTGTGGACCTACTGTTGGGTAATGCGCTTCTCCTGGGATCGCTTCATTCTTTCAACAACTAACAAGGATTTCAAATGTGCCTGTATTGTTTCTGCTTGCTACTTCGCCTCCTGGAGTTGTGACTCCAGTGCCTTGAGTTATGTATTCTCAGTGAGTCACTCATAAGTCTAGGCATTGTGATCACTTAGTTTCTTATATTCCATGGCAAGGTCCTTTATTCTTTCGACTACGCTCTGGGCAGTTGCTTCTCTTTGATCCCTCACATCCTTCGAAGTGTTGGGCACTGTGCGGAGCTCTATGTCTGCTATTCTTTGTTGTAATTGTTGGATATCTTCCGTGATCTGCTCTACTTGATGCATGACACGGTATTATTCCTTTGGTTCTAATCCTGTCACAGAGAGAAGTGCTCTGTTGACTTCTTCTTTCACTTTGAATTCCTCTGCGAGCAACTGTTCTTTTTCCTGCTGAATCTCTGCTTTCACCTCTTCAAACTTTGTTTGGAGAGAAACCTTCTCCTACTCTGCAACTCTATGTTGTTCTTCGAGTACTTCTTTCACTTGTTTCAAGGCCTGGGTGGATTGTCCCGTTTCTTCTTCTGCGCGATGAAGGTGAGCTTCAGTTGAGAACCTAGTCGATGGAGTTGGGTTGGCTCATCTCCCAACTCAGGTTCTCCTGATGGAAGGGGCGCAGTGGACACAGCGCAATTGGACTAAAGGGCCTATTGTACCCCTCAGAGTTTGGCCTCAATTATATCATACTTCTTGTAATACTTGGCTTCTTGTTTCTCCAATATTTCCTGTGAGGCATTGTTTACAGCTTCGATGATGAAGTCAAAGTCATCGGTAGTGAGTACAGTCTGCATCTTGGTCAAGGTGGCTCTGGATTTCTTTCAGGAAGAACTTTTCAGGGGGGGAAACCTTCCTCTTCTTTAGGGGATTAGCCTCATCTCTAGGAGGTGTTACTTCATATTTCTTCTGTTCATCTTCATTTCCATTTATCTCTTCTACTTCGTCGTCACCCCCTCCGCTAGGTGACATTGAAGCAGTCTTTTCTGAGGCACTGCTTAAGTCTTGGACTTCTTTGGTTTTCTTCCTTATGTTGGTTCTAGGTGTGTCATGTTCTTTGTGAGTGGCCTCTGAGTTGTCAATTTTTGGGTCATACATCTCTGCAGGGTTAGTGGGGATAAGGAGGTCTACTTACCATTCCTTAGTTATCTCCTCGAGGTCCTCTTTCGTGAGCTTGTAGTATGACTGAAGCTCCTCCTTATGTTCATTTTCTCGCACAATAATATAGATGAAGTGTTGATCTGAGAGGAACTTCATGAGGGTTCGGAACCATTGTAATGTGTTTGGCATCATGCAAGGCTCAGCTTCGATGGCCCTCTTCAGCTAGAGATAATATGTGTGAAAAACTACGTTCAAATGCCATTGTTTCCCCATATCTATCGAGTACCAGAGAATGGTGAACTTCGCAGCAAGCGACTCGAATGACTCGATGTCCTGGAAGGTCGCACCTTCTAGCATATCCCAAGAAAAAAATGCGATGAGGATCAGAAGACAGCTAAAGTGGAACTCGTAGCCTTGATCATGTGCTTCACAACAGTCTAATTCTAGCTGATTAACTAGGTACTTTTCCCAGTTCATCTGTAGTCCTTCCACGCATTTCCCTACGAGGTCAACAACAAAGCCTGTGACCTGCATGGGTCTATTATTCCTTACTATCTTTCCTGCATTTAATTGGCATGCTAGGCGAACTACGCCATTCTGGATGGAAGCTACCTTGTAGCCTCATGTCCCTTTCTCAGCATCGTCGTAGGTACCCTTAATCTTTTGTGCTAATGTGCGAACTGTGGCTTTCCCTGGATAGAAGTCATGTGGGTCGGGTCCTTGCATACTTAATCCGGTGATCCTATGGAGCAACATCGGATTGACTGTGATATGGAGGTCTAGCCATAAGTAGCCTCCATGGTAACATGAAAGTAGGAGCTTGACACAGGCGTTAACTTCCTGGTGCCTTCCAAAGTGTGGTATTTTCATTACATTCAATAGGGTGGACTGCGCGAGGTTCAGAGTCCACGGCTGGGGGATTATCTTTGATTTCTTCCCCTTTTTCCTGGTCAAGCATTTATACGGGGTGAGAATACTACGGTTCTTGTGATCTTCTAGGTTGAAGTCATTGAACTTCAACATGGCGATCTTGTCCTGCTACGCTTAAACTGTACGTATCCCCTTCAGGAGGTACGTAGTAACCATGGTGTACTCAAAATATTTCGGCACACTATCATGACTCACCACACCAGCCAAAGGCAGGATGTAGTCAGGTAATATGGTCGGAATCATCTTCACATTGGCTAGGTCATCTCTATGCTTGGTTCTCTTTTCTGTGACGACTCAAAATGGCCCAGATCTGCGAGCGGTCGACGGAGAGGATTTCACTTCTCTCATCGATGATGCTTGTACACCTACAAACATTACCCTTTCAAACATTACTCTTTCAATCATGAGGTCGATGAGTACCTCCTTCATAGACTCTTTGACTGCGCTAAGTTCTCCGTACATACACGCTCGTGGTTGACTATCTCAGGTTCGAAGAGTAACTACTCAATGAAACTAGATGGATAGTGATAGCATGATGATCACTGTGCGAAATCAACTAATCCATGGGCTCAGATAATCACGGTTGGAAAAATTGTTCTTGGTGCAAGGCTCGATGGAATAAGTAGATAACTAGGCAACAGATCTCTTCAATGGGAAAGAAGCCTTGATTACTTCAGTTCTATCCATTACAGCACGGTCCCAACGGTCTGGTGGTGAACTTTATGACCATAAATGTCGTTCTACTCATTTGGGGTGTTGGTCTAATAGTTATATTGTTCCCAATGTATATATTGCTTCACCATGGCAAAGTGCCATGTGGCGCTGTTCTGATATCCCGACGAAGTTCCAGTTTTTCAAATTTTCCTTCTGTGAAGTTCCCTTTGGAACCTTATGTAATTTTTTGATCTTATCTCTCTTCTTACTGAGCTTTCTAGCCTTTCTCCCAGTGATCTTCGTCTCGGTATTTCTCTTTCCATTCTGATTCTTATCTTCTTTTGACATAGTAACTTTGCGTTGTTGAGAGTCCTTCCTAGTATTCAAGGAAAATACGTTTTCTCTGTCTGGGGTAGGTGCTCTCTTCATCTGTAAACCTTCTTGTGTTATTTCAATTTCGACATCCAAGTCTATG
This sequence comes from Picea glauca, assembly GCA_000966675.3. NCBI lineage: Eukaryota > Viridiplantae > Streptophyta > Pinopsida > Pinales > Pinaceae > Picea > Picea glauca. The sequence goes on along the minus strand of JZKD02S1678799.1, from coordinate 213,024 downwards.
GTTTTAAATATCTTCGATCTGTTCTCCTGTTCTTCAATCAAGTGTGTGATCCTCCTAGTCATAAAATCTTTCAAATCTTACTTCTTCTACTCTAAGACTTCTTCTATCCTTCTGGATTGATCCCTTAATCCAAGTTTTTCCTAGTAATATAGCAAATGGGGTGTTGTTCTCAATAAATTTAACAACCTAAAAATCTTCCTCTGTAGAAGTTCCAGGGGCACTCATACATATCTAGGTGAGATTTCCACATAGGTTTACCATCTTTCCTCTAAATAATCCTATTCCTCCCAATGAAGAAATCATAGCAGGCTTTCCTAAACTTTCCCAAGTTCTTTCTGTCATAATATTCACCTGTGCTTCTTCATCCAGAACACAATCAATGTCGAAGTCTCATATTCTTGCTTCTATGCACTCTTTTTCCTTGAATATCTCTGATAAGTTGATATTTCTGTGATCATTCAGGGTTTCTTTCATATGTAGCAATACTTTCTCTGATTCTTTCTGGGGTTCTTCCATAACCTTAGTTTTTGGATCTACCTTAGGGTTTTCTTGTCTCATATTCATTCTTTCAACCTTAGCAATCATTCTAGAGAAATCCAATACTTCATGGTCCATAGTGTTGCAACAGAGGCAACTAGGTCTTCTACCAGGGCATTCCTTAGCAATATGTCCTGATTTTCTGCAACTGTAACAGAGGTTTAATCCTCTCTTTCTTTTAAATGATCCCCAAGATTTCCTATACTGCGCGCTAGGATCATAGTAGCTAACCTGCAAAAAATACTTTCTAGGGTCCTGCATCCATTTGTTAGTCCAAACATTCTCTCTATACATAGGTATAACATATCTTTTACTATTCTTATCATATCTACTTATATCAAATATTCGTTCATCTATCAGTACCCTAGTTTTCAAGCTAGGACAAATCTTATTAAACATACCTAGATGCATACTTTAGAAACAAAATTTTCCACTTATCTTACTTCTACAGAGCACAAAGCTTACCGATATTACCTCTTTATTCTCACTTTCACCTTTATCAAAGCACAAAGCCTATAGGCCTTACCTCTTTTCTTCAGATTTGACCCTTCCTCTTGGCACAGAGCTTCACAGATCCAATAGTACTGTGTACTAGGGCAACAGTTCTATGCACAGAGCTTTCACAGTTTAGTTCAGATCTTCTCACAAAGCTCTTGTTTCCTTAGTTCCCAACAATCATAGTTTTAGGTCCTGGCAACAGAACCATTTTTTGGCATAGGGGTAGACCCAAGGTTCAACGCTACAACAACGCACCAACAAAACCCTAACTACCAACCCTTTCGGAAACACCTATGAAGCAGATGAATTCTCACCCGAGGTAGAGGTAGGGGTGGTTGCAAGACTCTAGTGTCTGCAACCTTAGCTGGGACACAGATCTGTGATTCTAACACTTAACAGAGCACTTAGCAGTTAACATTCATCAATATCCAGTCTTAGTTTACAGCGCAGTTAAACCCTAATAATAAATAAGTGCAACCTTCCCATAGATTCAATAGATTCAAGCACTCAGGATACTAACATAGATCAGATCTAGCATTCATGCACCTTATTCAGTACTAATCTACCATATTAGATTCATTCATCACCTAACAATGCACTAAGTTACCATATTAGATTCATTCATCATCTAACATGGGTTATAAGTGGTTCACCCTACCCTGGGGCTACGTCCACCAACTCTTCACCTTCTTTATTATCTTTGGTCAAGTTCTTACAAGAACATAGCATCAAAATCCTACTCCGCAGAAGACAGGAGATCGGCACACACTCTTCCAAATCCTCCTTCTCTGAGCTAGGGTACATCACTAAGCCTTTACACAGTCTCTTACAGTTACTTGCACTTAGCCTTGCAAATCTCACACAGTATGCACGAAGCAATTACAACTCTTGATCACATAGATCCAACTTTATCACTTAGCACCACCTACTTACATCGCCTAGATACTTTTTTATATATTACAAAATCGGGCCTAAACATGGGTAAACCCATGGGCCGACATTCCCATACCCGTTACATAAGCCCAAAACCCAAAAATCCCTAAAGAGGGGCTGAGATCCCATGATCTCTTCTTCGTCTTGAGATTTTCCTTCGACAGCTTGTTGAAGTCCCAAAAATGGGTCAAACATGACCAAGAATCCTCAAAACTTGGTCAAGGGCTAGCAGTCCAGTACTTACTTGGAAATCAGTTGTCGATGTGTCGATTTCTTGCTGTGGAACTTACTCTTTCTGACCACCTGATCCCAACTCATCCCTCGAGCTGTCCATTGGAGTTCTCGACAAGTCAAGTGGCTCATTTTCTAAGACACTTTCAACCTCATGGTCACTTTGTGGAAGTTTTTGATTTGAAGCATCGGGACCTGGGGTAGATGCTTTCTCAGGTTACGTTTCCTCTGTAATCTGCACTGGAGTTACGAGGGAAACCTTCAAAGTCTCCTCATCATCATAGATGTTTATTAAATTGAACAAGGTGTTCGGTACACTTGTCCTACCTTGTGTCCTTGATATCTCAATCTGGGTTGAAATTCCCCCTGGTGATCTGATACGTGGTGATGGAATTTCAGGGTTTTCTGGCCCGATGATTTCTTCAAGTTGTATTGTCTCTAAGCCACTTGGCTCTAGTCTGCTTACGATTGGGTCATCAACGGGGATCCTTGACATCTCTACAAGATAAGGATCATTTTGTAACTGGGCAATGATTCTTTGTGCCCCTTCTAGCAATAATAATCCTCTTCTTTGTGCCTATGTAGTCTCTACTACTCTAATTTATTCCCTCACTCTAAGGGCCTCTTGAGCCGACTTCTCTATTTTCTCCACCTATTCTGTTGGTTGTGGAGCCTCATTATCTTCCTGATTCAGAGGTATTTTGGTTTCAACCATGTTTATACCCCATGAAGTATTTACACCCCAGAATTATGTACACTCTTCCATGTGGGGGAGTGCAGAGTGGGGTTCGGGGGCAGCGTCCCCCGATGGGGGTTTGGGGGCAAAGCCCTCGAAGGAAAATTTTCCTTGTACACATATATTGTAATTTCATTGTAAATCTAGAAAGTTCATTATAAGGTCGCAGATCTAACGGTAGAAATTATGTTAGGGTTTTTTTCCCTAGAAGGCAACCCTCTATTATGAGGGAAATGTATTGCAGCTATGCATTATGGCGAATATTATATTCTGAGATAGGAGACTGTGATAGAAAGAAGAGAAAGTTACAATGGGTTTGTTGTAGTTTGTATCCGTTCATTTGATGGATAATAATAAAGGAAGGACCTGGAAATTTCTCTGGTGGACGTAGCGCACACAGGGTGAACCATGTATATCTGTGTCTTTATTGTATTGTGTATCTTCTGTGTTTTATTTCAGCATTTGTTTTATTTTATTGCTCTGTGATCCTATTTTTCTAACATGTTCATCCATGCCCATAGCCTTGAACCTGGTCATGTTAGGGTTGGACATCCTATGTATTACCTCCTCCCAGTCCTGAGCGCATTCTGTGAAAATTTCATCCTCAAATATTTCATGCATGTATGGCCAACAGGATGATACATGTGAAGCATGTTGGGGAATCAGGCCTTTAGGGTCATGCTTACAGAATCGGCCATATGGGAACCTGAATTCAAGTTAACTCAACCCTTCTTGTTTGGATTGAGCAATGTCCTTTACCAAATAAAACTCCACATGGAAGTCATAGGGTATGAAATCTCACTTGTTGTCCTTGACTAACGTGGTGTTATAACCCTGCAGGATAGTCTGATAGCATATTTCTCCCACAATGATCCAGTCTGGGACATGAGAAGGGAGTATATGTGGTGCTTTTGTGGCCTCGAACACCTTGATATAGGTTGTGTGTTCGTCCAAATACCAATGTTCTACCTTTTCCACCATTTTCTTGGTTGTTGCGGATAGCCTCGGGCATTCCCTTTTAAATATAATAAAACAAATATGGGCGATGAATTCATCACAAATGAGTGCATAGGATTTTTTATACATGTTCTCCCATATTATGCTAAAGTAAACATGAACAGGGAGCTCCACAACATGTGAGCTTAAATTCATGCCGACGAAGAAATTTCTCGCACAGATGACATCGAGAAGGTATGAGGCCATGTGCAAAGCAGGTTCTTCCCCTTCTTTCGGCATCTGAGCCTAATGTACATAGATGCTCAATTGATTGGAAATTATTGATCCCCAGTTGAATCTTCTTCCAGAGATCACCATGGTGTATGCCAAGGGAATCCATGCTTCCGAAAACTTGGAGCAGTCCTTCTCTCCATATAGTCGGTAAATGAGAGCCATCAAGTAGATGTATGGCTCCCTCAATTTAACTATCCCGCACCAGCCATTGCTCTGATTTGTAAAATTATTGTCCTCCCTCCACCATGAGGCCATCAACCAGCTGGTGTCGAGGAATTCATAGAACTTCACCATGAAGTTTTTGTTTAGTCGCTCCTCTGGGTCTCTGAGTTTGTAGTACTTCTGGACTTATGTTGGGAGGAAAACTCTGACACACCCATGATTATCGTCATTGATTATGAATTTATGCACATCTGTATGGTCGATTAGCCACTTCAAAACCTCTATGCATGGAAAAACCAAAGTTCTGCAGCTACCATGTGTAAGTATGACCGTCAGTGTTACGAGGAAAATCTCTCTATGGCTAGGGTGAACCACAACAAATGGAAATGACTGTAGAAATCAAATCCATTCCAAACACATGCTATATAAACCAATATGCAAGTGAGACAAGAAAGGGGGCTACCTCTTCCAGATGTTCGATGAATTCCACCATTGAGCACTTTGACCCAAAGCTATATACCTGCAACAAGTTCTCAACAAACAAGAAAAAAAAGAATATGGTGATAATATAAAGGGTTATCACATTAGATAGCATGATCCATCAATATACATAACAAATACGTCCATGGAAAATAGCTCATATATTCACAAGATATCAATTGGATGGGAAAGGAGTATTTCTATTAATAAATGATCAGCATAAGTGAATATATTACAAACTTTTGTGTCAGCATGGTTCGGAACTGAGAAACTAAGTTCCTTCCAACTGGGCGTCCACCACTTCAATCCTCCACCAAAGGCAAGCTCATAAGAGAGAAACAACGAGGTTCTCAATCAATAAGGGAAGAGCTTGGGGGTTGAACACTGTGTCCAGACTTAAAGGACAAAGGGATGTAGACTCAATATGAAGTAAATAATTTATCCAAAGTAACTTTGCTCTCAAAGTTGAATTCTTTCCCCTTTTCCATAGCTCAGAATTGGCCCATTTATAGCCTTCAAAATGGAACTAAAGGGCCGAGTCAGAACATTTCCAGTATATGGAAGGCCAAGGATCAGAGATCTGCTATCGTTACATGGAAACCCAACATTTAATTTTCATTTTCTGCCACAAATCTTGATGTACATGGGTTGTAGTGGAGCATCCTGCATATACGCTTGTTGTATAGTGTGCAAGATGTGTACAAGTGGAAAAATATTTATTTTTGTCGTTGGATTTTAGAAATAGGGAAGATAAGTTTTCATAGGGAAATGGAATAAGGCCCTCTCTGCAAGATTGCATAGGGTGAGGAAAATATTTCTCTAACAGATTCCCCCTAATGTGTGAGGTCAAAGGAGTATCTGCGATGGCTGAAATACATTATAAATAACCCAGAAGTGGAGTGGTAGAGAACCAGATGGATGAACTCAGTTGCTCATTACATTTTGCACTGACTTTGCATACATGGCTACCAAAAATTACACTGCAGATCCATGTCAAAATATACCAAACAAGTGTCTGTGGCCACGAATAGGAAAATACAAATGTGGTTACATACCAATAGCTATCATAGTCACGAACAAGGCCCAGTAGAACCAGTTTCAAAACCAATCTGAAGATATATGTATACCATGGACTACAATATCATCTCCCATGATCTCTAAAGTCAAATAAGTACTGGTCCAATGAAAAGGAAGCAACAACTCAGGAAAGTTGCAGCTACATAGTGATGTATTCAAGTCTTCTATGCAATCCGCCAAAGGTGCAAGTCTACATCATGTGAATAAAGGAGTTGAGGTTGAACACAATGAGACATCATTTGATTACTGGTCATTGATGTATATTGTTAACAAATGCAAGACAACCACCGATAATGAAAGTAGGTATCAAGGCACCGAGTACATTCTTACAAGTGTGAATAGAGGATTCAGTGTCGAACACTTGAAGAATCCACCGATCAAGAGACATTGATGTATTTCCAATTGTCAATGGCGAGAGAGCCTGCCACTAATGACTACAAGCCTCAAGGTACTCATAAGACTCTAGGTCTAGTTTCTAGAATTAATGGGCTGATGTCGATGGAAGGATACCCACTAAAAGGAGAGCATTAAGGACTCTCTCATCAGTGAACACAAGGAACAAATTAGGAGCTTCATGCATTGGTGGAAATCGAACAAAGAACAAGTTCATGAACCAACAACCCAATGCGTCTTTCGTGTGTGCCAAGTGCAAGCGATACATGAAAGGGAGCCTCTAAATAGAAGCCAATGATGAAAACTGTTGACAAAGGCGAGGAAACCACAAATAAGTCTAATGGAATCCAAGACACTACATGAATCCCAATGTGTGAATAGATGTCTTGCCGTTGAACACAAGAGAAACCACTCAGTCAACGACTAATGATGAAATGTCAACTGTTTGGTTCAAGGTGACCTACCAATGATGAAAGTAGGGCCAGGGTGCATGATAGAACTATAGTATCATGTGATTCTAAGACAAACTGAGGGTATGGCTGACATACGAAGTCAAGATTTCTGAGGAGTGGTCGACATAGGTTAATAGACTTCCTTTGAATAAGAGTAAGAGACAAGTGGAGGACTCCAACAGCATAGACCCAATGATGAAACCATGATATGCAGGAGGCATCAATAAAATCGTCTATAGGGACTGGAAGAGTAACCAGTCGATAGAGAAGACCCGGTAATGATCTCATCTTCCTAAGGCCATGCTAATCCCAAAATTATGACGATGAATGGACTCAAATAACTTTGTGCTATGTTCAAAGGCGACACGACTGCTGCCAATATAAGATAATACTCCCTTCCCGCTCGTCTTTTTTTTTTTTTTCATAGACAAATGAATGCTATGATACAGAGGAGGAAACAAGTTTCCAAGAAAGAAAAACTAGTTCCAGCAGTGGAACATACCTATGCTCAATGCAGGGAAATGCATGCAGGAGATAGACACTCGGGGGGTGTTCCCTCCTAGGTAAAGGGTGTCAAATTGTGAAGGATATAAACAAGGCTCTGCTTGGTTGAGGATGAATAACTACTGAGGAAAAATGGTTTATAACGCAAAGCGAGAACCAACTCTAGGCTCAATACTGCAAACGAGGGAATCATATGCAATCAAAACTAAACTTGTGCCAAATAGACGTCTTTTCAAATCCAATTTATGAGTGTGAAAAATACAAGTTCACTCGGCAATATTTTCACTTTTTGATAATGAATCGGAAAATAGATTAACTAAGACTCACGACCTTTCGAGTCCAATTTAACGTGTGTGAAAGGGAAAAATCACTCGAAAATCTTTTCATTTTTGGAAAAGGAGTCCGAAAAGGGCTTAACTAAGACTCGTGGCCTTTCAAATCCAATTTAACGAGTTTGAAAGGAAAAAATTGCTCAATAATCTTTTCACTTTTTAAACGAGTTGGAAAAGAGATTAACTCAGACTTGTTGATGTTTTTCTAAGCAACATATAATGGGGGAGGCCAAGGCTCCCATGCAGGACTTCTGTGAAAGGTCAACAAATTATGAAGAGCTAACACAAGATTAGAAAAACCCAAATCTTTCCAAGTCGAGGAGGATAAAATACTTGCAGAGGTTACCTTATCTACAATATATCGAAGAATTCCCCTTATCTAGAAGGGTGTAGAAGAAGGAATTCGAGGCTCTACAAGATCATTCCAATCAAAGGAAACCACCCGAGGACTTGGACGGAGCATACTCGAAGAGAGTGGAATGCTCCCTAGTGAAGAAGGTATGGAACTAGAAATGCTAAGGACATGGTCAGAAGATGCATCACCCTCCAAAAGAAGAGTCGAATTGACTAAAGATTGCATTGGCAATTTCACTTCCTTAGGCTTGTCACTCTCCAAGAGAAGAGTGGGATCGGCCGAAGATTACATTGGCACGACCACTTCTTCAACTGTTGGTCAAATAGGATATGAGACAACAAGGTCAAGAGATGCATCAGCCCCTAAAGGAAGAGGGGTGTCAACCGAAGATTGCATCGACTTGACTGCTATATCAACCAAGGAAGGTTGGGAAGCCAAAGACGACTCAAAACCCAAAGGGCCCCCAGGAAAGGACCACACTTATTGTACCACAGTATTAGCAGGGCACAAATGAGTAAGGTGATATCCTTTGAAAATCCTACAAAGGAATTTGTTCTTACGTCTTACATGTCTAGGCTTGTCAATTGTATGAATGCACCCTGTTATCGGACTAATCAGTAGGTGTGGAAACTAACAGATCTCCCTAGATCCACCTGGATCTAGAACAAAACAAGACAGGACATGACTCTTTCCCTAAATTATGACCATTGAAATAGCTAATAAGGAAGAACAAGTGACATACCTTTGAATCGCTTCCTTGGGTATTTGTTGCTCCCGCTTCGCTCCGGTGCTCTCGTGAGGTCGAAATCAAGACAACACAAACCAACCAAAGTGAATATAACTAAACTTATTCAATTGTCAACTTATGTGTATGATCAAGGAATTACACAATAAAGTAAGAATGACTTTATGAGAAAAGGACATGCCACTGTATCATATTAATCGAAAGTAGAAGATACAACCTGATCGCCTTGATGTCACAACCTTCCTTTTGGTGACTCTTGGCTCCAACACACACACTTGCTCAATCCTTGCATGAATAAGATCCAATTCCTCTTGATAGACTCGCTAGAGTCTCCAAGATCTTGTTCAAGCTGGTTTCTTCATACAATTCCTTCACCAATTCTCCAAATAATCTTTCTTAACCTTTTCCATGAAAGTCCCATCAATTAATAAGAGAGGATGAGATGGTTACATGGATGAGAATGATCCCACCAAATCAGGGAAACCAGTAAAATGATAACCATTTGAATGACAACCCATTATCTAGAAGATTCCCTTCTAGAACCATCGAGATTTCATCTTTTTCTAAGCTTGACATCAAGTTCGCACCCTAGGTATAGAGCACAGTGTGAGAGGTTCACACCCTAGTTGAAGGTAGCCTGTGAGAATGGATCATTCTCGCACCCTAAGCTATAAGTAACCTACGAACTCTCTTCAAAAACATGTTTTTTGGAAGGAGATAAATTCCACTTTTTCTTAGGAGAAAGTTCTTGTTGAGAGCCTAAGTACACCATTGTTAATACACCATCTAGATGACCAAAATCATGGGTAATATAATTCCCCCCAAAGTATGAGGCCGGAATCAGTGACAGCCGAAATACTTTGTAAATTGCGTGTGTGTGTCGGAAACTAGGAGTGCACCTAATCGGAAACCTGCAACAACCAAGCATCTGCAAAATATCATACTAGTTCTAAGGTAGGCATTCCCATACTCATATCATGGAAGAATGACACTATAAGCATAGGTCATGGCCACCAATCATACATTGTGGATCCATGCCATCAAAATATCGCATAGCCACCAGGAATACACTGTGGATCTATGCAAGAAAATTCAAATTGAGACGACATAGCCACGAGACATACAAAGTGGATCTATGTGTCATCAAATTATACATATTCCATCGCAACCTAGACCAAAGAGATAAGATCCAGGGTCTTCACTTCCATCACCCAAAAGTACGATTCTAACCATGTGATTACATGTGTTGAAGTCAAACATGGTAGAAACCACTTGATTACCGGTCAATGATGAAACCGTTAACAAGTGTGAGGGAAATCACCACTAATGTCAATGACTCCCAAGGTACACTAGTACAATCCACCGAATGTGAATAAATGAGTTGAATTCGAACATCCGACGGAATCTTTCGATCAGGAGTCGATGATGAAAACCCACAGTCGAAAGCGAGGAAACCTACCATTGAGGCATGCAAGTTCCAAGGTACCAAAGAATTTCTAAGTCTTGTTTCCGAATAATGAGCTAGAGTCGACGGAACAAAACTTGTCATAGGAGGGCCTTGATGTATCCTCCATCAATGACATGAAATGAGCAATAGATTTTGAAGGTGAAACAGAGTACGATGTAAATTGAACTAGACGTAGGGAAGGCCGACACAGAGAGAATGGACAACTGCAGATGGCCAACTCAATAAAGGTTTTGGATGAACTTCTCTTGAACATATGAATGACATGACCAATGATTTGGCAGCATTGACTCAAAGATGACTCAGGATACGACCTTGTAACAAATTGAATAAGAGACAAATGGATTTCCCAAACCGGCTTTAGATAATGAATAGGGGGCTGTCATGTTCAAGAGCGACACTTTTCTGCCAATAATATGGATACGAAAACACATCCCTTTCCCAAATTTTCCCCCACCATTTCTGGCGAGTACCTCTTTATTTTTACGCAAGCTTGAGGAGGATAACATATGCTTGTTTATGTAATCTCATCCTTTGGACGAGTCCCTCGGAGTATGTTTAACGAACCCTAGGAAGGAGTGGTTCATTCCCATTACGGGTCTGTCGATGTTTGTTTAACGAGTCCAAAGATAGAAAACTCGAAGGTTTTTCATGATTATAGAGTTTGGAAAAACACTTAGAAGAGAACTCTCTCAGTTCCTTTTTTGTAAAATAGTCTGATGAGACCAAAAAAGAGATAAATTATTGCCCAACAGATGCTTTCTTCAAATACTTTAACGAGCGTGAAAAGAGCAAGGTCGCTCGACAATCTTTTCATGTTTAGAGAGTCTGAAAAGAGATTAAAGAGGACTCCAAGGGGGTTCCTTTTTTGTATAACCTTGTTGAGCCCGAAAAAGTGATAAAAGTATGCTCGACCACGTTCTCATATATTTTCGAGCGTGAGAATGGACAAAGACCAAGTTCGAAGTTTTGTACAAAAACCATGAAAAACAATCAAAACATACGATGAAGAAGAGAAAAAATATCCGTATCCTTCTGCAAGAGCGTCGAGGTCATTACGTCTGCAAGAGTTGCACTCATAAGGGTATTAGGCATTAGGTTTAATAAATGAAATAATTATAAAAAACCAATTAACAAATGGTAAAACTAAGTATAAATGAGTAAAAGCGCTTTTTACCATAGTCATTGTAACTTTGCCAATATTTTAGTCCAAAACCCCTCTTTTACCCTTCAATTTCGGTGCTCGATTGTGGGAGGTATGAGCATCCATTCGACGAACCATCTCCGGCAGTGAGGTAGGCTCCTCATCCTCTATCTTTTCATGGTTTAGTTTTTCATTTTCATTGGCAAAATTCATATTTTTGAACTTGTTTTAAAGGTTAAAAATGCGCTCAGCCATTCTCGCAGGCCAGCCACACGGGACCTGCAAGAATGCATCATTCTCGCAGGTGGCCCCAAAGGCGCCTGCGAGAATCTCACACTGTGCCTAAAGGACACCTGCGAGAACCGCAAAGAACAAAAAAAAATTGAAATTTGCTCAATGAAAAAGATACCAAAAGTTGAATAGAGTTGCTTACCTCCTTCTTATGTTTCTCATGCAGGTACTTGGCTATCACCATGGCTCTAGATTGGCGTGAAAGAGAACACGAAGAAGATGATATTGTTGTTGGGAATGATCCGGGCACCATTGCTTCTTTGCGGAACTGTGGGCTTTTAAAATTCTTTCGTATCCCGGGCATGAGGGCCCAATTCAGGCTATTGGAGTACCTTGTGCATATGTGGAACCCAGACCAACAAGTATTCCATGTCGGGGTCCACACCTTGTCCTTAGACATCAAGGACATTTACTTCTTGACAGGACTGTCACGGTGTGGGTACCACGTGAGCCTGACTGGTAGCAGAGGTGGTGGGTTGCCTATGAGTGAATATTGTCGTTTGCACTGTGTTCCAGAGGCGGAAAGGAGCAAAGGAAAGGTAGCCATTTGGGGAGTGTGGGATTTGACCCTTTGCACTATTTTTTTCACCATTTCTCATATGGCTGGGAGCATTTCTCCTCAGATGGCTCTCTAGAGCTACTTTCAGTATGCCATAGAGTGTACTGAGCCTCAAATTTTTAATTTGGCAGATGCAGTCCTTCGTAGCATGAAGAGGCAGTTGACTAAGAGCAGAAGAGGCGACTTGAAGAAATTCGAGTACGGGTCATTGTTAGTTTCCTTCTTTCTTGAGAGGGTTCCTTTGTTGAGATTGCAGGTTGAGTGGGGTCTACATGCTCCAGAGGATCCAAGAATGCTAAGGTGGTGTAACCTCATGGCTAGGCACGTATCCGGACCAATAATCAAATACAACGATCATTTATTTGACTGGTTGCAGCCACAGATGTTGATGGTTGATGATTATGCGTATGTCAGGTTGGACTTTTGAGGAGACCCAGACTTGGTTCTTCCTGAGAGTGCTTAGTGGGGAGATCTCGATAAGAAGTACACACATTTTTCACTTTTTAAATGTTTTTGTGAATTTTATCATATGCAAATGTTTTTACGTTCAACCAAGGTCTAATTACAAAATTCTTTTTGATGACACAAACGTGGGGCCTTATCAAACTCCGGGTACTTCTCCTATTCAGCGACGAGGAGAGATAGCTCCAGTGCCATGATGGGATGCTGAAGATTATGAAGCAGTGGAACAAAATCTGGAGGGTTTGATAGCAGACATTCCTGACATGCCTCTTGGAGAGGTTCCGCGACGTTATCAACGCCATACAGTGGGAGTGTCAGAGTCTTTTGGCCAACTACTTTGTAGGGTTGCTCGGGGAGTCATGTGTTACTGTGAACGTTATCCATGATGTCACTTTGTAGAAGCTATGAGCTTCAGATTTTGAAATTTTGGTCCTGAGATAGAACTTTTTTGTAAAAAAAAATTTGATCATTATATATACATATGGCGTCTACCGTCTTATCTTGTGTTGTGTGATGTTTGTGATGTGATTGATTTATAAATGACCCAAATCCCTGTCTAATACATAGTTAGCTAATGCATCAGTTAATGTATTTAGACATCTAGGAATATGTTGATATTCAATATAATCAAAATAACGTTCCAAGAGGTGAATTCGCAAATACACCCGTAACAAAGTAGGACTTCGAATAGTGTAGACATTACTTAACTGTAGCACTATGAGCTGTGAATCGAGTTGAACAACCAAGCGATGGATACCGAGCGAGATAGCATCAATCAATAATTTGATAACAGTGCTATACTCTACAATATTGTTGGTCGCACGGCCGAGGCATACACCTCATAAAGAGACAAGTTCGTTTGTAGGGGCGTAAATTGCCCATGCAGCGAAAGCAAGGTTCTAAGTGCTATGTCTAGCGCCATCAGCGAAGCCAAAGTAGGGTAGCAAAGACTCCAACATCTGGAAATCAAACACAATGTCACATAAGGGCGGAGACCAGATAACGACAAAAGAAAACTACAGTAACACATAAGAAGTATGATACAATAAAAATACAAGTACTCATGCACAGGTGATCTTATGCATAGTACTTCTTCAAGTACAACCCATTTTTGGGTTCACTTAAAGGGATACCATCATAATCTACTAACTTGTAAGATCCTTTTTCCAAAACTCGTTTAACAATATAAGGACCTCGCCACATGGCTTCAAATTTTCCAGCTCCTAGCAGATCTCGATCTTGTTCATAGAGGAGAACCAGATCTCCTTCAGAGAAAATGCGAGGCTTGACATGTTTGTCATATTGGGCCTTGACAAATTTATTCTGGGTTTCTATGACTAGGGTGGCATCGTGTTGAGTTTCGTCTAATCGCATAAGGTACAACAGACGTTCTTCTTTAGCAGAAGTGTTGGGTAGGAGTTCGACAACTAGTTTTAAAGAGGGTATCTTGCATTCGATTGGGAGAATGGCTTCCAAACCATAGACTAACTAGAAAGGTGTAAACCCAGTAGCGGACTTGATGGATGTCCTGTAAGCCCACAATGCTGAAAACAACATTGTATGCCAACTTGTTTTGTGAATCCCTATCATTCATCGAAGCATGGTTATGAGAACTTTGTTAATCACTTCGACTTGGCTGTTAGCTTGTGGGTAATAGGGCATTGAGTTTTCATGGCGAAGACCCAACTTTTCAGCGAGTTCGGACATCATGAAGTTTCTAAAGTGACTACCATGATCGATGATGATAGCCTAAGAAACACCAAAACGAGCTATGATGTGATTGAAAATGAATAAAGCTACAGTCTTTCCAGTATTGTCAAATGTCAGCATCGCCTCGTCCCATTTCATATAATAATCTACGGCTACAATAATGTATCCATGCCCCCTGGTCGAGTGAGGGTGACATGTCATGAAATCGATGCCCCATTTCGCAAAGGGACCAATGGAGACCAAAGGGTGAAGAGGAGTGGGATGTGACCGTATCTTATGATTATAGGTCTGGCAAGTGTGGCATTTTTGGACGGTGATTATGCAATCGTTAAATAATGAGGGCCAAAAATATCCTGCACGTAAGATATTTTGGGTAGTAGAATACCTGGACATATGACCACCACAGGCTCCAGAATGGCTGTCATTTAAGGCTTTCTCAGCTTCCTTGAACGTGAGGCAGCAGTGAAAAACTGTGTCAATCCCTCAATGATAAAGAGTGCCCCCGAAGATAATATATTGACAGGCTTGGTAGCGTATTCGACGCTGGTCGGTACTAGACAAATCGGGCTGCAAAGTCTGGGTTTAGAGATATATAATGATATCACCATACCAAAGATCATCAGAACTAATAAGGAAAATGGATTCATCAGGTAATGAATTGGTTGCTACATTTTCCGTTTCGAAGTAGGGAAACTCGCAGATCAACTTGGCAAACACTAAGGACTTCTTGGACTTGGATCATTCAAATTCCAAGTCAAACTCCTGGAGTATCATGATCCATTTGGAGTATTTTCCCCCTATCAATTGACGTGTGAGAATGTGTTTCATAGGGTTGCAGTTAGAAATCACTGTAGTCATGCGAGAGAGAATATAGTGTTGGAAGCATTGAACTGCTTGGATGACTGCCAAGACCAGTTTTTCGACATGTAAATACTTGGTTTCGGTAGGCGTTAGACTTCGACTCAAGTAATATATAACATGTTCATCATGAGAATCATCCTCTTGGACGAGAACCATACCAATAGTGTAATCTGAGGCTGCGAGGTAAAGGAAATAATCGTGACTGTAATCGAGGGGGAAGAGAAGTGGAGCATGTGTCAGGGACAGTTTCAAAGCTTCTAAAGCTTTGTTTGCAATGGTATCCCATACAAACTCAGACCCCTTTTTGAGAAGTTGCGTAAATCCACGAGTTATCTCGGTGTAGCTCGGGATGAAACGATGAAGAAAGTTTTCTTTCCCTTGCAAACTTTGTAACTGGTGGAGTGTAGAAGGAGGAGGGAGATTAAGGATCACCTCAACCTTTAAAGGATCTACCTGGATCCCTTGACGCGAAACAATAAATCCTAGAAGTCGACCGGATTTCACACAGAAAATGCACTTGTGAGGGTTCAAGCATATGTGGTAAAATCGACAGCGAACGAAAATGGCTCGGAGGTGGGTTGGATGATCGACTCAGTGCATGGAATGAGCGAGTAAGTCATCAGGATATGGTTGCATGATGTGCTTGATATCATGGAAGGAATAAGACATAGCGCTTTGAAAAGTTGCGCCAGTGTTCTTGAGACCGAAAGGGAGTTTCCGATATGTAAAAGTGCCCCAAGGACAAATAAAAGTAGTCTTGTGTTGATCCTCAGAAACAATATTGATTTGATTATATATGGAGAAACCATCCATTAGAGAGAATATTTCGCTTCCAGGACAATCATCGACAATCTGATCGACGAAGGGGGTAGGAAAGTTGTCTTTAGGACAAGCTTTGTTAATATGCCTATAATCAATGCATACATGAATCGTGCCTTGTTTCTTGTCAATCGGGACAAGATTGGAAACCCATTCATTGAGGGCCACTGGGTAAATAAAGCCGACTTTTAGAAGTTTCTCGACTTCAAGTTTGATAGTAGCCGCTTTACAGGGGTGACCTGGATGAAGGCATTTCCAGACGGGTTTGGCATCTGGGTATGTCTTGATCT
This sequence comes from Picea glauca, assembly GCA_000966675.3. Classification (NCBI taxonomy): domain Eukaryota; kingdom Viridiplantae; phylum Streptophyta; class Pinopsida; order Pinales; family Pinaceae; genus Picea; species Picea glauca. The sequence goes on along the minus strand of JZKD02S1678799.1, from coordinate 196,758 downwards.
CATGTATCACAATGTCAGAGTCAATTCCCGACATTTCTTCGTAGCTCCAGGAGAAGATGTCATGAAACTCTTTGAAAATTGACGTGTAGGTGACGATTTCGTCAGAGGAACACAAATCTCCGATATGCACATTTTTTACAATTCCAGGTTTGGTGGATATGTCGAGGGGAATAATGGGTGAGATGTTTCTTAGGTTCCCTTCGGAAAACACATCGTGTGTGGTTTCAGGAATGGTTGAAATGACAACAACGGTCAACGAGGTCGAGATCTGTTGGTATTTCTTGATGGTATGTTGCTCCAGAAAGAAGATGGAACGGTGATGACCATCGTCCCAAGGGTTGTCTTCCATGACAGACATGATCATCTCGTCTGTGGGAAAAATGACACAGAAAGGATCTAAAGATAACTCATTAAGAGGGGGGATGGAAGGGGTTGCCGATTGAATGGCCTGGTAGGTAGATTCAACCAGACTTGATGGCATTTCATCACCGTAAAGAAGATGATCGCCAGGGTCAGGTACCATCCATGGGTCATGAGACGCAGGGGTTCCGTGAATCGAGGTGGAGATCATATTGATTGAATAAATGGGCGAGCATGGAACATCAGGCGGTGGAATGGGGAAAGTACCCATTAACGAAGAGTCTTTAAGAAGGCCTACACCAACGTTCTCGTAAGCCGATGGGGTTTTAGCAATGAACGGTATGTTGCCAGTACACGTATTTGAGTTAAAGAAGACTAATTGGTTGATGGTGATGACCTTTCCTTGATGGGGGAAACGTACGACATGAAAGAGAGTCGACACAACTGCGTGCATGGAATCGATCCAGCTACGGGCAAGCAAAAAATTGTAATCAAGAGGAGCGTCGAAGACCTCCACTTCGACTTGGACCGTTTTGCCTTCTAGCATGATTGGCAATGAAGGAAGAACATTGTAGGGCTTAAAACCAGAGCCATTGAAGGCTTTGAGAGTGTTATGGCATTCAGTCAAAGAGGGAGAGCCGATGGCTTTCCAGCAGGTAACAGCCATGACACACGTCGAGGCACCCTCGTCAATAACGGTTCAACAAATTCTTTTGTCAGAGACAATCACTTGAATTTGGAAAGTGAGTTGAGGGGGTAACCTTGGAATGTGATCTTCCAAGTCAAAAATTATTAAATTCGTGTCCGTCGGGTTGATTCCACCGATAGCTTTCAACAGTGCCTTCCATTGTGTGGGAAAACTTTGGAGGACTTTGAGGGATGACATCGCAGAAGGTGCTTTTGCCAGATCTTCAACAATGCTGTAGTTTTGTGCACCACGAGCATGAGGATTGAAAGCTGATTTCTGAACGACACCCTTTGGAGGGGGTCGAAGAACTATGTTAAGGCTCGTTTATTCAAGATGAAGAGGACTGTTGGTAGGTGGAGTCGTAGGAGAGGGTTGTACCAATGAAGGAGGTAGATCATCAACATTCTCTTTAGAGGGAGAATAATCTTTGGCTCGAGTGGTGAGTGTAATGTCATTCTTCTTTGAATCGCCAGTACACATCAATACATAGGATGTAGTAGAAGGGGAGGGTTGGTCGTGAATGACCAATTGGGCCTGTTGTTGAGAGGGGAAGGGTTTGGACAAACCGGCCGGAGTAGGTGGTTTCGGAGCTCATTGAAGGGACTAAGGGACCTCGACGCATCGTGGACAATCCTTCGTTTAGTGATCATCACCACAGATAAGGCAAGGGTATCGGGGCTTGCGCTTATCCCTATCATTAACAGGGAGGGTTTTGGTTCTCTCTGCTGGATAAGTATTTTTTTCCTCCTTATTCTTACCCTTTCCCTTTTGAGATTTGTTTTTGCCGGCTAGGGTAGATTAGACGACATTTACCTCAGAAGTATTGCCAGTGGGAGGGGTAGGAAACGGAGCATTTTGAATATTAGAAGCAGGTTTGGGGTGAGTGCTAGAGGTGGAATGTGGTTGAGCATTGAAAGTGTCAATCACACCGTCGGCTACATGCGAAGCAACTGGATTAGTTGAAGAGGCAGAAGTGGAAGGACGAGGTGCATCAGGGAGTAAGTTGTAAAGAGTACCCGTTTGTGAGTAAACGAGCTCAAGGTATTGAGCACGACTTATGGCCCATTCTTCCATGACAACTCCACCCATGGCAATGTCATGACCGATGTCGTTCACAAATGATTTTGTGAACCATTCTACTAGTAACTGATCGGGAAGTTCGAGTTTGATGAGACATCGTCTTCATTGCCACTCATGAATGTGATCGGATATATGAGTGGCTTTGTTTTGCTTGAAGGAACTCAAAATATCGGTCCCCATTTCATAACGGATCGGTAACTGGTAGTGGGTGAGGAAAGCCATAGCTAGGGTGTTGAAGTCGGCGAAGAAACCTCGTGGTAATTCTATGTACCACTTTGCAGCAGAACCTGTGAGAGTTCTTTGAAAAAGACGTAATCGGATAGAGTCATCCATCAAGGAGTTGGATGAGCACCAGAGATGAAAATTCACGACGTGATTGTTCGGGTCCTCTCCCGCATTTCCATTGAATTTAGGGATGTAAGATGGTAGCTTGGCTGGTATAGCGGGCCATTGGGGAGAGTGACGGATGGGATCGTTTAAAATCCTAGAGAGATATGGGAGATCCAAAGTAGCCAGAAAGGGTAACTGTCAATTCACATGCGGGTACTGGTGGCTTTGGGGAGGGAGTCCCGTCGAAAAACCAGTTGGGCCATAAGCAGTCTGCATATAATGCGAAGACCCAGGCAGATTCGGTGGTTGTTGTAGAGGAAAGTAGCTCATGGGATTGTATCCTTGAATAGGGATGTGAGTTTGAGCATTCGAGCCCCAAATAGGGTTAAACGTACCTGGATATGGTTGGCCTATACTAGGGGGTGTAACAGAGGAAGTTGGAAGTTGTTTCCCCCCAGTCGATTGAGGGTTCTGTTGTATTAGATGGTTCCAATACTGGGCCATGGATAGAGGTATGTTTTTTTCATAGGGTGGGGGTTGTCCTCCAATCAGGGGTTGTGTTCCAATTGGGGGTTGTGTTCCAATTGGGATTTGTGTTCCAATAGGAATTTTCCCTACAAAGGGGGGTTGGGTCAAACCTCCTTGGTGAAATTGTCCACCAACTGGAATCTAGTAATTTGGTGTGAACGAAGAAATAGAGCTACTAGGATTAGTGTTGTCGGTAGAGGACGAGAAAGGTCCTCTGAAAGGGGAGTGAGGAAGTGTCGGAATGAAGCCGGGAGGAGAGTGCCCAGACGAAGAGGGACCACCAGTAGTTTCGGATGGGATTTGCATAGGAATGGTAATAGAGGCATTCATCGCACGGTACCCAGGTGGAAGCATCGGGGTGACATTGGTCGAGAGTGGTGTGTCAATGGGGGCTTGACTAAACACTGTAATCCTGATGTGAATACTCATAGTGTCTGTGAAATGGGCCATTTCTAAAGAGAGAATCAAGGTGTGGTCGGCTCACGGAGCTTATGTCCCATGAAAATAAGTAGCAGTAGAAGGTACTGTGTCTGGGGCAGAGGTTTAGGGGAACACAGGTGAGACGGAGACTTCAACTCCTGATCCTACACCAAAAAGGTCCCGCCTAAAAATGCCAGTAGACCAAAAAGGATCGTGGCCTTCAGGTCCAGTCGGAGATCCAGAATACACAACAATTAAGTCTTCGAAAGAATTCATTCGCATAAAATGTCTCTCAGAATCGGGGTGAAGCTGAAAATCCTCTCGAGAATTGGTGATTCGGAAATGTTCTAGAGAGTCAGTTCTTTTCACTTGTGGGGTGGAGACATCTTGGACTTCACTCTGTTGAGGAGAGCTCTCGGGTGAACTTGTAGATAGGGGTTGAGAACCTTCCATATGCTTTGGAGATAAACCCTGCATTCTACGGGAATGAAGTGGGGGCTCAATTGTGAACGAGTTAAAAACTTATGAAGATAGTCTTATGGTCAACTTGGGTAAAAAAACAGCATGCGCTAGTAAACAAAATCTAGGAAACAATACCAAGCAAGCAAGACCTTCTAATTCTGAAGTTACTAGTTGGTGATGAAATCCAACGTCTCAACGACGAGACGAGAAGGGGCTGGGCTAGGGTGGAAAAGTTATGTTGATGTCCTTCTTAACGGACTTACACCCTGGTGCAAGCTCCCACACATAATCGTGGGTATACCCTCCAAGGAGCCTGAGTGAGTTTGGCCAACGTCGATTCTAGGTACCGTGAAGACTTGCCCCTTCACAGTCACCTTGTGTAAGATCCTAAGTGTTGTGGGGTATTCTACCCTACGGACTAATAAGCTAGGGTTCTAAACTTATATGCAGATCATGACCCTTAAGATTTAACTTTTAACCTTCTACCCAAAATCTCAACCCCTTTTCAAGCAAACATGGGAAGAATCGACTCACCTTTTTAACGATGATTGAAGTAGATCCTCCATTGAGCCTTCTATTTCCTCGCTGTTGTTGCCCCTTCCACAAAGCTTCCTGCAATCAAGGTCAGACTACACATGCATGCTACTAATCTACTAGAGGGTTAGAAATAACACAAAAATCAAATAACATAGATGAGATTCATGAACTTGGGACGGGAAAAGCATATTTTTCATTAGTCTCAAAATGAATCACTTACAATGAGTTCTGAGACTGGCCACCGTTCCTCGATCTTGATCCTGGGCTCCTCCTCTTCTTTT
>JZKD02S1678799.1:153008-175565 GCA_000966675.3 Picea glauca | reverse complement strand
ACTGAACTATATACCTTCTACAGAACAGATTGTTGATATCTTTACTAAACCATTAGCAGCAACCCCTTTTGGATATCTTCATCAAAAGTTGGGGGTTATAAACTCTTGTGTCTAAAATGTGCACCTAGTTAGGGGGAGTGCTTATTGAAAATTCAGTGAATCTCCTAAATGCTTATAGATGACAGGGGGAGTCTGTTTTGCAACAAGATCAGAGGGAGAATATTTCTTCTTTGACATTGATGTCAAAGGGGGAGAAAAGATCACTTTCGGAAGCAGGAGCAGAGTCGAACCGAAGCAGAATCATTTCGAGAGCAGAAGCAGAGTCGAGTCCAAAAGGCATTTGAGTGCTTGTGTTTCCATTAATGCCAAAGGCGGAGATTGTTGGCAAATATTGCACAGAAAACAAATGTGTGTTGGCAACAGACAACGAATCAGCATATACTTGTCATTGATGGCAAGTACAGTTGTGGTTGCAGTGATGGTTTGAGTACAACAGCAATGAATAGCAGCACAACAATAATCTGGAGGAGAAGAGTCAATGACCGTTGGATCCCAGTCAAATTTTCCGACAGGCCAACAACCGTCAGATCTGTAGAAGCTGCAAGGGAGATAAGCCATCGAGAGATCGGAATTCTCAAGGTCGTGAGAACCGGGACATTGAAAATCTTGAAATCTCAACATAATCGGGACCGTCCATTTGTAAGGACGGGTGGCAGCGATCGGGCGCCACCGGGAGAATCTCGACAGGAGGCCTCATCGGAGAATCAGGAATCGAAGTTTCACGAGTCCCGTGAACAATTACAACAGAAACCCCAAAATCACGATGAAAGAAATCTCGACTGAACCTGAACCGTCAGATCAACATGTGATCTAGACCATTGATCCAACTCACGACAGCAGACCACGTCAGCTAGGGACACGTGGCACAACCAGGTAATGACAGGTGTCAGGCAGATTCAACACTTCAGGCACATGTAAGTCACGAAATAGAGTGACACGTGGTAGTATTTAACACGTGTCAAACCACGTGTGACATCAACAGAGGATCGGGGATCGGGACTTTGAAATGTCCAATTCACTTGTCAACAAGAACTCCGAAATCGCGATATGAGATTTTGCGATTTGATCGCAGCCGTTAAAGCAAGCATGAGATATGGACCGTTGATTTTCTTCATCGAATAATCAAGGATCGGGACTTTGAAATGTCCAATTCACTCGACAACGAAAACCCTGAAATCGCGATATGCGATTTCGCGATTTGATCGCAGCCGGTAAAGCAAGAATGAGATCTGGACCATTGATTTCCTTCATCGGAGAATCAGGGATCAGAGGATTGGGAATTCTGTAGGCATGTGCATGGTGACATTGAAAATGCTGAAACCCCGATGAGAGGTTTGACCGAGGTCATGTGTTGACGGTCATATGGGCCAAGGCCTATAGCTAGGATGGCTAGCATATGAAAGGAGCGTCGGGATTTGGACGATCGAGAATCACGCGGCTATATGCATTGAGGCATCACAAACCCCATAGCCCCGACAGGGTAAGGTTGTGGTCACGGAGTGATGGTCACATTGACCAGGAGCTAAGCTCAGGAGGGCTAGCGTATGAAAGTGCTGAAACCCGATTTAATAGGCAATAATAATGAAGATTATCCAACGGTGTGGATAAGGTTTGAATGTGATAGGAGGGTTACTGTGCTTTCTCACACATCAACTCTTTCAGTTACAAATCCGTTAGTGAAACAGACTCTTGATTGCAAATTAGTTGTCGATCAGTTGGCGTTTCAGTTGGCTGAATAGTTGTCATCAATTCCTCCAAGGAGTTGGGAAGTTGAAACATTGTGCCAATGTGTATAAAAGGAGACGAAACAGACAGTGTTGGGTTGGCTGTTCTGGGAAGGAAAGGATTGAAACAGTAAGGAAGAATAAAAAAGAGGATGCATGGTAGAAAAGGAAGCAGATGTGTAGAGTGAGATGGAATGCAGAACATAATAGAAGAGCAAGAGAAAACGCAGAGCGGAATAGCAGAACAGATCAGACTTACAGAATAGAGAAAGGAAGGTAAGAATTGATTTATCTGGGAAATTGTCTATGTATTCATTATTTTGATATTCTAGGGAGGTAGGGAGGTGCTCGGGAGGACTGTTGTCCTCAGACGTTCAAGTGGGAGATTGAACACAGGAAGTTGTAGCTTCCATCTAGTTGTAGCCAGAGAAACTAGGGTGGCAGGGTGGTGTTAGGGAGAACAAGTGTTCTCTGTTATACAAGTTGGAGCCTTTGTAACTGGAAGTTGGGGCTTCCATCCAGTTGGTGCTGGAACATTCAGGAAGTTGGTGCTTCCATTCAGTTGGTGCTGGAATATTCAGGGAGTTGGTGCTTCCTTCTAGTGGGTGCTAGAGAAACCAGAGAGTTGGTGCTCTCAAACCAGTTGCAGCTTGTAAAATAGAGGTAGCAGCCTCACATTGAGTTGGTGCTCAATTGTAAATGATTTACAGAATTGAAAAAGACTGTCTGTCATTTCGAAGAAGAAGAGGTTTTCTCCCTTTATGGGTTTCCTCGTGAAAATCTGTCTCTGTGTATACTTTATGTGTGACTAATGATCTATACTTTTACTGTCCATATGATATATGTTGTTGATAATCACTTGAAGGAAGATTAATAATATTTAAAAGGTATAAAATTGTTTAAGCTCATAAACAATTGATTCAGCCCCCCCTCTCAGTTGCTTTAGTATTTCCAACAACAAGAATATTTGATATGAATAGATCTGATAGAAATTATTAAAGATATGTTATTACTATGCTTAGAAAGAATGTTTGGACTAACAAATGGATGTAGGATCCTAGGAAGAATTTTTTGCAGGTTAGCTACTATGATCCTAGTGTGCAGTACAAGAAAGGTTGGGGTTCATTTAAGAGAAAGAGAGGATTAACTCTTTGTTACAGTTGTAGAAGACCAGGACATCTTGCTAAGGAATTCCCTAGTAGAAGACCTAGTTGTCTTTGTTGTAAAGATATGGACCATGAAGTTTTGGATTTTCCTAGAATGATTGCTAAGGTGGAAAGAATGAATATGAGACAAGAAAACCCTGAGGAAGGCAAAGAAACTGAGACCATGGTAGAACCCCAAAAAGAATCAGAGGTTGTATTACTAAAAATGAAAGAAACCTTAAATGATCACAGAGATATCAACTTATCAGATATCTTCAAAGAAAAAGAGTGCATAGAAAAAAGAATAGGAGACTTCGACATTGACTGTGTTTTGAATGAGGAAACACAGGTGAATATCATGACAGAAATAACTTGGGAAATTTTGGGAAAGATTGCTATGATTCCTTCATTGGGAGGAATCGGATTATTTAGAGGAAATATGATAACCCTATGTGGAAGACTTACCCAGACATCTATGAGTGCTCGTGGAAATTCTACAGAGGAAGAGTTTGAGGTTGTTAAATTTATTGAGAACATCACCCCCTTTTCTATGTTACTAGAAAAAACCTGGATTGAGAAAGATCAGACCCGAAGAAAAGGAGAGGAAGCTATCGAATAGAAAAAGAAAGAACTAAGAGACTTCATGACTAGGAGAATAGCACACTTACTGAAAGAACAAGAAAACTAGTCAAAGCTATTGTGGACCAGAAATATGGATGTCGAAGATGAAAGAACACAGGAAGACTTGAAACACCTTTCTGTATAGGGGAGTAGAGAACCTACCCCAGACAAAGAAGAAGTATTTCCCTTGAACCCTAGGAAAGTCCATCAACAATGCAAAGTTACTATGCCAAGAGGAGATAAGAATCAGAATGGAAAGAGGAATACCAAGACGAAGATCATAGGGAAGAAGGCTAGAAAGCTCAGCAAGAAGAAAGCAAAGTTAGAGAAATTACAGGAAGTTCCAGAGAAGACTTCATAGAAGGAAGGTCTCCAGAATTTGAACTTCGTCGGAATATCAGACCAACACAGAATAGAACTTCACCATGGCGAAGAAGTATGACTGTTAGAGGCATTATGACCGTTAGATTGACGCTCCCAAACAGTTAGAACAACAATTATTATCATAAATATCACCATCAGACCATTGGGACCACACCATAACGGACATAACTGCATTAATGAAGGCTTCTTGTCTATTGCAGGGATCCATTACATCGTTTTCTACTTATTTCGTTGATTTTTGCACCAAGAACACTTTTATGAATTGTGTCCAAGCCAACAAGAGAACTCATTGTTACTGCGTTGTGTTTACTCAGACTTCGCCACATGTTCTATTGCATTGAGCATTTGTTCATCGACCTGAGTTATCCGATCTCGAGTGTGCATGTCAGATGAAATCAGTGCAGTAGAAAAGTATGTAGAAGAAATCCTAACCGATATAATGGCTGAAAAACTAATGTCCGTAGGGATTCAAGCTTCATCGACGAGAGGAGTGCAAGCATCCCCGTCGACTGCTCGTGAATCTGGACCATCTCGAGCTGCGACTTTGAAATGCACCAAGCATCACGATGACTTGGCGAATGTGAATCTAATCCCCTCAATCCTGCCTAACTATGTCCTACCTCTGGTCGGTGCAGTGAGTCATGACAGTGTCCCAAGGGACTTCGATTACACTCTGATTACTACGTACCTGCCAAAGGGGATATGTGCAGTTAAACCACATTTGGATAAAATCATGACATTAAATATCATCAAATTCAACCTAGGGGACCTCAAGAACTACAACATCCTCGGCCCTCATAGGTATTTGACTAGGATGAAGGGGAAGAAGTCGAGGATAATCCCCCATCCATGGACTATGGACCTCGCACAGTCCACTATTCTGAATGTAATGAAGATACCCCATTTTGGAAGGCACCAGGAGGTTAATGCATGCATTAAGCTCCTTCTATCATGCTTCCATGGAGGCTATCTGTGGCTAGACAGATGCATCACCATTGACCCAGCATTGATCCATCGGATCACCGGATTGAGCATGCAGGGACCAGGCCCACAAGACTTTTACCCAAGAAAGGTTGCAGACCGCGCCCTGATGCAGAAGATTAAAGATACCTACGACGATGTGGAGAAGGGGAAGCAAGGATACAAGGTAGACTCCATCCATAATGGTGTAGTGTGCCTCACTTTCCAGTTGATTACTGGTAAGATAGTAAGAAAGAACATACCCACACAGGTCACAGGGTTTGTTGTTGACCTCGCAGGAAAATGCGTGGAGGGGCTACAAATGAATTGGGCAAGATACTTAGTTAACCAGTTAGAAAAATACTGTCATGAAGCTCATGATCAGGGCTATGAGTTCCATTTTAGTTGGTTGTTTATCCTCATCGTGTTCATTGCTTGGGAGATGACAAAAGGTGCGACCTTCCCTGAAATAGAGCCATCTGAACCCTTAGTCACGAATTTCACCATGCTCTGGTATTCGAGCGACATGGGAAAACAATAGAAGTCAAATGCAGTGTTCCACACCTACTACCTATAGTTAAAGAGGGCTATTAAGGCTATTCGTCATATGACACCGAACACCCTGCACAAGTTCAGGCCACTTTTGAAGTTCCACATAGATAGACATTTTATCTATATCACTGCGTGCGGAGACGAACACAAAAAAGTACTACATAGTTATTATAATCTCACAGAGGAGGACCTAGAAGAAATAACTAAGGAATGGCCTGTAGAGCTCCTTATCCATGTTGACCCCACAGAACTCTCCAACCCTGACCTAATTGGAAGCTAGGTGGTCACTCGTGAAGGGTATGATACACCTGGAACTAGTAAAAGGAAGAAGACATAAGAGGTACAAAAGATGAACAATTCATCAGAAGAGATTGCTTCAAAATCACCCAGCGGAGGAGGTGATGACGAAGTAGATAAAGAAGAGAACAATGGAGAAGAAGACAAATAGAAACAAAGCGAAGTAACACTGCCTAGAAATCCCATTGATGAGGCCAAGGCCTCCAAGAAAATAAAGGTTTCCCCCACAAAACCTACATCACAAAAGAATTCCAAATCTAGTAAGACCAAGCTGCAGACTACGCTCACGCTAGATGACTTCGACTTCGTTATCGTAGTTGTATCAGATGCCTCAGAAGATCTTTTGCAGATAAATGAAGAAAAACATGAAACTATGTATGAAAGGATTGAAGTAGAGCTAAGAGGGGTACAACAGGCCCTTCACTCCAGCAGCGCAGTGTCCACTGCACCCCCACCATCAGAAGAAACAGAGTTGGGATAGACTAGTCGATGTGACCGAAGTTCACCTTCGTCGTGTCCAAGAAGAAAAAGAATAGCCACAGAGGCCCTGAAGAAAGTACAAGAGGAAGTCATAGAGCAATGTCTGGTTGCACAACAGAAAAAAGAATACCTCCAAACAAAGTTTGAAGAGGAGAGAGCGCAGATCCAGCAAGAAAAAGAACAACTACTCACAGAGCATGTCATATTCAAAGAAGAATTCAAGAGAGCACTTCGCTCTGTGATGAGTTTAGAGAAAAAGGAGGAAGACCCAATGGAGAATCAAGTAGTGAAGCTTGTTGAAGCCATCCAACAACTTCAAAAGAGAATAGCAGACCTAGAGCTAAAAATAGTACCAAGCACCCCACAGGACGTGCAAGACCAAAGAGAAGAAACTGCCCATAGCGCAGTTGAGAGAATCAAAGACTTAGCTTTGGAATGTAAGCAACTTAGCAGTAGAAGTGCGCAGACTTATTAGTGCCTTACAGAGGACCCTGAAATGAAGACACTGGAGTTATAGATCCAGGAGGAAAAGAAGCAAGCAACAATAGTACAAGCACAGTTGAAGCTCCTGTCAGTAGTTGAGAGAATGAAAATATCCCAGGAACAACGCACTACTCAACAACAGGTCCATACCATATAGAGAAAAGTCATGGAAGTGACTCAGAGGCTCCAACCAGTCTAGGACAAAGCTTGGCAACTGTTTGAGGAAATTGAAGGATGAGGAGAAGAGCTGGAACAAGTAGTCAGTACAGTTGAAAAATGCTTGCAAGGACCTATGAACAAGGCAGTTATTCAGGAATTCACCGAGCAGAAGGCCCAGGCAAAATAGTAGGTCGAAGAAGCTCGAGCCAAGCTCGAGGATTTTGAGGCAGAGCTACCCAGATCATAGTGACTCAGGACGAGTCACGGGTGAGTGTTGGTGGCATGTTGGCCCTTGACCAAGTTTGAAGATCCATGGTCACTTTTGACCCCTTTTTGGGATTTCGACAGGCTATCGAAGGCGGAGCATAAGTCGAAGCAGAGATTGCGGGATATTGGCCCCTTGTTTAGGGATTTTTGGGTTTTAGGCTTATGTAATGGGTATGGAGATGTTGGCCCATGGGTTTACCCACATTTAGGCCCTTTTGTAATGTGTAAATAGATGTCTAGGCAATGTAAGAAAAAAAGCAACGAGACCTAGAAGAGACAAGTGGTGTCATGCTAAGTGTAAGTGATAGTTGTAAATGCTTTGTGCATGTTGTGTTGAACACTTGTAGAGCTAAGTGAAAGTGACTATTGTTACACATTATTTTCATCATCCCTATGATCATTAATGATGTAAACCTATTTGTTTCCTTTAGAGGGGTCAGTGGCTTGGATTCTTGAAGAAAGAAGGGAGAAGAACTTTCCCTGAGAGAAGAAGTTGTATTTTCCTTTTTAAAAACCCTATTAAAGAGGATTTCCATAGGCTGCTCTATACATAGGGTGCGGAAATGCCTGGTTTCTGCAGGCTGCACTATATCTAGGGTGAGGAAATGTCTAGTTTTCGTAGGCTGCATTATAGATAGGGTGAGGAAATTCCTGATTTCCACAGGCTTCACTATAGCTAGGCTACAGAGTTTCCGCAGGTTGCCCTATAGCTAGGGTGCGGAAATTCCTGTACATGGAAAAAATGATCATCTTCTCGATGCTTCTAGAAGGAGAATCTTATATGATGAGGTGGCCTCCAAACAGTTTGGATCTTGATCACTTTCATGATTTATTGGGATCATCCTAACCTCCTCACCTTATCCTCTTCAACTTATAAAAGGAGAGGAGCTTTGATGGAGAAATTTATCTTGTGCTTGATTGGGTTGGAAAGCTCTTGATCCTTTGAGATTAGAAATTTGGCTTGAGATTGTTATCTTGGTATGTTGGATTTAGGATTTTCTTTGTCAAGAATCCTGGGAGCAAGAAGTGTCTGGGAAGCAAGGAACTGTTGGAAGGAACCTTACGACATCAAGGCATCCAGTTGTAATCTCTCTTCCTATTATTTAATATAATACATTGGAAAGCTTCTTTCCCATAGAATTATCTTTATTTTATTTCATAATTCCTTGATCATATGCATAGGTTGTCATTGAATATACTTTTGTTTCTTTCACCTTGGTTGGTTTGTGTCCCACTGCAGGATCAGTATCAAAAGAGCACCGGAGTGAAACAGGAACAAAGACATAAGGAAGCGACATTTAAAGGCATGTCTCTCATCTTTTGTTTAGTAGTAAATTTGACGATTAGAGCCTAGGGAAAGCGCCATGTCCTGTCATGTTTTGTTCTAGATCTAGGTGGATCTAGGGGGATCGATTTATGTCTGCACTTAACGATTAGCTCGATAACAAAATTGGCGACTCCACTGGGGAAACAAAATGTTTTCCTATTTTGTCTTTCTTTCTTTCTTTGATTTCTTGGTTTATTTTTTTTGAGTCATTGGGAGATCCAACTTGACTCTCTGACTATTAAACTTCACTGGAAAACATTCTTAATTTTTATTTTTTTCCATTTTTGTTTGATTTTCGCACCCTGCTTTGAGGAACAGTGCGACGACTTCGGATTTCCGCACCCTACCTATTTAGACCAGTGCGGAAACTCTGCACCCTACCCATATCTAGCCTATGACAATCAAGGACTTACGCACTGTGTTAGGCTTCTAGCCTGCGGCAATTGTAAAAAAAATTGTTTCTTGGTGGTTTTCCCTGCCTAGATCTGTGACATGGTTCTGGGGTGATTTGTTAAGTCTGATTACAGTCTTCTTGACAAAATTTGAATCTACTTTCAGCCATATTTGCCTTATTTTTTCTTTGTTGTCTTTTGAAATATTTGGTCTCTTGATTTGAGTGTCCTTCAGTTACGAATCATCGTTTTTCTTTAGAATTGTTTAGTGAAAGAATACTTATTTTTCTGAATAAATTGTGTTAAAAGAGAAACTTTAGTTTGGGTTGTTTTTGTTTTGAAGTGATTTGCTATTTGTTTTAGTGTCTCTTTGAAACAAAAAATTGTAATTTCTTGCCTTATATTATATTGGGGGCCTCCTTGCATTTGAAGTATCGAAATTGCATGATTTTTTGGCATTTGTTTGGACATGAATCATGTATTGGTGTACAATCTCTTTTGCTCATTTCTTGAGAATCTTTATATTGATGAGTTTAATAAATTTTGGGACATTGTTCATCTAGGAATGATAAATGTTTTCTCCTTCTAGTAGCATAGATTTCATCGAAATGAAAATATTTCATCTTCATCTCTTTGCATAACTTTTGAGTCGGTCAAAACACCATATTGTCCACGCCATTTTCCTCTTGAGTAACAATAGCCATAAAATAAAGCACTTATAAAAATTGATTAGATATTTTTATACTTTATGGTAGCACACTTACATTAGATTAGTTGTAGGGATTTGGAATAGGTGTGAAAGATAACTTTCCAAAGCTACAAACAAACATAGAATCTTGCATTAGGGAGCGGTGAAATCCACTTGCCACATTTTGTCCTAGGAAGCCCTTCTCAAACAAGGGTCAATCACGAGGTTGCATTGAGACTGGAAGAGTTACTCACCCTGCTTTGTTGGTATTGGTGTAGAGATTGCGCGTATTATGGGGGTCGCTTGAAGGTATACCCACAATGATGAGTGGAATCCTTTCAAGTTGATTTCGGGCTAGATAGCCTGCCATTGCGTGTGGATCGGACTGTCGACTATTTCCCCAGGAATCATTGTAGTAATTGGTAACCTTAGTGGCCTTTCTCTTTAGGTTCTTTAAACAAGGTGACTGTGGAGGGGAAAGTCTTCACAGTACCTGGAATCGACATTGTGCAAACTCACTCGGGCTCCTTGAAGGGTATACCCACAATTATGTGTGGGAGCTTGCACCAGGGTGTAAGTCCATTAAGAAGGTCGTCAACGTAACTTTTCTACCCACTCTATCTTATCCCCTTCTTGTATTGTTCTCAAGACATTGGATTTCATCACCAAATAGTGTGCTCATTGTGAGAAGGTTTTGTTTGCTTGCTTGCTTACTAGATTTTTAGCGTGTGTTGTTTTTTCTCCCTAGCAGACTCTAGGTTGGATATTTATTTAATGGCATCCATTCCTGGAATGACCAATGAAGGAACCCTTGTTCCAGAGGAAACTTTTGTTTTTCCTTCTTATGGGAACATTGGTCCTCCTCGCATCGCTACTTTGAGCCTTCCAGGTCTCACAATTGGATTACCAGTATGGTTGTTTTCCACTCAGGTAATCCCAAATGCAAATAGTGCTTCTGTTGTAAGCAATTTCCCCCAAGAACATCAACCTCATGTTGATCCTTCACCTTCTTCACCAGTAAGATCTTCTTCACCTTCTCCACTTGCAAGGTCTTCTTCCATTTCATGTTCTTCGTCGAGTGAAAGCTTTGAAGCTAGTAACTCAGTGGATAAGAAGAAGAAGAAAAGGGAGAATAAGAAGAAGAAAAATAGACAAGGATCTAAAATTCCAACCAATGTCGAACGTGTTGGAAAGAAACTAGTTACTGTTGATCGTGCTGGGAGTGTTGATGATGTCAAGATCACCCAAACAACCCGTAAACCCAGGTACCCTTGCAGGCTTTGTAAGGGTATCCATATTCTTAAGGATTTCCCTGGTCTATCCAAGGTTATAGAAGTATGGTCTACACACCCTCACCAACCCATGTCGTCAGCCTCTGAACAACATGCTAATGACCTCCCATCAACTAGTCAAAATACCCTTGGGAAGAAGAAAAGTAGAGTCAAGTTTCCATGTAGGATATGCAGAGGGAGTCATCAAACCCACCTTTTCCCTCATATGGATAGCGCCTCAAAATTACTGGAAGACATTTATATTTCACCACCTCAACTTCCATTTTCTTATCGCAAGATTTATCTCAACCCACCTGTAGTTGATGGAATGATCAATCTGAATCCCTCGTCGGTTAGTCCGGTTGATCGGGTAGTCAATATGGTCACGTCCTTAGTTGAACCAGTTGACCAAGTGGTTGATCCGCTCCCATCCTTGATCAATCCCACTCTCCCCCCAAAGAGTGAAAACCAAGTGGTCGATCTGATTTCCTCCTCAGTTGATCCCGCTCTCCCATTAGAGAGTGAAACCAAAGAGGTCGATTCGTCTCCACCTGTAAACCCCATTCTCCCCTTGCAAAATGAAACCCAAGTGGTCAATTTGACGTCGTTATCAGTCAATCCTACTCTCCTGTTCAAGAGTAAACCCAATACTGTCCAAAATACTCTACCGTGTCGAGGGGTATTCCTCCTTCTCCCGTGGAACCCCCTCCAAGTAATGTGGCCATCCTTTTTAATTAGGGTTTTCTAACTGGACCTCGTCTTCCCTCTCACATTCCTTTCTAGATTACAATACAAGTTTGTGGTCGGGATGTTCCTCAGATGTTGATAGATGAATTTGTGTCTGTTAGTATTTTGTCCTCTATTGCTTGGCAGGCTTTGGGTTGTCCTCAGCTTGCACCAGTTACATAGAATATGTTAGCTTTTAACAGAAGAACCATTCAACCTTTAGGGACCCTTCCTTAGTTTCCTGTAACTTTGGGAGGGAAAACTGTCTTTATTGATTTCATGGTAGTCCAAGACCCCTTGGATTTCTCTTTACTCCTTGGGTGGGATTATGTCTATGCCATGAAAGATATTGTTTCCACTCTTTTTCGTGTGATATATTTCCTTAACGATGGAAGAATTTTGACTATTTATCAACTTTCATTCATCGATCCTAATTGGATTACCTCCCTAAATGGTTCTTATATGCAGACGGTATCGCCCCTTCCACATGTTAATTACGTGGTGTTGTCTCCCATTCCTTCAGTTGCCGATGCAGATGAGCCTCTCACTGTAAGCTCACTCCTTTATGACTTAGATCTGGTAGTTGACATGGCGATCTCTTCGATAGAGTTTTTAGAGGTTGATCTCCTTTCCTCTGTCACAACCCTCGACATGGTGTCCTTCTAGAGTGTTGTTCTTCCATCGAGTGAAGATCTCTTAGAAGCCATGATCAAGAAGAGAGTTGTTGAGAACAGGTTTTCTGATTTCAATCTCATTAAAAAATGAAACCATCTTTGAGCACAGGTTTTTTTGATTTCAAGCTCATTAAAAAATGAAACTAGCTTTGAGCATGGTTTTATGATTTCAAGTTCATTAAAAAATGAAACCAGTTACGAGGATAGCTTTTACATCTCTGTGGCAACCTCGTTAAAAAATGAAACATAGGTTATGAGCATAGTTCCCATTTTTGTGTCAAGCTCGTTAAAAAATGAAACGGAGGTCCTGGGATTGAACCTAGATTATCGAGCATAGTTCTTTTCCTATGATAAGCTCGTTAAAAAAAGAAATAGATTTGTTCCCCCTCTCCATTTAAGTCATGTCCTTTGTCTAGTATTTGAAGCTTCATTTCATTCACCTATACACTTGGACGAAATGAAGGTTGGGGGGAAATGCTTTCAGCCTTTGGAATTCATGCTGAAGTTGAGCCGCTAGCATCTTTAGCTGGGGGCTAAGTACCAACCATGTGAATTCGTGAACCATGCGTTGGGAAGTCACACGCATAGTTTTCTATGGTTCAATCTTGTGTAAAAATGAAACCACCTACCTCAAGCATAGTTCCCTCTGGTTTAATCTTGTGTAAAAATGAAACCAATTCCAAGCATAGTTTTGTTTAAGTTTTAAGCTTGTGAAAAAATAAAATCTATCCCATGCATAGTTTTGTTTTTCTTTAAACCTTGCGTAAAAATGAAAACAATCTCGAGCTTAGTCTTTGTTCTTTCTCGTGCTCGTAAATACATGAGAATAAGTTACCAAGCTTAGTCTTTGTTCTTTCTTGTGCTCCTAAATAAATGAGAATGTAACCGAGTATACTTTTATCACTTTTCCGGACTCGTAAAGGTTATACAAAAAAGGAACCCCCTGGAGTTCTCTTTAAGCTCTTTTCAAACTCTCTAAACATGAAAAGATTGTCGAGCGATCTTGTTATTTTCACGTTCGTTAAAGTATTAGAAAGCACTTCTGTTGAGCAGTAGTTTAACTCTTTTTTAGTCTCATCAGACTACTTTACGAAAAAGGACATTGTGGAGTTTTCTTTAAGTTTTTTTCAGACTCTCTAAACATGAAAACCCCATGAGTTTTCTTTCTTTGGACTCGTAAAACAAACATCGAAAGACCCATATGGGACTGAACCACTCCTTCCTAGGGTTCGTTAAACATACTCCGAGGGACTCATCCAAAGGATGAGCTTACATTACAAGCATATGTTATCCTCCTCAAGATTGCGTAAAAATAAAGAAGTACTCGCCAGAAATGGTGGGGGGGAAATTGGGAAAGAAATATGTCTAAGCCTGTACTCTATGGAAGAGTCACCTTTGAAAATGACACCCTTTCACTTGCTTTGTGTCTAGGTTGGGAAAATCCACTTGTCTCTTGATCATACTCCTTTATAAGAGTACAAATTGGTCTGTGATCCCTGTTGTTGAGTCAGTGATTCCAAGACAGTTGTTGTGTCGTCAATATGTTCAAAGAGAAGTTCAACCTGGAAATTCTTCTATTGCGTCAGCCATTTCTGAAGTCCTTAAGCCTTCTATTGCATCTTCCATCCTTGAGTCAGTCCTGAGTTACTATTTACTCTGATCTACTTCAAATCTTGTTACCCGTTTCATGCCATTGATGGGGGATACATTAAGGCTCTCTTGTGACGAGTATTTTCCTATTGACTTCAACTCATTGTCCAAGAATTAGACTTAGAAACTAATTGGTAGCTTGGAACTTGCATTCCTCAATGGCAGGTTTCCTCTCTTTCAACAGTGGGTTTTCATTATTGACCTCTGATCGGGAGATTTCATCGAGTGTTCAACCTCAACTCATTGATTCACATTCGTTGGATTGTACTAGTATACCTTGGGAGTCATTGACATTAATGGTGATTTCTCTCGCACTTGTTAATAGTATTCACTAATGACCGGTAATCAAGTGGTTTCTAACATGTTCGACTTCAGCACATGTATTCGCATGGTTAGATTCGTACTATAGAGTGGTGGAGATGAAGACCCTGAATATTTTCTCACAGATTCAGGTTGCATTGGAGTATATTTAGTTTATACTATTGCATAGATCCACATTGTATGTCTCGTCGCTATGTTCAAATTCGATTCTTTAACACATAGATCCACAGTGTATTTTTTGTGGCTATGTTCATATTTGAGTCATAATGTCATGGATCCACAGTGTATATTTGGTGGCCATGACCTGTATTAATTGACATGGATCTTCTCATGTTGGCATTTATGCCTTGAGTCATTTGTATTCTGAGTATGGGAATTCCTACCTCAGTGATGATATATTGTTGTACTGTATTTCCTTGTTTGTTGGAAGGTTTCTAACCGACTATTCCTTGTTCCCTACACACACTCGACAAAGTATTTCAGCTATCACTTTGTTCTAACTTCATACTTTGGGGGGCTCTCTATTACACATTATTTTCATCATCCCTATGATCGTTAATGATGTAAACCTATCTATTGCCTTCAGAGGGGTCAGTGGCCTGGATTCTTGAAGAAAGAAGGGAGAAGAACTTTCCCTGAGAGAAGAAGTTGCATTTTTCTTTGTAAAAACCCTATTAAAGAGGATTTATGCAGGCTACTCTATACACAGGGTGAGAAAATGCCTGGTTTCCACAGGCTGCACTATAGCTAGGGTGAGGAAATGTATGGATTTTGCAGGCTGCATTATAGCTAGGGTGAGGAAATTCATGATTTCCTCAGGCTGCACTATAGCTAGGTTGTGGAGTTTCCACAGGTTGCACTATAGCTAGGGTGAGAAAATTCCTATACGTGGGAAAAACAAGCATCTTCTCGATGCTTCTAGAAGGAGAGGCTTCTATGATGAGGTGGCCTCTGAATGGTTTGGATCTTACTCTCTTTCATGATTTAGTGGGATCATCCTAACCTCTTCACCTTATCCTCTTCAACTTATAAAAGGAGAGGAGCTCTGATGGAGAAAGTTAGCTTGAGCTTGATTGAGTTGGAAAGTTCTTGAGCCTTTGAGATTAGAAATTTGGCTTGATATTGTTAGCTTGGTATGTTGTCTTTGGGATTTTCTTTGTCAAGATAGATTGTGAGTAGCTATTAGATCCATGGTCTCAGAATCCTTGGAGAAAGAAGTGTGTGGGAAGCAAGGAACTGTTGGAAGGAACCTTACAACATCAAGGAATCTGGTTGTAATCTCTCTTCCTATTATTTAATATAATACAGTGGCATGCTTCTTTCCCATAGAATTATCTTTGTTTTATTGCATAATTCCTTGATCATATGCATAGGTTGTCATTGAATATAGTTTTGCTACTTTCACTTTGGTTGGTTTGTGTCCCACTGCAGGATCAGTATCACAAGAGCACTGGAGCGAAACAGGAACAACAAAGACATAAGGAAGCTACATTTAAAGGTATGCCTCTCATCTTTTGTTTAGTAGTAAATTCGATGATTAGAGCCTAGGGAAAGCACCATGTCTTGTCGTGTTTTGTTCTATATCCATGTGGATCTAGGGGGATCGATTTGTGTCTGCACTTAACGATTAGCCCGATAACAACTGTAAGAAGCTTGTGTATATTGTACGAGGGCTTTGTGTTGTAACCTATCTCGGGGAAGGAGAATATGGCAGAGTGCACACAGATCTCCTATCCTATGTGAAGTAGGATCTTGTGGATTTGTGCATGTAGATGATTGACAGAAGATAATAAAGAGAAGAAGAGTTGGTGGATGTAGCCCCAGGTTGGGGGTGAACCACATATATTCTATGTTATGGTTGCTTTGTGCATTATGGTTGTTATATTGTTCATTTGATTTATGCTTTGTGCTTAATGTTTAGATATATCTCATATGATATCTTAGTGCTAAGCGATGTGAGTAAATGTTAGATCTGATCTATTTTGATGTGCTTAGTACTTGGATGTGTTAGATCTGGTTGAATACTGTGTTGCTCTGTAATTAGGGTTTATCTGCGCTGTGAATTAAGATTAAGTATTGATGAATAATGACTGCTAAGTGCCCTGTTGAGGTGTTGTAATCACAGATATGTGTCCCATCTAGGTTGCGGACACTTGAGTCCTGCAACCACCCCTGCCTCTACCTCGGGTGAGACTTCATCTGTTTCGCAGGTGTTTTCGAAAGGGCCGGTAGTTAGGGTTTTGTTAGTGTGTTGTTGAAGCATTGAACCCTGGGTTTGCCCCTATGCCAACACACCTATACCATCTTCCCACCTAACTGGACTAGAAAGGAAGGGATAATACCATGAGGGCGGAAGGAATGACCGTCAAATGTAGTCAACATGTTCGATGACTTGGAAAGAGTCAGAGAATCGAGAGCTTTCCAACAGATCAGGGACATCACGCAAGTGGCAGTGCCTTCATAAACAATCGCATGTTTGATGGTATACTTTGAGTAATCCATGTGGATTTGGAAAGCCACATGGTAAGGCAAGTGAGGCTTAACATATGTGACGTCAAACTTGATAAATTTTGAGCCACTACGTTCTAGAGCTCCTAAAGCAGAGAGTAAGTCATTCCTTTGTGAAGGACACATATGGAGTACCTCCAAAGTCGACATCGCACAAGGGGTTTTACCTAGGTCCTCAAGAATAGAATGGTTATGGACGGCTCTAGCATTTGGATTATGGGTAGAGTGCTTAAGTACTCCTTTCAGAATACGAGGCGGTGGCTCCGGTTTATCAATCTGTAAATTCGTCTCCAGGGGAGGAGGAGGATATTCTAGACCAGGAATAACTTGTTTAGAGCTATAATCTCGATATCGAGTGGCTACATTAATTTTTGCATCGACCATATTGATACACAAATGGTTTCCATCTTGCAATGGAGGGTTTTGACTCCCACCAGCTACATTTCCAGCGTTTGATGAGCTCAAGGCCATGTGATGATTATCCGTGAATGGATTTGTCAGCACTACGTGTGATTGAGATAATAGCCTCGCAGCTTCCGCAACTTTGGGGCACAAATGGATAAGATGATCATATGTACAAAGCTTATAGGGAAACTTCACCTTACATCTTTCTCATTTTCCCTCTCCATCATTACTACCGATCTTCTCATTATTATCATTGTCCTTGGGTTTATTACCATTTTTCCCACCCTTATGGTTATTACATCCTTTCCTCTTATTCCCTCCTGGTTGTTGGTTACCATTTGGGTTGGCTGATGATTGCACAAAATGTACATCTACCGACTGAGTGGGGTTGGAAGACATAGATGAAAATGGCCCTTCTGCAGACTAGCTTAGAGACAACTCTTTCATATGGTCTATCACCGAGTCTGTGGACTTTACATTGGCAGCACCTACAATGCCATCAACGAGAGGTCTGTTATTTTGCCTATGGTTGTAAGTAGATTGTGGTGCATCAGGAAGAAGGTAATATAACATCCCAGACTGAGTGTATATCAAGTCTAACTATTGGTCCCTAAATATTTCTTCTTCCTCAGTGGTAACCCCGGAAGTAGCAACGTCCTTCGCGATAGGAGCGTGTAAAGACTTAAGAAACCATTCTAAAAGAAAGGACAAGGGTATAGGGTTCTTAATCAACCTCTTCCATCTATGCCACTCCTGGATATGGTCTGAGATATGAGTGGTGGTATCCTGGTGTAAAGTGGACAACAGTTCTAGGACAATATCGTAACGGATGGGCAACTGGAAGTGGTTAAGAAAGACCAACACCAACTAACGAAAAGTCCCATATGCCCCCCTAGGTAGCTCAATATACCATTTCATAGCAACTCCGATGAGGGTGTGTTGAAATAATATTAATCAAATAGAATCGCCATTAAGGGAATTCTATGAGCACCAAAGGTGAAAGGTAGTGACATGATCACCAGGATCCTCTCCATTCTTACCCTCAAACTTTAGGATGTCTGAAGGAATTTTGGTGAGGACAGGGGGACATGTAGGATCATGACTCATAGGGTCATTCATTAACTTAGAAAAATATTTCAGATTAAGCGTGTCCAGAAAAGGGAGATGGGGTCGCGGCATCTGGCCCCAACCTCTTGGGAAAGACTATGCATGTGGAACTGCAGGACATATAGGGTTCTGGTAAACACCATGGCCCTATCCGGTATTATAAGGCCCTCCTCCAGGCTGATTCATATAGGGTTGGTTGGGCATCATTCCCACAGGAATGTTTTGTTGAGGGTTATAGAAATTTCCACCAGTCGGATTAGATCCAGGTTGGGGGTTGCCCAAAGCATGAAATTGACCTCCTCCGGGTGGGAATCTAGAGGACAGAGACAGATTCGTCATTCCAAAAGTATTGGTTGGAATATGCACCAAGGAGGGAGGGTTGTAGGATAGAACTTGAGTCGAAGCTTGTCCTCCAGGTTGGTTGCTCCACCCAGAAGAAGGAGGGTTGGACCCGGGGTTAAAAGCAAGGATGCCTCCCATATTAAGAGTCATTTGAGGGATGTGAGAACCACCAAACGAAAAAGGAGTGTAGGGAGGTGTACTTACCCCAATCCCCATGCTAGCATCAAGGCCAACAGCTGGGATGGAGTTCGAAAACTGCGAAGTGAAGTTGGGCATACCATAAGAAAAGGGACTAGAAGCCATAGGGATGGACTAAACATTATATCCCGGTGAGTGGCCAAGAGACCTGGGGTTCCCTTAACTATAGTGGGTATGGGAGTTGAAAGGCTCCCAGTATTCTGAAGACTAGGTTCAGTACTCATCCTTGTAGAATCACAAGTCTGAACAGTGGATGTGTGTGTACCACTCCTAATAACTCTATGCATTTTAGAAGGAAAAAATCTGGTGGTAACTGTAACAAGCAACGGGACCGGTGGGGAGGCTGGTCCGACTCCACGATGACTTTAAGACTCTAAACTATAAAAATATATCCTAAGGCCAACTAGTAATCAAAGACAACACCAAAATTCAAATGGCCAATATGCATATTGTTGTAACCTAGGTCAGCATCCCCTACCTCTCCTCTCTTTTTCCCTATGCCTTTATCAATTTTTCTTCTTCTGGTTGGTTAAGTCATTCTCCCATTACTGAGTGACTTGGTTCTTATTCGTTTCTTTCTGGTTTGAGTCTTTGCATGTTTCTGTTTTTTTTTTCTTGAAAGGATGAAATATATGTTGGATTTGGTTCGAATTACTTGTCATCATATTTTCCATTGATCCAGCTCACCACATGTCGAACAAGCCTTTTTATATACACAGGAAACACCTGTGGACAAACACAGCCATTCAGAATGGTCATTTTTAGGCTAGGATTGCCGAAATGAACAGGGAAATTTTCAACTGTAAAGATCCACCAAGCAAATCATATCAACGACTGTCATCCATTTGGGGGTGCAGAATTGCACAAAGTTTAACACCAAGAGTCATTAGAAGTCTCGAACCCCCAAAGTATTTAACACGTCTTAATATTGGGTTAATTAGTGATAAGTGTTGGATAATCACTTCGAAGATTTTCCTTTGAGATATTTTCATACTTTACATCCATGAAAGACCCGAAGTCCTAAAGAGACGAAGTCCTAAAGCCCGGAGAGTCGAAGTCCTGAAGTGTCGAAGCACGTGGTAACCAACAGTTGAGACACGTGGCACACTCATGAGGTAGGATACGTGGAACTCATCTCAGGTCATTTGGTTGTGTCATTCACCCATTTCCACATGACACATGTCACCTTTCTTTCCAAGACACATCAGTAGCTGTGACGTATACGACATCAGGCCACCATGTCACTTCAGGGATTTTCCTCCGAGAGATTTCCAATCCTAACATTTGAAACTCCTGAAGCCTGGATTTTCGAAGAGAATATGGACCTCTCATCGGTCATGACATGCGATAGTAGATGTTTCACTTCGTAGCATTGTCACTCCGAGAGTTTCCCAAGCATAACATAAGTAAACCCCTGAAGTCCTGAAGCCCAGACTCTTGAAGTAAGCACAGATCGTTGATCTCAAATCAACCTGAACCATTGATCCTTGCAATAGGTGAATGTCACCCAGATCTTAGATCATAATCAGATCGACAGTTATAGTTCATTTTGGGGACGCAAACTACCAAGACGTTAATTTTCCAAGGCGGTCCCACAATTTAAACCATGGTTTTGTTGGAAGGGTATGTGGTAGCTTGTGGGGGATTGTGGGCCCAAAGGCAGTGTGAACCCAAACCACCATCAACAAATTCTACAATCACGCTCTTATACTACACCGTGTCACATCCACATCGCCTCCACTCATCCCACTCACTACTCTCGCCCCTCTCCCTGTGCGCCATCTGTCTTCCACACACGTCTATCGCCTCCACCTCCCCTCCACTTCATCTACATCCACATCATCCACCTTCACACATCCTATTTTCCTATTGGACACCCAACTCTATGTCTTCATGTTCACGATCAACTCATCATAGAGAAAGAAATAAGAAGGGCCAGTTACAGGTGAGACAGAGTACGACAGAGAGTTAAGTCTCAGTCACAAGACGATGCAAATTAGTTCCAAAACACTTCAATAGGATCTTCTCGTGCAACCATGTTATCTCTAGTAGCATCCAACAGCTCGCAGGCATGCCATTACTCAACCCAGAGCTTTGTTCTACCTCTCTGAGTCTTTTTCTTCCATCTCAGCATGCATCAGTTCTATCTTAGAGACAATAGTCGGTTTTAGTTGATTAATTCCATAATTTTCTTAGATTATATACAAGAGTGGTCTTCTGTGTGTGATAAGAACCACTCTTGATGATTAATTCCACTATATTAGTGAAGTTAATAATTTGTTTTACGAATATTTCCCTAAATTTATGTCTCAGTGCCCTAAGGATGAGAGCCTCTGCAACTCTTTTAAATAGTTAGTTTTTGGATATTGTAAGGGTCGGATTTTTTTAGGAAGGAATAGCAATACAACAGACTAGTTGGACCTGTTTAATGCATGGATTAAATCTCTCTACCTGGTGAACATACTCTTGATGGCAGTGTTTTCTTCAACTCTTCATGTGTTTTTATTCTTATCTTGAATACAGTTTTTTATTTGTGCAACGTACATTTCATTTCCTTTCATCTATCGTATAACTTATTTTTATCGATATGCAACCTGTCAAACAACTAATTCTTTGGTGAATATTTTTTTTTTACAACCTACGGGAGTTATTGTGTTTTGATACATGTTTGATGTCTTGAAATGATATTTTAAGTATTGAACTTCTTGCAGCAGATTATTCATTGCATATTTTTTTTGTTTCCCTTTGTTTTCTATTATTTCACTAGTCTGTCATTAGTGTGCCATCAACCAAGGAGGGCCCTCATCCATCTCGTTCTTCCAACCCAACCTTTCCTTTGTCTTGATAGAATAACCCTCTGACCAACCAACAAAAATTTAAAAGAAACAATCATTCTAAACTGATAGGTGGCCTAGATTTTCCCTTTAGCAGTCAGGTGCAGACCTTAGGACCAACATCTTCTAGCGTCGTTGTCGGGGAATAGTGTAACGAAATATATTTCCCTGGGAGAACAAAAATTGATTAGCTCTAACCTTTGATGGTGAACAAAGATCAGACACCAACAGATTTCCATCTTTCACCTGGCGACTTCACTAAGTAAAATATAAAGAAGAAATACTTGTGCCCGGAAAGGGATTCAACATATCCAAATCGGAAAATAGAAAAACCAAGAAGGTTGATTCTAACCCTGAGAATAACACAGTAGGCTCTGAGCTAGAAAGGAAACTAAGGAAATCCATTGTAGCTCATATATACACTTCCCCATTCAAGGGAAAAGTTGCACACCAAGAGAAAACTTCAAACGATCATCACAAGAAGCCTGAATTTGCTAGCCCTGAGAATCATAATTCCAAAGGGGCTCAGACATCTCCTACTCTTGATTCCACTTCAGCATCCACTCTTGTATCTCCCATAAATTTGCAGATTCCTATTGTTCAAGCCATGGTCGTTAATAGGATGGATGTCATAATTGTTGCCAAATATGCACCCTTAGTGCTACCTATAGATTTACATGCACTCACAACCACATATTACATGAAATATCTTCCAAGATATAATGGGTAAGGTGAAATAACTATTGAAGAACATCTGGCATCCTTTTATAGTTTTGTAGACAACTTTAACATTGATTATTCAGTTGTGTGGATGAGGTTGTTGTTGGATTACTGAGAGGGGGGGCGAATCAGTAATAATGTAATTAAAATCCTTTTTCTTCAAATGTTATATCAATGTAGAATTATTATCCAATAATGAGCAGTAATAAATAAACAATCACACACATGCACAATACACCAGTGTTTTACATGGAAACCCAAA
>JZKD02S1678799.1:82723-94168 GCA_000966675.3 Picea glauca | reverse complement strand
GGCGCGTGTGTGGCGTCACATACCACAAATCATACTATGATTCCCATATGGTGGGATGGATTTTCGGCATGACTCGAACATGGAGCTGCCTCTTGGAGAGGTCTAGGACCAGAGAGGTATTTTGGTGTATTTTTACGAGGGAAAAACTCTCTATGGTCAAGGGTAAACCACAATAGACAGGTATGACTGCAGAAATCAACTCAATTCCAACATATTCTATATAAACTAATGTGAAAGATAAGAAAGGGGCCTACCTCAATCCAATGTTTGATGATGTTCCATTGTTGAGCACTTTGACCCAAAGCTTTATACCTACAATGAGTTCTCAACAAACAAGAAGAGAAAGTACATAGTGACAATATAAAGGGGTTAGCAAATTAGATAACATAATCCATTAATAAACATTACAAACATGCCCATGGATAATAATCATATATTTTCAAGATACCAATAGGATGAGAAAGGAGTATTTCTATTAATAATTGATCAGTAGAAGTGACAACATTAGAGACTTATGTGTCGGCACGGTTCGAAACCAAGAAACCAAGTTCCTTCCAACTGGGCCTCCACCACTTCAATTCTCCACCAAAGGCAAGCTCAAAGGAAAGAGACAATGAGGTTCTCTCAACAATAGGGAAAGATCTTGGGAGTTGAACACTATGTTCATACTTGAGGGAAAAAGGGATGCAGACTCAATATGAAGTAATTTCTCCAGAGTAACTTTTCTCTCAAAGTTTAATGCTTTCTCCTGTTTTCCATAGCTCAGAATTGTGATTTTATAGTTTTCAAAATACAACTGAAGGGCTGAGTCAGAACATTTCCAGTATGTGGAAGGCCAAGGATCAGAGATCTCCTATCGTGACATGGAAACACGACTCCATTTTTGAATTTTCTAGCACAAATCCCGACGTACACGAGCTGTAGTGGAACAACCTGCGTATACGCATGTTGTATAGAAGATAGGGCACGTATATGTGGAAAAATGTGTA
Organism: Picea glauca; assembly: GCA_000966675.3. NCBI lineage: Eukaryota > Viridiplantae > Streptophyta > Pinopsida > Pinales > Pinaceae > Picea > Picea glauca. The sequence continues at coordinate 93,179 of JZKD02S1678799.1, read as the reverse complement.
TTTTTGGTTCTGGATTCATAAAAAAGGAATGATAAGTCTGCATAGGGAAATGGAAAAAGGCCCTCTGTGAAAGATAGCAATGGTGAGGCAAATCTTACTATAACAGATGCCCCCTAATGTGTGAGATCATAGAAGTATCTTCGATGGACGAAATACATTATAAATAACCTAGCAGTGGAGTGGTAGAGAAACAGCTGGACAAACTCAATTGCACATTACATTCTGTACTGACTTTGCATACATGGCTGCAAAGAATACAATGCAGATCCATGTGGAAGATATACCATATAAGTGTTCATGGCCATGAATAGGCAAATACAAATGCGGTTATTATGCCAAAAGTTGTCATAGTCACGAACAAGGCCCAGTGAAACCAGTCTTAAAATCAATCTGAAGATATATGTATACCATGGAGTACAATCTAATCTCCCATGATCACTGAAGTCAAATAGGTGTTGGTCCAATGAAAGGGAAGCAATAGCTTAGGAAAGTTGTGGCCACATAGTGATGTCAAGTCTTTTATATTATCCACCGAGGATGCAAGTCTACATCATGTGAATAAAGGTGTTTAGGTTGAACATAATGAGACATCGTTTGATTACCGGTCATTGAGGTATATCGTTAACAAACATGAGACATCCTACCAATAATGACAGTAGGTATCAAGGCACCAAAGTGCGATTAAAGGAGTCAGTGTCGAACACTTGAGGAATCCATTGATCAGGAGATATTGATGTATTCCCATTTGTCAATGGTGAGAGAGCCTACCACTAATGACTGCAAGCCTCAAGGTACTCATAGAACTCTAGGTCCCATATCCAGAATAAATGAGCTGAAGTTGATGGAAAGAGACCCACTAAAAGGAGAGCATTACGTCATCTCTCATCAGTCAGCATGAGGAACAAAGAAGGAGCTTCATGATTTGGTGGAGATTGGACGAAGAACATGTTCATGAACCAAGGACCCTGTGCGTCTTTCATGTGTACCAAATGCAAGCGGTATATGAAAAAGACCCTCTGAATAGCAGCCAATGATGAAAACTGATGACAAAGGCGAGGAAACCACCAATAAGGTTAATGGCATCCAAGACACTACATGAATCCCAAAGTGTGAATAGATGTCTTGTCCTCGAACACAAGGGAAACTACCCAGTCAATGACCAATGATGAAATGTCGATTGTTGGGTTCAAGGTGACCTACCAATGATGAAATTAGGGCCAGGGTGCATGATAACACCATAGTATCATGTGATTCTGAGACAAACTGAGGGTATGGCCAACATGCAAAGTCAAGATTTCTGAGGAGTGGCCGACACAAGTTGATAGACTTCCTTTGAACCAGAGCAGGAGACATATGGTAGACTCAAGAAACATAGACTCGATGATGTAACTATTAGATGTAGGAGGCATCAATAACATTCTCTATAGGGACTGGAAGAGTAACCAGTTAGTAGAGAAAACTCTGTAACAAGATCAGCTTCCTAAGGCCATGCTAAAGCCAAAATTATGATGACACAAGGACTCAATAATTGTGTGCTCCATTCAAAGGCGAAACGACTGCTGCCAATTATAATATAGTACTCCCTTCTCGCCCTTTTTTTTTTGTTTTTTCATAACAAATGAATTCCATGATACAGAGGAGGAAACGAGTGTCGCAAGTAAGCAAAACTAGTTCTAGCAGTGGAATGTACCTATGCTCAATGCAAGGAAATGGATGTGGGAGATGGACACTCAGGGTGATGTTCCCTCCAGGGTATAGGGTGTCAAATTGTGAAGGATATAAACAAGGCTCTGCTTGGTTGAGGATGAAAAAACTACTTAGGCAACGGTTTATAATGCAAAGAGAGAACCGGCTAAAGGCTCAATACTGCAAGCAAGGGCATGAGATGTAGTCACAACTTAACGCCAAAAAATATTCTTTTTTATGTCTTTTAGTCTAATTGGTGTGAAAAAGGGGTAAACTTGTGCCAAATAGACGTCTTTTCAAATCCAATTTACGAGTGTGAAAAAGACAAGTTCACTCGGAAATCTTTTCTATTTTTGATAACGAGTCGGAAAAGAGCTTAACTAAGACTCATGACCTTTCAAATCCAATTTAACGACTGTGAAAGGGACAAATCACTCGAAAATATTTTTGGATTTTAGACGAGTCGGGAAAAAGCTTAACTAAGACTCATTTATGTTGTTCTAATCAACATGAAAAGGGGGAGGCCAAGGCTCCCATCCCGGTCTTCTGCGGAAAGTCAGTATCTTACGGATAGCTGACAAAATCTTGGGAAAACCCAAAGCTCTCCAAGTCAAGGAGGAGAAAGTGATAATGGACGATACAGTCTTTGTGATGGTTTGAATAATGTCTCTTAATGGAAAATACATAGGTGGGGGTATGGGATTCCCCATCGGGTCATCCCAATCGAAGGGAACCTCGTCAGAACTTGGAGGGAGAGAACTCAGGGGAAGAATAAATCTCTCTCGTTTAGAAGGGGGGTGACCTGGAATGTTGATGACATGAATGAAGGACGCATCACTCTCTTCCAGGAGAGTAGGATTGACCATAGATTACATTGGTGTGAACACCTCTTCAATTATAGGTTGAAGAGGATGCATAGTAACGGAGACAAGAGATGCTTCACCCTTGACAAAGGGGCTGAGGTCGGGAGGGGGTCGCGGCGGCAGAACCACTGAGACGATCAAAGGAGAAGTGGTGTGAGGATAAATCACGGATGCCTCAAAATCCGAAGGGCTCTTGGGTAAGCCCCACATCTCTGGTATCTCAACAGTCGCCGGACACAAACGAGTAAGGTGACTTCCTTCACAAGTCCTGCAAAGGAATTTAGGCTTACGTCTGAGACGTCTAGGCTTCTCTATGCCCCCAGTGTTGTTTACAATGGTTGGTGGCAGGCTCTCATCATGACTAGCAGAGGGAAAAGAGTCTTCTCCTATATGATGAATAAAGGTTGGAGATGTGACTCAGCTATGATTCAGGGTGAAGAGGATGGTGCCCCCAACATAATTGGTAGGGGTTGGGTGTGAGATGTCGATATAATTTGTAGAAAATATTGACCCATCTCTAACATGAATGGCAGAGGTTGGTGATGAAGCACCATTGTGACTGACAGTGACTAATCTAGCGATAGATTGCGGCATTTGATTCCAAGGTTCGGGGACAAATTGGTTCTGAAACATTGTAGGCCAGAAAGGATCTTGGTGTATCCCATGTGCCTACCTAGAAAAGTGGTGGTTTATGCCAAAAAGATCTGAAGAGGTTTGGACGGGCATCGTCACTGAGGTCTATGAAGAGACAGAGGTAGGATAAGAATTATTTGAGTGAGGATCTATGTTTCCCCCTTGTGAAGGGGTCCCATAAAGAGGATAGCCCGAACCGTAAAATTGATTCTCCTCATATGAAATACTTGGGCGTACTTGAGGACCTGTCATGGAAAAAGTGTTCAAAGGAACCGACATGGTAGATGAAAGGTACATGAGTGGGGTGTAATAAGTGGAATAAGAACCCATCTGAGCACTAGCTCCTGAAAGAGAATAGCTAGTATTGGATCCATAAGGGGGAAGGTTCCAACCTCCCATGGGGACACGACTCATACCAAATGAAGAAGTAGGCATCAGATCCATGGTGCGTCTGGATCCAATGCTAGGATTCATATACATGGACCACGGAGAGGATTGCATGGGTGAAGGCATATCAACAGAAAAATGACGAGATACCCAAGGTGTAAACTGAGCGTTTTAGTTGTGTATACCATTGTAAAAAGCAGAAGGGTTTGTCCCCATGAAATGAGTAGTCATCATGGGGTGGGTAGTGGTGAATGAGGGAGTAAAATTAAATCCACTGTCCATGATGATGTAACCCAAAATAGACTCCTAAGGCCAACTAGTAGTCAAAGAGTATACCAAAAAGTCAAACGACCAATATGCATGCAAACAGGCTAAAGTGGTTGAGTGGCCTCCCTCGCTAAAGAAGGTATGCCTCATCCAAGACGGACCTGAGACTCCCTGATAAAGTTTGGAGGCAACAAAATTAGTTATAGGGGCCCTCGTGGGCTTAACATCTAGTCAGTCAGATCCCCCCAGAGAGGTAATCCTCCATAAAGGCTGTGTGATGTCTGACCCCTATCTGACCCAAGGTACAAGCAAAATAACCCCTACAAGTAACCTATGAGATCCCTAAGTCAAGAAACTAATAAACCACTGTATAACTGATGCACAGGCGAGTAGTCGTAAGTCTGGATCACCGTATGGGTAGGGTATCAAAGCTCGAAACATTGAAAGCACCACCTCTCACAGAGGTATGGGTACTAGAAAGATTCCCAAATACGAATAAATCCATAGAAATATCTATGACGCTAGGTGAGTATCCATGGGTTATCCGTTCAACTAACTTCGCGTGACCTTGTGATTAACTCCGTTGTGAGCGAAGCCTCCTAATCTTACCAATTATATAATGGACTTCTCAAATCCCTGTCTCAGACACATATGTTGATTTAATTGCCTTGGAGAAGTTTACTCACAAAATCCTATTCCAAGGCACTAAATCCTAGACTAGTTTGTGCACCCTAAAAATAAAATCGTGACTAATCAATTTTAGCTTAAAGCGTAAATTTTATTGGTCGTGATTACTCAAAAAGGTATGGAAGTGAAACTCATGATGTTATGACTCTGCAAGAAAATAAATATGAATATAATGCAAAGTCTAACTTTAAATTTTCAATGAATGATATGTGTATAAAAACAGTGCAATTTTCAATAAATGCACTAAGCTAATGATAAAGATTCAAAGGACAAAAATTCCAACGAATGAAAAATGCCTATTTTTTTGTACTTTCAATATACTGAAAAAGAAAATGCATGGAATTATAAGCAACCTGATATATAAATTCTATAGTCTATAAAATAAATAATTCAAGAAGAATATCAAGCAGCCAAACAAACAGCCTAGGGTACAAGGACAAATCAAAAATGAAAAACAAAGAGAAGGACTACGCCCGAAAATTCAAATCCAAACAGGTTTCCTGTCATCCCATAGAATATAAATAGGCACTACAGAGACCTAAGAAGGCTCAACAATCATCAAACCCCACCCAACAACGACCAAACCAAGAAACCAAGCAAGGAAATAAGGTGTACGCGACTATTCAGGGAAACAATGCATATATACGCAGCTTGCAATGAGATAGCACACGTGTATACACGACTGTCAAATAAATAGGGCACGTACAGGCTTGAAAACAAGGCCAGGAAAGGGCTAAAGGATGAAAACTCAGACCCAAAGTGAACAGAATCTTTCAAGCAGTGATACGACAAGAAACACAAAGGAAAAAGAGCAATGCAAGAAGAAAAATTACTTCAACCCTTGGAAGGAATATCTCTCGCCAGTGGAGTCGCCATTTCTGTTACGAGGGAAAAACTCTCTATGGTCAAGGGTAAACCACAACAGACAGGTATGACTTCAGAAATCAACTCAATTCCAACATATTCTATATAAACTAATGTGCAAGATAAGAAAGGGGCCTACCTCGATCCAACGTTTGATGATGTTCCACCATTGATAATTTTGACCCAAATATTTATACCTGCAATGAGTTCTCAACAAACAAGCAGAGCAAGTACATAGTGAAAATATAAAGGGGTTAGCACATTAGATAACATAATCCATTAATAAACATTACAAACATGCCCATGGATAATAATCATATATTTTCAAGATACCAATAGGACAGGAAAGGAGTATTTCTATTAATAATGGATCAGCAGAAGTGACAACATTACAAATTTCGTGTCAGCACAGTTCGAAACCAAGTTCCTTCCAACTGGGCCTCTACCACTTCATTCCTCCACTAAAGGAAATATCAAAGGAAAGAGACAATGAGGTTCTCTCAACAATAGGTAAAGAGCTTGGGAGTTGAACACTGTGTTCAGACTTGAGGGACAAAGGGATGCAGACTCAATGTGAAGTAATTTCTCCAGAGTAACTTTTCTCTCAAAGTTGAATGTTTTCTCCTCTTTTCAATAGTTCGGAATTTTTCTTTTATAGTTTTAAAAATGAAACTAAAGGGCCGAGTTAGAACGTTTCCAGTATGTGGAAGGCCAAGGATCAGAGATCTCCTGTTGTGACATGGAAACCCTACTCCATTTTTGTATTTTCTGGCACAAATCTCGATTTATGCGAGTTGTAGTGGAACAACCTGCGTATACGCATGTTGTGTAGCAGATAGGGTGCGTATATGTGGAAAAATGTGTATTCTTGGTTCTAGATTCATCAAAAAGGAATGATAAGTCTACATAGGGAAATGGAAAAAGGCCCTTTGTGCAAGATAGCAATGGTGAGGCAAATCTTGCTATAACATGTATTTATGTTTTGTGATTTCTATAGTGTAGCATATGTTTATATATGTATGGATGTTGATTCTATCTTTGTTTTTGTGTTTGCAGATGTGGGGCCTTGAGGCCGAGAGGTGGAGATGGTTGGAGAGCCGACTTGCTAGGGGCCAGTGTGTCCACAGCGGGTAGAGACATGGGTAGGAGAGCAACGTCGAAGGGATGAGGTGGGTACGAGGCCAGTGGATGAGGCGAGGTTCGGCCAAAGATGCAGGTTCGATGATCCAGGGGCAGGGCCATCACATGCACTGCAGGGAGAGGTCGGTGGGTGGATGGAGAATCTTCGTCGTCGATTCGAGGAGGTGTTGCAGGGTGTGTCGGAAGGCATGTGGTCCCACATTCAGGACGAGAGAGTCTTGTAGCAGTGTGTGGGTGTTTCGGCAGAGTGGTGGACCTTCATCCGTCGGGAAGTTGTAGCTCTGGAAATGATGACTGGTAGACTACCCCCTGGACCTAGAGGACCCCCAGCTAGTGGGGTACCTCCTGCTGACAAAGGACCTGGTGGGGGAGCTCTAGGGGCACCATGAGTGTCGGTTATGTAGTTTTGTATTTATATAGGTCTGCGATCCCATTTTGTATAGGGTAGTTTGATACCCATTTTGTATAGGGTAGGGGGTACCCATTTTGTACCTATAGAGGTGAGGGGACTCACTTCCCTATAGGTGATGTATATTTTGTATTTTTTGTAAAAAATTACGATACTTCGACCGAGATATATATATATATGGATACATATTTTGTATCTTTGTGATGTTTACATGTGTTTGATATTTTTTGATGGGTTATGATGTCTAATCTATATGTTGTGACCGATGTTTGATGATTTATGTATGTGTGATGATGTCTTGATGTGATAAATGCCAATATAACACTAGGTTAGCCATATTATCTGCTATTTGGTTACATTGTCATGGAATATGTGTAAATGTAATTGAATCAAAGTTTCGAGATAAGAGTCTAACTTGCAGGTATTTACGAAAGAGGCAAGGATCGCGAACACAGTATACATTGTTGAGTTGCAGGACAACAAGTTGGAATCTAATAAGACACTAAGGTGATGAATGTAGTGGTGACTGGACTCAGTGAGGATACCAATAACGGATACGTATTCTTCTTGGTTGTTAGTGGTTGAGCCCAAACATATGCCGTTGGAGTGGAGTAGTTCATGTGAGGGGAAATAGAGGTCCCAAGTAGCTGAAAAGAGATTATGTGTCCAGCGGGTAGCATCGTCAGTGTAAGTGATGTGGTAGGCTGATGGAGGATGCATATGTCAACAACATGGATGGTAGATCAGACATGAGGAATGGAGGTGAAAAAAGAAGACTAAAAAATCTACAAATGTGTACAAAGAAAAAGCCTAGTGTAGAATGACTACGCTCAGGCATAAAACTTCTTTAAGTACAACCCGTTGATAGGTTCTTTGAGAGGATAACCTTCTGGAGCATCCAGGATGTATGCACCTTTAGTGAGGCAATGTTGGACAATGTAGGTTCCATGCCATAATGACTTTAATTTCCCATGACTGAGAGTATCATGAGCGATATCGTAGGCTAGGACGAGATCTCCTTCATTAAATGAGAGAAGGTTGACATGGCGGTCAAAGGTGGCTTTGGACCATTTTTTAGTTGCCTCGTTGCTCTATAATGAAGACCAACAATCTTCATCCAGTGACTCTAAATTCAGCAAGCACTGCTCCATTGGAGCAGTGTCAAGTAATAGCTCGATGGTGGTGTGCAACGTGGGAATTTCACGCTCGATGGGTAGAGTGCCTTCGATCCCATGGAAGAGATGAAACAATGTAAAATTGGTGGTGGTTTTGACTATTGTGCGATAAGCCCATAGTGTTGAAAACAACATATGATGCCAGTTGGGCTTATATTGGTTGAAAATACATTGTAGCATGGCTTTGAGGACTTTGTTGACAACCTCGACATGTTCGTTGGACTAAGGGTAGTATGGGGAGGAAAACACATGGGAGAAGCCGAGCTTTAAGGAGAGCTCTGCAAATATCTCATTCTCAAAGTGTTTACTGTGATCGGATACTAACTATAGTGGAACTCTGAAAGGGTAATGACGTGGATGAAGATAAAACATGATGTTGTTTCAATGGTATTGTTAAAGGTAGGAATGGCTTTGGCCCATTTGGTAAAGTAATCGACTACCACGACGATGTACTTGTGTCCATTACTAGATGGAGGGTTGCAAGTCATGAAGTTTATTCCCCATTTGTAGAAGGGGCTGGCAGTGATGACTAGGTGTAGAAGAGAGGGTGGTGCTTGTGCTTTGTTTGCATAGAGATGGCATTTGTCGTATCGCTTGACAACGTGGATGCAGTCATGAAAAAGTGTGGGCCAAAAGTATCATGCTCGAATGATTTTTTGGGTGGTGTACATACCTGAGAGGTGGTCGCCACAAGAAACACTATGGAAATCATTCAAGACTCTGTCTGCTTCATCGATGGTCAGACATCAGTGGAGTATAGTGTTGACCTCACGTCAGTACAAGACATCACCGATGAGGAGGTACTGAGGGGCCTGATTGCAAATGCGCCGATGATCATCCCGAGAGAGATGAGACCCAAACTTCTTTGTCTGAAGGTAGATGAGAAGGTTTCCATACCAGGGGTCATCCGAGGGGATTTAGAAGAGGTGTTCATTGGGAAAATCGGTATTGACGGGTGAACTTTTAGCGTCTGATGGAAACACCGTGATGATCTCGGCGAAAACATGTGATTTCTTGCTTTTGGGAGTTGATAACTCTAGGTTGTATTCCTGAAGAATAACAATCCATCAAGAAAATTTTCCATTAATCTATCGTCGACTAAGAAAGTATTGCATGGGGTTAGAATCTGCCATGACTTTGGTAGTGCAAAGAAGAATATAGTGATGTAGTTTTTGAACTGTAAGGACAACTGCAAGGGCTAGTTTCTCATCATGATTGTACCTCAGGGGTGGTCCTGAATTTTTTTTACAGATGTAGTAAATAACATGCTCTCATCCATCATTCCCTAGTTGAACGAGGAATCTTGCTACTGAGACGGCTGAGGATGACAAGTAGAGGATGTAATCACGATCATATTTTGGGGGACTAATCAAAGGGGCGTTGGATAGTGCCACTTTTAAATCATCACAAGTGGTTTGGGCATGTTTATCCCATTGAAATTGGATGTCATGACATAGTAAGAAAAGGAAACCATGCGCACGAGTGGCATAATCTCAGAAAAAGCATCATAAAAAGTTGACTTTGCCTTGTAGGCTCTGCAATTGGCGCAAATTGCTAGGTGGTGGAATTTTTGTGATAGCTTGTACCTTGAGGGGGTCCATTGTGATGCCATGTTGGGAGACTATGAACCCAAGGAGGCGTCCGGCGGTGACGCAAAATACACACTTGAGGGGGTTCAAGCGAATATTGTATTGGTGACATCATTGAAATACAACTCATAAGCCGTCTAAATGTTTACTTCGTTTCTTGGATCGAGAAGTGAGATCGTCCAAATAAGCAAGGATGATGTGAGCGAGCTCATGGAAAACATAATTCATGGCCCATTGGATCGTAGCACCTGCATTTTTTAGTCCAAAAGGCATGACATGATAAGAAAACTTACCCCATGGGGTAGTAAAAGCGGTTTTATATTGATCTGTTGGATGGATTTGGATTTGATTGTAGCCGGAGAACCCATCCATGAAGGAAAATGCCTCGTGGTCAGAACAGGCATCAATAATTTGGATGATGAAAGAGGTTGGGAAGTTGTCTTTGGGACAAGCATGGTTGAGATCATGGAAGTTGGTGCAAACGTGAATAGTACCTTGTTTCTTGTTAACGGGGATGGGGTTGGAAACCCATGAGTTATACGTGATGGGGTATATGAACCCTTCAGTGCGTAACTTGTCAATTTCAGTTTTGATGGCCTGTTAAGGTCCTAACCCGCACATAGGTAGATTAATGTATTCGTATGTAATAAAGGTCAATATTAATAAGACTTTTCAATAAAATAGAATAAGGCGGATGTAAGAAGACCTAATAGAAGCTTCCGCTTCTAGAAGGATCTTCCTCTAGATGCTTCTTTT
>JZKD02S1678799.1:66142-78029 GCA_000966675.3 Picea glauca | reverse complement strand
CTGTTCAAGTGCTATTTCTGTTGCTATTTCATATATCATTTCTGTGTATTGTGAAGATTATGCTGGATATTTTACTGTTATTCTGTTATTTCTAGCATTTCATTCCTGTTCTGCACATTTTATATATCTGGTATCTTGCATGTCCACATCTTTGGACAGGTGAAGTGGGCATTTCTTTTGACAAATTGGGGCAACATCTGGCCATGTGTCGATGCGATGTTTGACTATAGAAGGATCGAGGTCGTGCATCTCCGTATATGACCAGGAAAAAATATCTCGGTATTCCTGAAAGAGAGCTTTGTAATTTGTGAGTTCCTCAGGGGAGCATGTGGCACCAATGGTGATTTCTTTTTTTGTGTATGTATGGTCACTTGGGTGAGAAAAAAAAGGGCACTTGCATGTCTAGTTGGGCCTGCTAGACAAGACATAGGTTAGTGCATGAGTTAAACAATCCAAGCACATGAAATAAACAACTAAACAAAATAAAAACAATTAAGGAAATAAAACTATAATGCATAAGAAACTTTGAACCAAAAACAATCAACCAATGACCAAGATTATGCCACCAATGGATAACTATATTAGTTGGAAAAACACCGTAGATAAATGAGGACTTATGAGTCCCCTCTTCCTCCTTGGGAGGTCTCTTGAGTTCCCTAATGGAGAGCTCTTCTTACAATGGTAGAAAAGAAATAAAATGATGAAGAAATCAATGCCTATTCCCTCAAGATGTGACTGGAATGTCCTATTGGAATGTTGCTAGAATGATCCAAGAAGAAAATAGGATTCTCAAGGGAGGATTGAGGCAGCATAAAAATACTATGAAATTATTAATTTCTTAGTGCACCCATGGCCTCCATTTATAGCATGTCTTCAAGGAAATATTCAAATGGTTCTTGGTGTGAACAAGGGGATTTTTAGTGCACCCTTTGGTCCTTGACCAGACCCCCATTCGGATTCATCTCAGATTTGATGGTCAAATCAAGTTGGGAGTTGGTCCATAAGTGGTTGAGGGGCCGACTGTTGGAGTTACTTCACACACACCTAGGATTTATTTTTCCTAAGGTTTTTCCTTGTTTATTATTCATAATTAGTCATTATCCAGTCTCATATATTTTAGGGGAGAATATTCCACCTAGATAATATTCTCTTTCAGTTGACACTTCAGTTTGACTATTTGAGTTGAGTTTAGATGTTGCATTGGTTTTGTCACCATGCAACATTGGGATCTTCACCAGATAATGCACACTTGCCTTGGGATCATCACTAGACTGGAGCATTACCCTTGATTCCCTGAGTTAACTCCTCACTACTCTTTGTTCATTCAGTTAACTGAAGACTATTTGACCAGTTAACTGAGCTAGGTGGCAATTCACTCACGTAACTGCCTGAGAGACTAGACTAGGTGGCAGTTTACTCTCGTAACTACTGGTGTGTGTCCAGATCACTCTAGACCACCACTATAGCGCATTAGTTACTCATGTATCCTATATCTATTGTAAATTATTCACTCTTTGAGTGTGGAATACGGTTAATGAGAATTATTTAATTCTTTCTCTCTTGCCTCTTCTTTCTCAATTTCTGTTTGCAAATGTGTGTGGTATTTTCTAGCTAGATCTATTTTTTGCAGGTTCAACAAATTTACATGATATCAGAGTCGACAGATTGCTAAGAAAAAGCTACACCAAATTATTTTTTGCAGGTACTGAAGATTGAAAAACGCAGAAAGATGGATTAATCGCCGAAAATACTTCTCACACCTCATAACTATTTGGAATGGAAGCCAAAAATTCTGCTTCTGCTCAAATTCAGAGGCTTGTACCAAATTACTATGGCAATGGAAGTAGAGACTGATTCTGCCAAAGATAAAAATGATTTTCTTAATAGACAAGATATGGCCATAGGATGTATCCTCTATTTTATTTCTCCTGAAATTCTCCATCAAGTATATGATGACTCACAAGAATCAACTCTGAATGAATTATGGAGTAGATTGGAGGTTTTATTTGGGAATATGGAAGAATGCATGCAAAATGTTGACAAGATAGAGAATGTAGAAAAACCACTGGAAGATAAATCATCTCAGTTTGAAGAGCCTTCTACACAAGTATATGCACAAATTTGTATTCCATTAATTGAAGATCATGTCTACTCTATTTCATAATTGTTTTTTGAATTTCATGTGGAATATATATGGCATGCATCTCAGGGATCACATGCAAACACTTTCCCATGCGCAATGCATGAATCTCCGGAGACAAAAAGGGAGTCGCGCACATCAAACTCAATTATGATATTTTATGAGCACAATTTGCATAAACAAATTGGATATTTGAATTCCTCTCGAGAAAATATCCAATTTCAAAAAAACAATCGTTCGAAATGGAGTCCGAAAAGTGAAGTTATGATATTTTTAAAATCAACAAAATTTTAGCGTTTTTCTGGAAACGGCTGCACGGTTTTCAAAATTTCATCCAAACTTTATTTCGAGATAATTCATTACAATAAGAGAAAGTGGATATGTGTGGACATATCGATGATTCATCTACTTCATCAGATCTGTGTAGACATCTACATCTTCAACAAAATCTTCAACGAGCACAAACTTGCACAGTTGCGAGGTCTTCTTGGAGTGAAGGACAAGGTTGCTTAGCAACTATTTTTTTGTTCCTTCTCATTTTATTTTATTTTACATACATTGTACCTTGAGGGGGGGGGGGGGGTTCCCATGAGGTTTTCCCTCTTTCCTTATTTTATTTCAGTGTATCTTTTGTATTTGGGGTATTAACATGGCCTCATTACCGGGACCCATTATTTGTTTTCACCATAGTGATGTTCAAGGGAGGTGTTGGAGTTACTTAACACACACCTAGGATTTATTTTTCCTAAGGTTTTTCCTTGTTTTTTAGTCATAATTAGTCATTATCTAGTATCATATATTTTAGGGGAGAATATTCCACCTGGATAATATTCTCTTTCAGTTGACACTTCAGTTTGACTATTTGAGTTGAGTTTAGATGTTGCATTGGTTTTGTCACCATGCAAAATTAGGATCATCACCAGCTAATGCACACTTGCCTTGGGATCATCACCAAACCGGCGCATTAACCTTGATTCCCTGAGTTAACTCCTCACTACTCTCTTTTCAGTCAGTTAACTGAAGACTAGTTGACTAGTTAACTGAGCTATGTGGCAGTTCACTCCCGTAACTACCTAAGAGACTAGACTAGGTGGCAATTTACTCCCGTAACTGCTGGTGTGTGTCCATATCACTCTAGACCACCACTATAGCACATTAGTTACTCATGTATCCTATATCTATTGTAAATTATTCACTCTTTGAGTGTGGAATATTGTTAATGAGAATTCTTCCATTCTTTCTCTCTTGCTTCTTCTTTCTCAATCTCTCTCTGCAAATGTCTATGGCATTTTCTAGCTAGATCTATTATGTGCAGGTTCAACACATTTACACTGACAAGAACCATAAATGCGTCATTCACAGGAGTGCACGGCTTTTCTCGTACACAGTCGCGCATATGGCGTATTGTGTGCTCTACGGGTTTCTTTGGCCCTCGCATTGTGTGCCTGCTTCCTTTAGTGAGATGGTGCATGTCAATTTTTGCCCAATTTGTATAGTTTTTTCCTCTTGGAAATGCATTTTGGTGTTGTAGGTGAACTAATAATTGTTTGGCATTACTGTATTTCTGGAACCATGTGCGTGCAGTGTTGCGGATGAAATTCCAATGATAACAACCATCACAATTAAAACAAATCAATGGAACTTACCTTTATATATGTCATTGGTTCCCTTGTTCAATCTCTTGAAAAAATTGGCCATTTCTTCATCATATTTTGAGATGTCATGCTGGTGCTATGTTCTTTTTCTTTTTGATTTCCCTTTTGCTTTGACCTTTTGGATGCTTTGAAAGCTGCTTCTTTTATATCTGGATTTTCCTGTTGAGTTCTCATTTCATATGCTGTGAATATTCCATGTAGTTCATCAATAATTATTGAGTCTAGATATGCTCTTTCTTCTAAAGTTGATACCTTAGGATCAAATCTCATAGGAAAAGATCTTAGTACATTTTGAACAATTATAGATTCTTTGATTTCTTCTCCCAATCCTATGATTGCATTTACTGTTTCATCGTCTCGTAAGAAGTAAGCTACAATATTCTCATCTTCCTTCATCTTTAGTTTTCTGAACTAACCTCTGTAAGTTTGAAGCTTTGCTGCTTTGAATTTTGAATCTCCTTCATAAATATTTTGAAGTTTGTCCCAAATCTCTTTAGTGGATTTACAATGCATAACTTTGGTGTATATCGATTCACCAATACAATTCATAAGTGCATTTGTGGCTTTGGAATTATTTTGACCGATTTTTATTTCTCTTTTACTTGTTGGAGGAACTGTTGGTTCTCTGTATCCATCTACTATAGATTGCCAAATTTCAAATCCCTATACCTGTATATATGTTTTCATCCTTCTGCTCCAAAATGCATACTTTTGTCCATCAAACTGTGGTATTCCATGTTTATACATGTTGTTGCTCTCCATGATCTACCTTTCAGTGGTTAAACTAATTCTTGAAGGAACCAGCTCTGATACCAATTGTTGGATTACTGAGAGGGGGGTTGAATCAGTAATAGAGAAATAATCCTTTTTAATCACTAAATGCAAGTGTTATATCAATTTAGCATTATCATCCAATAGTTGTAGAGTAAATAAACAATGAAAATTTAAGCAATCATACACATACACAGTACACCAGTTTTTTTACGTGGAAACCCAAAGTGGGAGAAAACCACAGAATGATTTTTCTTATATGTATTTAAGAATTACATTCATTGAAGCACAAAACCCCTTTGTTTTCGAGCTACAACTGGAAGGAGGCTCTAACCCCCTAATTTCTTAGGCTCCAACCTGAAGGAAGCTCCAACTCCCCAATTCTTTGGATACAACCAGAAGGAGGCTACCACTCCCTAGTTTCTCAGGATACAACCCGAGGGAAGCTCCAACTCCTAAATTCTCTAGATACATCCCCCTATGTTCTCTAGCTACAAACGGAAGGTGGCTAAAACCACCTATCCTTTCCCCGTCCAACCGCCTTGATGTAGAAGTAAAATGATGGAACCACTGTCACACTATCATTGTGAGATATACTGTTGTAAACTTGTACCAATCAACCTGTAATCAACTTGTAACAACTTGTACCAATAACTTGTGCCAACATGTACCATACATCAACCTATACCTCAACCTGTACCATAAACAAATGAATCAACCATGCACGAAACCTGTATAAATAATTTGTCACAATAACCTGTCCAAAAAACTTGTAATCAACATGTGCCATAAACAAGTGCATCAACCATGTACCAACCTCTACCTCAACCTATACCATCAACGATTTCATCAACCATGCACCAAATATGTACCAATCATGCATCAAATACACATAAACTATGACTCATCAAGATGTACCAACATCATTGACTATACACCTCATGTATGTGCCAACTCGTCAACTACTTGTCTCAACCATGTACCCAACATGTACCTCAACCAAAATCCCTCATCAATTTCATCATCCAAATATGATTTGTAACTTTGTAATAGACCTGGTGTATATGGTCACATACCTACAAACCTTCCTTAACTTTAATAATGAGAGACTAACATTTTCACCAAACTTTACTTTAGTCCCACATGACTAATTTTGGATTAGTCAACAACCCTAACTTGAAATAATCATAACTATGTATCGGTAATGAATAAATATCATAAAATAGTAAACAATGTTCTTCAGTGTATTTTATGCAATTCCTCCAGGTTTCACTACTTGGAACCTCTCAGAAAAGGATTTATAGCAAAAATGGCATACCTTGTTGTATTTTGTCTTATTCTAGAGAGATAAATTGTAGAGCATGCCCCGCATGGAATATTTGTTGTATGGATCAGAAAATGGTACAAAGAATACAATAGACTGTACTATAACCAATAAATTTTGTCTTACTGAATTTGGATTTGTTATGAAGAAGTTATGGTGTTTTTACCCAAAACACATGTTTTAGAGTAGTTTTAGGACTAGCCACAAACCCTGTTTTCCACGAAGTGTAACTCCAAAACTACAATGACCCACAAGATGAAATGTTTATCACAGCTACTTGGATATATTTTTCCACGGTTCTACTTGGATATGTTTCCTCAACGGCATCCCAATTTCACGGTCTTAATCATTCTAGAAAAAATGTTATTGCAAAAATGAAGAGATGACCTGTAAATAACATACCTTAGAAAGCATCATCAAAAGAATTTATCATCCCTTGAATTTCGGCCTTCTTTACTTCATATTCCCTCTGAAATTCATCTTAGATATCCTTTGGTTACCTCAGTCACTTGTAGATATTCAATATGCTCAAGTGTATTTAAAATGAGAGACCCTTGCCTCTTATTTATAATTTTATGTAGCTTCCACAAGGGGTTACCTTCTAACCATCTTAAACCACTTTCCTTGTTTTACGGCTAACTCACTTGTCCACTTAGTAATTTCTCCATTGAATTTATTATTTAAATAATTTATTTTGTATCCAATTGAAATTACTAAGACAACTGAGAGGGGGGGGTGAATCAGTTGTTATTGAGCTTAAACAATTTTAACAATTTAAATACATTTCTTAATCTTTCTTGAAGTGATCATCAACATTATACAGCATATGAACAATAAATGTAATGAAAATTAGTCACGCATAAGATATACTCAGAGATAGATTTTCACGAGGAAACCCATAAAGGGAGAAAACCTCTTCTTCTTCGAAATGATAGGCAGTCTTTTAAGTTCTGTACATCATCTTTAATTGAGCACCAACTCAATGTGAGGCTACTACCTCTGTTTTACAAGCTCCAACTTGTTTGAGAGCACCAACTCTTTGGTTTCTCTATCACCTACTAGAAGGAAGCACCAACTCCCTTAATATCTCAGCACCAACTGGATGAAAGCACCAACTTCCAGTCACACAGGCTCCAACCTGTATAACAGAGAACACTTGTTCTCCCTTGCACCACCATGCCACCATGGTTTCTCTAGCTGCAACTAGATGGAAACTACAACTCCTTGTGTTCAAGCACCCACTTGAACCTCTGAGGACAACATTCCTCCCTAGCACCACCCAACCACTCTGAAATACGAATGAATAAATAAATAGACAACTACACAGATAAATCGATTCTTACCAATCTTTCTTTGTTCTGTAAATCTGGTCTTCTTCTAACTGTTCTGCAATTCTTCTCTTCCTTTGTTTGTTCTGCAAATCAGCTCTACTTCAACTTGTTCTTCCATTCTGCTCTGCTTCAAATTATTTTGTTATTCTACTCTGCTTCAATTCTTTTCCTCATCTATTACTCTTCTCTGAGTTTTACCTCACACTGTGCATTTTTTCAATCTCACACTGAACATATTTTTGGTCTAACACTGTGCATCCTCTGATTTCCTCTTTCTTACTGTTTAATTCATTTTTCTTTCCAGAACAACCAAACACGCACAGTCTTTCTCATTTTCTTTTATACACACACCCACGGCGGTTACCCTTCACATCTCCTTAGGCAAAAGAAAGACAACCGTCCAAGCAACTAAAATGCCAACCGATCAACAATCACGAGTCTGTTTCACTAGTAGATTCATAACTGAGGAGTTAACTGTGAGAGAGAACAGTAACCCTCCGATCATATTCCAGTTTATCTGCTCCGTTGGATGAACTTTATTGACATTGCCTTTTAGCCGGGTTTCGGCATTTTGGCAATCCTGTGGCCGGGGGTCTCAACACTTCATGTCGCAATCTCCAAAGTTTCGATACAGAGCTTTTCTGCACTAGCTCCTTCCCCAATATGACCAAGGCTTTGATCAAGTGCTTATGCAAAAAGTACTTTTCACAAAGTCGCGATCCCCCAAACCCCGAGATGGAGCTGAGATCAATGGTCCACGATCTCGATGAATCTATGGTCCAGATTTCATCGTGAATTTGCATCTCTCGATTCCGTCGATGGAGGTCCTTGTCACTCCAAGTTGTGATAAGTGAAACTCTGAAATGAAGCTTAGATCAATGGTCCACACGTTCGAAGAATCTACGGTCCATATTTTACCATGAATTCGCATCTTGCGATTCCTTTGATAGAGGTCCTTGTCACTCCAAGTTGCGATAGGCAAAGCTCCGAGTTGGAGCTCAGATTAACGGTCCAAAACACATCGTGAATTGACGACTGGGATTAAATCGCGATTTCTCATATCGTGATTTCCATGGTTTTGTTTCTTACCTCTCCAAGTCATGAGTCGTGAAACTCCGAAATGGATTCGACGATTCAGATCAACCTTGATCTGAAGGCTACAATTAAATCGTGATTTCAATTGTCATATTTCTTGCCTCTCCAAGACGCGAGTCGCGAAACTTCGAAATGGAGTTGACGGTCCAGATCAATAGTCCTGATCAATACTTGATCTGACGGTCATCAGGAACTTGCATCCAGAAAAAGAATTTGCGATCATCCTCCTTGAATTTCAAAATGTACACTCGCTCAGGGGTTTCCTGGACCTTTTCAAATATAGCTTCATCTGGAAATACAATTTGATCAACTTCTACCACATTACTTGTTCAATTAAGCCATTGAAAGTGCAACAAACCCTCATCTCCCCTAGCTACATGAACAAGTCCTTTCCAAGTATCCGGTACAACTCGTGTCCCCTCCAGAGACATCATTCCAGCCCGAAACTCCAGCATGATATCCTGACAATTGAACCAGATGATGTATTACAGCATATAGAATCCGCTATGACCAAACCCTACAAACCCTTCCTGCAACGTCTTCTCATAATGCCCATCTATTTCATACTTTCTGTACTCATGCCATCTTCACTATTGTACTTTCCATCAATGACAAGTATACAAGCATGCGTTGTTTGTTAAAGATTTGCCAACATTCTCCCCCTTTGGCATTGATGGCAACTCAAGTACCCACATGCATTCGGACTCTCCTCCCAAACTCTTTTCTTCCCCTTTGACATCAATGTCAAAGAAGAAACATGTTCCCCCTTATCTGTTGCAAAACATACTCCCCCTATCAACTATGAGCATCTTGGAAATACACCAGATATTCAATAAGTACTCCCCCTGACCAGGTGAATAGATTAGACACAAGAAATTATAACCCCCAACTTTTGACAAAGATATCCAAAAGGGGTTGCTGCTAATGGTTTTGTAAATATATCTGCAATCTGTTCTGTAGAAGGTATATAATTCAGTTGAACAATTATGTTTGTAACTTGTTCTCCGATAAAATGGTACTTTATTGGAATATGCTTAGTCTTGGAATGAAGAATAGGATTCTTGGAGACACTAATGGCACTGGTGTTATCACAGTGGATTTGAATGGGATCAGTGTAAGTTACCTTCAAATCTGCAAGAGTTGGTATCATCCATAAAATTTGTGTGCAGCAAGTAGCAGTAGCAATGTATTCTACCTCTGTAGTTGATAATGAAATGGATCCTTGCTTTTTACTAAGCCATGCTACCAATGAATCACCCAGAAATAATGCTCCTCCACTGGTGTTTTTTCTCTCATCAACATAGTTTGCCCAATCTGCATCTGAATAATGAGTTAACTAGGAATTCTGATTTATGGGATACCACATACCATAATTCATTGTTCCCTTCAAGTATTTGAATATCCTTTTGAAAGCTACCAAATGACTTTGTTTAGGAGAAGACTGATACCGGCCTACCATTCCAACGGCTTGCATTATATCAGGACGGGATGCTGTGATGTACAGAAGACTGCCTATCATAGAGCGATATGTCCTTTGATCAACATCCAGTGAGACATTATTTTTACTGAGCTTGCAACCAACCACCATAGGTGTGCTAACTGGAAAAGAATCTTCCATCTGAAATTTCTTCAACATCTCTTTCAAATATTTTTCTTAAGAAATAAATATCCCTACAGAACTTTGTTTTACTTGTAAGCCAAGGAAATATGACATTTCTCCTATCATAGACATTTCAACATCTGTTTGCATAGAGTTAGAAAACCACTGGATAGATGATTCATTAGTACAACCAAAAATAATATCATCTACATAAACCAAAACAACTAGTAAATTATCACCTTCAGACTTAATGTNGAAGAACAGGATTCTTGGAGACACTAATGGCACTAGTGTTATCACAGTGGATTTGAATGGGATCAGTGTAAGTTACCTTCAAATCTACAAGAGTTTGTATCATCCATTAAATTTGTGTGCAACAAGTAGCAGTAGTAATGTATCCTGCCTCTGTAGTTGATAATGAAATGGATCCTTTCTTTTTACTAAGCCATGCTACTAATGAGTCACACAGAAAGAATGCTCCTCCACTGGTGTTTTTTCTGTCATCAACACAATTTGCCCAATCTGCATCTGAATAAGCAGTTAACTGGAAATTCTTATTTCTGGGATACCACAAACCATAAGTCATTGTTCCCTTCAAGTATTTGAATATCCTTTTGACAGCTACCAAATGACTTTGTTTAGGAGCAGACTGATAATGACCTACCATTCCAACATCTTGCATTATATCAGGACGAGATGCTGTGATGTATAGAAGACTGCCTATCATAGAGCGATATGTCCTTTGATCAACATCCGGCGAGACATCATTTTTACTGAGCTTGCAACCAACCACCATAGGTGTGCTAACTGGAGAGGAATCTTCCATCTGAAATTTCTTCAACATTTCTTTCAAATATTTTTCTTGAGAAATAAATATCCCTATAGAACTTTGTTTTACCTGTAAGCCAAGGAAATATGACAGTTCTCCTATCATGGACATTTCAAATTCTATTTGCATAGAGTTAGCAAACCACTAGACAGATCATTCATTAATACAGCCAAAAATAATATCATCTACATAAACCAAAACAACTAGTAAATTATCACCTTTTGATTTAATGTAAAGGTTACTGTCAACAATACCTTTCTTGAACCCTTTTTCTTGTAAAAATTTGTCNAACCCAAAGAAAGACAAAGAATGAAAATGTAAGAAATTCACTTCTTTTTCTTTGATGAAAACCATCTGAGGGAAGGAACAAGAGTTTTGTTTTTCTCAAATTAGAACAAGATATAGATCACTCAATTCGAGTGAAATACCAATTACTCTAAAAGACAATTTCAAACCCCAAAATTCACAACCAAAACTCTAATGAAAATCTTTAAAGAGCCCTAAAATGCTCCAAAAGGGATGATTATAAAATGATATTTTCCTTTATATATTTTAGACCATGGAAAGAAGAAGGGAAAATTCCTTTAAAAACTAAGTTGTAAATTTCTCTTGCCAAATAATAGGGTCCCTAGGGTTCATAGAAAAAAAACCATAATTACTTTTGCGAAAATTAAATGTTTTTTGCACCCTAGAGGCTGTTTTTTGTGCACCCCATAGAGTAACATCCCCATTACTGACAACATATTTTTTTTTTTCTCTAATAACAATTTGTAATGTACCCCATAGCCTTGTTAGGCGAGATAATTACAAAAACAACCTAGCATAACTCTGATACCACCCAAAAATATACATGCACGCAACATGCCAAACAACTAATATAATTGAAAACTTTTATAAAATGTAAATGCACACATTAAGCACACAAGAAACACATGATTCATTTAAGACAATTACATAATGGAATTAACATGATAAAATATACATTAAAATTCTATGTTTATAAAATAACCAACTTGTTGCGTACAAGGTGTTGGGTCGCCAAAGTACCATCTTTTTACCAACCTTTCACTTCACTTTCAATTCACTTTCACTTCACTTTTAACCATATTTCGCTTTCTCATACCCTTACATTAAACCATTTT
>JZKD02S1678799.1:49696-62307 GCA_000966675.3 Picea glauca | reverse complement strand
CAAACCTGGGGTCTCCAACTTCTCATGGCCATAACTCTCTAACCGTGGGGAATTATGTGACGTTCCACATACCACCGGAAATGACATGACAAGAACTATCCATCTAGGATATTTTTCCTAACAAATTCACTTTTCTTCATCTCATTATTCCATAATTAAGCATGGGTTTTCTTACTCCACAAAGCGTCTTCCCGTGAGGTATTTCACCATAAGGGGACCACTTTGGAGTTCATCCATATTTACTTCTTATCAACCATGACAAAAAAATAATGAGTCATATTTACATCAAATACTATTAGGTCCATTACCCAAACCTTTGTGCTACGGGTCTTTCTTCAAGGGTTGACATCAATGACAACCAACCTTAATCAACATAAACAATCACATATTAGTGGGATTTAAATTACTAATGATGACTATGTTTTACAGGAAACAATGTGTTCTACAATAGTTTTCATGACTATGCATTATAACTTTTTGGGCCGACCATTCGACTATGATGGAATCGACAAAATTCCAAACTGAAAAGCCTTCTTATCTCCAGACTAGTTGGCGAGTTTGGTGACTCGTGCAATAAGATGAAAGTCCTAAAAAGGACCGGAAAGCATTTGAAACATGTTAGAGAGGCGTATAGGAATAAATTAGTACAGGACCCCAAGTGCGAATGCCCTTTGGTTGTCCCTGAGAGGGAGTGGAAATAAATTATTCTCAATGCAAGAGAATTAGTGATGAAAGCACAAGGGAATAAACCACCTGGCCCTGGAAGGTAAGAGGTGTTTTCAATTTACTATGATGGTCTTTTGTTTACTTTGCAAGGAAAACAATCAATATCTAACATATTTCAAAATATTGCGTAGACTCCAAGACACTTCCAAGGCAACAAAAGCAAGACAAGATAAACACGACCAACATAAACTGGGCCAAGGTGGTTATGGGAGATTGAAGGCACGGGTTGTAAGTGCCTAAACATTTTACCTTTTTTTATCATCGTCACAAAATATGTAATTCATTGTAGCTAGTGACTAATGATTTTGATATTTCTCAATGCAGGGGGATTTGTTCAACGACGAATCCACAGAAGAATATCTAAAGGTCAGGTTCATGCAGGATTTTGATGGCATGGTGGCATGACGAAGAAGCTTGGGTAAATCGACATGTGTCTCTCTGGAGGACATGGTAAATAAAATGAAATTAAAAGCTTGTCGATTAGTTTTTACTCATTGATTACTTGTAATGTAAAATATATTTTTTATTCATTTAAAATGTAAAATAATGTGTCTTTTCCACATTCACAGTAGAGTAACAATGCTACCAATGCTCATGATGTACCTGATGAACCGCATCCCGAACCCCATATTGATTCAAGCGTTGCTGTCGAAGGACCATTACATAGTGGTATGCGCGCATTTTTAATGTTTTTCCATTTTTCAATGAGTATTAATATTTAGGGTATATTCTGTATTAAATACTTATATTGTTTCATATGGCAGAGCGTGTAGATGTTGATCGAGAGCGGAGATCAACAAGTGTAGAAACAACAATGCGGCCACCAACTACTGTTTCTACTGCACCAGCTAATCCATGTATAAAACATTGTAATTAAATATGTATTAATTAAATTGCCCTAGGAACAATGAATAACAATATCACTTGAATTTTTTTTGTTGTTTCAACAGTGGATGCCCATGCGCATCCTCAACTTCCACTCTGAAATACTAGAAGTTTATCATGGCGTGAGGTGTTGAGTACTGATGATGCAACACTTCAAGAAGGCCCAATAACTGTGGGGGATCAGTTAAATTATGATGATGACTTAATTTGTGCTTTCATGGAGACCAAGAAGAAGAAGAAGAATAAAAACAAATGATTAGACATTTTACTATTAATATAAATCCAATATATTTTTGGTCCAATGTAATGTATTTTGTTTTCCTACATGTTATGAATGTTATTTGCTTTCATGTTTTTTGTTTTATCACATGGCGATGAATTTTTTTTGCTTACATTTAATGTTACTATCATTTCTAATTATAGTTGTAAAATCTAGATAGATCGGGTATGGAGAAATGAGAGTGATGTGAGAGGGGGGGAGGGGCCAAAAGATCTTCCACCTTCATGTGATTGGTCCTGTTCAGTAGAGAATAATTTATTCTCGAAACGAAGAGAAGCTCATTCATGTATTCATCTTTAGTCATTAATTTGTAGAGGTTGTTACATGTTTAATTACTATTCTGAAATATAATTAAGTCATGTGATGAATCGCAGGATGGAGAGGAGCAGCATTGGAGGCACCCCATCACTCAAAGGTATGAATCTTGTTAAGGACTGGTTTAAGGTGATTTTTGGTTGATTTATCACTATCATGATATTTCGTAATGAATATGGAGATCACTGATTTTTTTTAGGAAATTTGAATTTAAGAAGACAAAGTTATGCTGACTCCACGAGTGTTAAGGATGCATG
This sequence comes from Picea glauca, assembly GCA_000966675.3. Lineage (NCBI taxonomy): Eukaryota > Viridiplantae > Streptophyta > Pinopsida > Pinales > Pinaceae > Picea > Picea glauca. The sequence goes on along the minus strand of JZKD02S1678799.1, from coordinate 59,844 downwards.
GTGGTGGGCACAATCCTTAAGGTATGTCTCTCTAGACAACATTGTTGCTAGCCTAAATCAATGTAGTACACACTAAATGCGGTGAACCTAAGGTTCATCATCCTCTTCATATGCTTCTTTCTCCTCCTAGGAGGTTTGAACCTCCTAACCTAACCTAGGCTACCCCTACATACCTTGGCCTACCCTAAAACTAACCTACATCCTAAGCCTAGCAATCCTAGACTCTTAGTGGCCTAATGCAAAACATTTAGACCTAATCTCTATAGCTCCCTAAAGCTACTAAAGATACTAACTTGGCACTCAATTTAGGACTGACATAACTATTACAAAGACAGTCCCACCATTTTAATGCTAGATATAGATTCACTCTGACAYAGTCCCCCATTCTTGGAAGTTTTGGGGCGATTAATATATCATTTGATTTATTGCAATGTCTAGAACAACATACCATTGTAACTGTGTTTGGTTGTCTCCAAAATTACTCTGTATTTTTCATATAGGGAATTAACTGACTAAAGCCAATAACTTGGATCATGTTCCTTCTAAATAGATTTAGATACTAAGTTCCATATAAGTATACCTCGCAATTGTTGTTGTCACCAAGTTTGCATGGGCTTGTTATTTTGGTCACTTATTTATTAAATATTTCCTTGAGCTAATGATATAGTTGAACCCGTGACAAGCACACAATTGTAATTATGTTCCCTATAGTTAAGTGCAACTTATAATCATTTATCATAAATAAGGAAATGATCTTTTTCTTAAATTTGGATTTGAGTCCTAGTTGATGCCATAATTTAGAAAATAATAGAAAATAACCAGTGAAATAATAGAAAATAGAGGGAAACAACAAACTACGCAATGAATAATTTGTTGCAAGAAGTTCAATACTTAAAATATCATTTCAAGACATCAAACATGTATAAAAACAAAATAACTCCCACAAGTTGCAGAAAACAAATCTTCACCAAAGCATTAGCTGTTTGACAGGTTGCATATCAATAAAAATAAGTTATACGATAGCTGAAAGGAAATGAAATGTACGTTGCGCAAATAAAAAACTGTATTCAAGATAAGAATAAAAACACATGAAGAGTTGAATGAAACACTGTCATCAAGAGTATGTTCACCAGGTAGAGAGCTTTAATCCATGCATAAAATGGGTCCAACCAGTCTGTTGTATTGCTATTCCTTCCTCAAAAAATCCGACCTTTACAATATCCAAAAACTAACTATTTAAAAGAGTTGCAAAGGCTCTCGTCCTTAGGGGACTGAGACCTAAATTTAGGGAACTATTCATAAAACAAATTATTAACTTCACTAAAATACTGGAATTAATCAGCAAGAGTGGTTCTTATCACACAAATAATACCACTCTTGTATCTAATCTAAGAAAATGATGGAATTAATCAACTAAAAACGACTATTGTCTCTAAGAAAGAACTGATGCATGCTGAGATGGAAGAAAAAGTCTCGAAGAGGCAGAACATAGCTTTGTGTTGAGTAATGGCATGCATGCAAGTTGTTGGAGGCTACTGGAGATAACATGGTTGCATGAGCAGAGCCTGCTAAAGTGTTCTGGAACTAATCTACGTTGGCATGTGACTGAGACTTAACTCTCTGTCGTACTCTATCTTGCTTGTAACTGGCCCTTCTTCTTGCTTTCTCTGTGATGAGCTGATCATGAACAGGAAGACATAGAGGTAGGCGTCCAATAGGAAAATAGGATGCGTGAAGGTGGACGAATGGGATGTATATCAAGTGGAGGGGAGGTGGAGGCAATAGACGTGTGTGGAAGACAGATGGCGCGCGGCGAGAGGGGCGAGAGTAGTGAGTGGGATGAGTGGAGGCAACATGGATGTGATGCGGTGTCATATAAGCACATGATTGTGGAAGTTGTTGAGGGAGGTTTGGGTCCACACCTTCTTTGGGCCCGCAATCCCCCACAAGCTGCAACATACCCTTCCAACAAAACCATGGTTTAAACTGCGAGACCGCCCTAGAAAATTAACGTCCAGGTAGTTTTCATCCCTGCAATGAACTATAGCCATTGATCTAATTACGATCTAAGACCTGGGTGACATTCACCTATTACAAGGATCAATGGTTCAGGTTGATTTGAGATCAACGGTCTATGCTTACTTCGGGAGTCCGGGCTTCAGGACTTCGGGGGTTTATGAATGTTATTCTTGGGAAACTCCTGGAGTGACAATGCTGTGAAGTGAAATATCTGCTACCACATGTCGTGACCAATGAATGGTCCAGATTCTCTTCGAAAATATGGGCTTTGAGAGTTTCAAATGTTAGTCTTGGAAATCTCCCAGAGGAAAATCATCGAAGTGACGTGGTGGCCTAATGTCGTATGACGTCACGACTGCTGATGTGTATTGGAAAGAAAGGTGACACATGTCACGTGGAAATGGGAGAATGACACAACCAAATGACCTAATACGAATGCCACATGTCTTACCTCATGAGTGTGCCACGTGTCTCAATTGTTGGTTTCCACGTGCTTCGACACTTCAGGACTCCAGCTTGTCGGGCTTTGGGACTTTGACTCTTCAAGACTTCGAGTCTTTCATCGATGTAAAGTATGAAAATCTCCAAAGTGATTAGTCAACGCTTATCACTAATTAACCCGATCTTAAGCCATGTTAAATACTTTAGGGGTTCAGGACTTCTGATGACTCTTGGTGTTAAACTCCATGCGATTTTGCACTCCCGAATGGATGACAGCTGTTGATATGATTTTTTTGGTGGATCTTTACCATTGAAAATTTCCCTGTTCATTTTGGAAATCCTGGCCCTAAAATGACCATTTTGAATGGCTGTGTTTGTCCATGGGGGTTTCCTGTGTATATAAAAAGGCTTGGTCGACCTTTGGTGAGCTGGATCAATGGAAAATATGATGACAAGTAATTTGAACTAAATCCAACATATATTTCATCCTTTCAAGAAAAATAGAACATAAACGCGCAAAGACTCAAACTAGAAAGAAACAAATAAGAACCAAGTCACTCAGTAATGGGAAAATGTCTTAACCAACCAGAAGAGAAAAAATTGATGAATTCATAGGGAAAAAGAGAGGAGAGGCATGGGATGTAGACCTAGGGGACAACACTAATTCTATTTAAATTTATTTTTTTATTTTTTTATCTCAACCCATCAATTTCTTAGAATCTCTTAGATGGAAGTTTTGTTCTCTTTTCAAAAACTGGAAGTCCTAAAGTTTAAAGGGTTAATTTCCCTAAGATCATGAATGACTCACCTTATTCATTTATTATAAATGTGATTCTGTGATTAATAAAGTCATAATAAACATATGGAAACGATTCTTTAATCTATAAGCTTTTTGCCTTGTCATTCACCTATGCATGGTTATATAAAATGTCTCAAAACCTTATAGCATAATCTCTACTAGCCTTGAGGAAAAAAAATGTTAAAATTCATTCTACAACAGAGGTAAATACCTCACAACAAACCTTAAGTTCATTCATAATGGTTGCATAATAATCTATTCATAACATTCACATGTTTTTAGTGGTATAGTGGAAACTAACTACCTCATTCCTTAAAAAAGACAATGTAAAACCAAACCATGGCACAAACCAATACCTAACAAGTATTTCATATTCACATAACACCTCAATAACTCTCATATTATATTCCAAAACTTTCTATGCACATCGAACACTATTTTTCTAGGGTACGAAGGGATTTGAACCACCCTTAAAACCCTAAAAATAATCAAAGGAGGGCCAAATAGACCACTATATGACATGCCCATGGTTCCTATGATGAAAAATAGTGTTCATATGATAGTGTTTATTATTTGGGTTGGCTTTCATTGATTTCAACCCTTGAAGAAAGTCCGGTAGCGAATTTCGGTAGTACAAAGGTTTGGGTAATGGACCCAAGTTTGTTTGATGTATAATGCTATGAGTTTTAATATACTTGAAGGTAATACTATTCCATATGGATATTACATGTCATTCCATTTCCGATGGTATGTGGAACGTCCCATAACTCCTCACGGTTAGAGAGTTATGGCCATGTGAAGTTGGAGAACCCTCATGAGTCATCTAGAAGCCCCAAAAGGTCAAAGTAGTCAAAGTGGTTGAAAAGAAGAAATTATTTAAATAATAAAGTGAAGTGATGAGTGTACTCTAAGTCAAAGTGGATACAAAATAAATTATTTAAATAATAAAGTTAATGGATAAATTACTAGGTGGACAAGTGGTTAGAAGCGGGTTAGCCCTAAAATAAGGAAAGTGGTTTAATAGATTTTAGAAGGTAAATAATAAAGTGAAGTGATGAGTGTACTAGAAGTCAAAGTGGATACAAAATAAATTATTTAAATAATAAATTTAATGGATAAATTACTAAGTGAACAAGTGGTTAGAAGTGGGTTATCCCTAAAATAAGGAAAGTGGTTTAAGATGGTTAGAAGGTAACCCCTTGAGAAAGCTACATAAAAGTATAAATAAGAGGCAAGGGTCTCTCATTTTAAACACACTTGAGCATATTGAATATCTACAAGTGACTGAGGTAACCAAAGGATATCTAAGCCTAATTTCAAAGGGAAGGTGAAGTAAAGAAGGCCGAAATTCAAGGGAGGATAAATTCTTTTGATGATGCTTTCTAAGGTATGTTATTTACTGGCCATCTCACCATTTTCACAATAACATTTTTTCTAGAATGATTCAAAGCATGAAATTGGGAGGCCAATTGAGGAAACATATGCAAGTAGCTATGATAAAAAATTCATCTTGTGGGTCATTGTATTTTTTGAGTTACACTCCGTGGAAAATAGGGTTTGTGGCTAGTCCTGAAACTAGTCTAAAACAGGGGTTTCAGGTAAAAACATCATAAATTCTTCATATCAGATCCAAATTATGTAAGACAAAATGTATTGGTTATAGTACAGTCGATAGTATGTTTTTGTACCCTTTTTCAAATCATTACAACAAATATGTCATGCGGGGTATGCTCTACACGTTCACTCTCTAGAATAAGACATAATTCAACAACGTATGTCATTTTTGCTATAACTCCTTTTATGAGAGGTTCCAAGTGGTGAAACTTGGATGAATTGCATAAAATACACTGAAGAACATTGTGTACTATTTTTTAGATCTTTATTCATTACAGGTACATAATTATTATTATTTCAAGTTAGGGTTGTTGACTAATCCAAAATTAGTCATGTGAGACTAAAGTAAAGTTTGATGAAAATGCTAGTCTCTTGTTGTTAAAGTTAAGGAAGGTTTGCAAGTATGTGATCATATACACCAATGCTATTACAAAGTACAAATCATATTTGCATGATGAAATTGATGAGGGATTTTGTTTGAGGTACATGTTGGGTACATGGTTGAGACAAGTAGTTGATGAATTGACACATACATGAGGTGTATAGTTGATGATGTTGGTACATCTTGATGAGTAATAGTTTATGTGTATTTGATGCATGATTGATACATATTTGGTGCATGGTTGATGCGCTCGTTAATGGTACAAGTTGAGGTACAAGTTGGTGCATGGTTGATGCACTTGTTTATGGTACAGGTTGATTACATGTTGTTTAGACAGGTTATTGTGATAGGTTATTTGTACAGGTTTGGTGCATGGTTGATGCATTATTTTATGGTATAGGTTGAGGTATAGGTTGATGTATGATGCATGTTGGAATAGTTTATTGGTATAGGTTGTTACAGGTTGATTGGTATAGGTTTACAACAGTATATCTCACAGTGATAGTGTGACAATGGTTCCATCATTCTACTTCTACATCAGGGCGGTTAGATGGGGCAAGGACAGGTGGTTGTAGCCACCTTTCGAGTTGTAGCCGAAGAACATAGGGGGTTGTATCCACCTTCTGGTTGTAGCCATAGAATTGGGGAGTTGGAGCTTCCCTCAAGTTGTAGCCTGAGAAACTAGGGGGTGGTAGCCTCCTTCTAGTTGTAGCCAGAGAATTGGGGGGTTGGAGCTTCCTTCAGGTTGTAGCCTGAGAAATTGGGGAGTTGGAGCATCCTTACAGTTGCAGCTAGGAAACAAAGGAAGCTGGTGCTTCCAATTAATGTAATTCTTAAAGACATATAAGAAAAATCATTCCTTGGGTTTTTCCCACTTTGGGTTTCCACGTAAAAACTCTGGTGTACTGTGTATGTGTATGCTTTCTCATTTGTTCATTGTTTATTTAATTTGAAAATATTGGATGATAATGCTACATTGGTATAACACTTGCATTTTGTGGTTAAAAAATATTATTTCTCTATTACTAATTCACCCCCCCCCTCAGTAATCCAACAATTGGTATCATAGTCGGTTCCTTCAAGAATCAATTTAACCACTAAAAGGTAGATCATGGAGAGAAACAATATGTATAAACATGGAATACCACAATTTGATGGACACAAGTATGAATTTTGGAGTAGAAGGATGAAAACATATATACAGGCATAGGGATTTGAAATTTGTCAATCTATAGTAGATGGATACAAAGAACCAGAAGTTCTGCCAATATGTATAAACATGGAATACCACAATTTGATGGACAAAAGTATGAATTTTGGAGAAGAAGGATGAAAACATATATACATGCATAGGGATTTGAAATTTGGCAATCTATAGTAGATGGATACAAAGAACCAGAAGTTTTTCCAACAAGTGAAAGAGAAATAAAACTCGGTCAAAATAATTCCAAAGCCACAAATTCACTTCTGAATGGTCTTGGTGAATTAGTATACACAAAATTTATGCATTGTAAATCCGCTAAAGATATTTGGGATAAACTTAAAAATATTTATGAAGGAGATTCAAAAGTCAAAGAAGCAAACCTTCAAACTTATAGAGGTCAGTTTGAATAACTAAAGATGAAGGAAGATGAGAATATTGTAGCTTACTTCTTACGAGTCGATGAAACAGTAAATGCAATCATAGGATTGGCAGAAGAAATAAAATAATCTATAATTGTTCAAAAGGTACTAAGATATTTGCCTATGAGATTTGATCCTAAGATATAAGCACTAGAAGAGAGAGCAATATATACTCAATAAGCATGGATGAACTACATGGAATATTCATAGCATATGAAATGAGAATTGAACAAGAAAATCCTGATATAAAAGAAGCATCTTTCAAAGAATCCAAAATGTCAAAGCAAAAGGGAAAGAAAAAAGAAAAAGAATATAGCAGCAGTAGTGACATCTTAGAAGATGATGAAGAAATGACCAATTTTGTCAAGAGATTGAACAAGGGAACCAATGATAAATATAAAGGTAAGCTTCCATTGATTTGTTTTAATTGTGATGGTATTGGTCATTTTGCTAACAAATGTCCTCATAAGAAAAATAATGGTAATGATGAAGATTACTCAATTAGAAAAAAAACATATAAAGGCCAAGGAACCACAAATAAAGTTTTCAAGAAATGCTTATGCACCAAAGAAGACATCTCCTCATCAGATGAAGATGAAGTCAGTGACAGTGAGACATAAAGATTTCTATTCATGGCAGCAGAAGACTCTAATATAGAAGACACCGAATAAGAATATGAAGAGGCAGAAGTTGACTACCGAGAATAATTGTTGACTACCATAGAAGTTATAAGAAGAGAAAAGAGGAAAAACAAGAAGCTAGAAGCAGAACTAGATAGGAAGGAGGACACTCAAGAACTAGAGAAGATCATCACAGAAATTAAGGTTCAAATAGAAGAATATAAAAGAATTGAAGAAGAACTCAAAACAATTTTAGAAGAAAGAGATAGGATCATTGGAAATTTGGAAGAAGAGATTGTCACATTGAGAAATGATCTTCAAAAGAAAAATATGCAGACCAATTCAAAATTTTTGGATGACATTATCAACAGTCAAAGGCCTAATCATGGCAAGTCCGGGCTTGGATACAATCAGGCAAAAAAGGGATCAAGCTCCAAAGAAACAAAACAAGAAACATATCGAAAAAGGTATGCAAAAACAATCAAAAGGGATAGGAAGACCTATAAGGAATATTATAAGGACACTCCTCCATCGAGAAGATTTAGATTTCAGAATCAATGACTGACAAAAAAAAATAGGCCTCAGGAAGAATAAGGATTCATAAGAGTAACTCCTTTCAGAAGACCTTCAACTCCCAGGTATCAAACTATCTTTTTGGGTTTATGTTATGCATGCAATAATTTTGGACATAAAGCTGTAAATTGCAGAACTAATAGCATGAACATAAACAACTTTTAAAGTCATACAAAAAATGGTTATCCAAGAAGGCCTAGTGAAACATAGAGAAGAAGCTACAACAGATTTGAATCATTGAGCACTGAAGTGGAATGCTACAAGTGCAATAACTTTGGACACATGGCCAAAGATTGTACAATGACAGTCCCTCCTAGAGAACCACAAAAGAACAACAACAGTCACAGACATGAGCCTCAGAAGAGAACATGGATAAGAAAAAAGAATCAATATAGAAATGAAGAATGCACACTCGCTCTAAAATATAAGCAGAAGAAGCATGGTTGGTATGTTGACAGTGGCTAATCAAAACATGAAGAACATGTGAACAAAGACCAGTTCCATGAGATCGCAAGATTGGAAATAAAACGAGATAAAGAAAATTCTATAGAGAAAAGGAAAGATGTCAGATACAGAAATATTTGGAAAATAATTGAAAGAAAAGAAGGACAGGTAAATAAGGAACAGGTTCAAGAGATTGTACTTTCAGGAACTGTAGTGAAAGATGAATCCAGAGACAGAAAGAAAGAAGTTAGAACTCAGAGATCTGATGAATCTACTTATGAAGATGATGATGAATACACTTCATAGCAGGAATTGTTCTGAGCCATCTAACTTAGAGACTCCCAGATAATATGAATAATAGACAGGGGGAGTCTATGTGGTAGCTAAGACAGACCAGAGAACCATCCTTCGATCACCTTGCAGAATTTGAGTAGAAAGATTGAATGCATTCAGTTAGTAGAAGTATAATATGATAGATTAATCAGTTGTAGTAGTACTTCATGATAGTACCGTGACATATGAGTCAAAATTATGGACATTTGTGTAGCAGAGTATTGAACATTATGGACAGATATGGACGTGAAATCAAATTTTTTGAATGGAGAACTTGAAGAAGAAGTCTACATTGAACAACTAGTTCCTAGAGCATGGTAGTCTAGAATAGATAAATATGTACAATAGGCAGGGTTCAAAAAATGAAGTGAAGACAACAACCTCTACATCAAGGTAACTCAAGATGGTATTTTATCCTTGAAATGTAGGATAGTTACCTTGACGTAGAGGGGGAGCATGAGTGATATAAATTCAGTATTGCATCAAATTGTTTCCATCAATGCCAAAGGGGGAGATTGTTGATTATTTGGGTTGGTTTTCATTGATGTCAACCCTTGAAGAAAGTTCGATAGCGAATTCTGGTAGCACAAAGGTTTGGGTAATGGACCCAAGTTTGTTTCATGTATAATGATATGTGTTTTAATATATTTGAAGGTGAGACTATTCTAGATGGATAGTACATGCCATGCCATTGCCGGTGGTATGTGAAACGTCACATAAATCCTCACATTTAGAGAGTTATGTCCATGTGAAGTTGGAGAACCCTCATGAGTCATCTAGAAGCCCCAAAAGGTCAAAGTAGTCAAAGTGGTTGCAAAGAAGAAATTATTTGAATAATAAAGTGAAGTGATGAGTGTACTATAAGTAAAAGTGGATACAAAATAAATTATTTAAATAATAAAGTTAATGGAGAAATTATTAAGTGGACAAGTGGTTAGAAGTGGGTTAGCCCTAAAATAAGGAAAGTGGTTTAAGAGATTTTAGAAGGTAAAGAATAAAGTGAAGTGATGAGTATACTATAAGTCAAAGTGTTGGCAAATATTTAACAGAAAACACATGCTTTTATACTTGTCATTAATGGAAAGTACAACAGTGAAGATGAGTTGACACATACATGAAGTGTATAGTTGATGATGTTGGTACATATTGATGATTCATAGTTGATGAGTAGTTGACACATGATTTGAAAATACTTGGTACATGGTTGGATGCACTTGTTTATGGTACAGGTTGATTACAGGTTGATGCATGGTTGATGCACTTGTTTATGGTACAGGTTGATTACAGGTTGGTGCATGGT
>JZKD02S1678799.1:13850-26656 GCA_000966675.3 Picea glauca | reverse complement strand
TGTTACATACCACAAAAATGTGTTAGTCCTGGTGCATTGTGAATTGTCCATGTAAGAATCCCATGGAATTGAAATCCTCTTTGACCTATTGGTCTAGAGATGTCGTACATAGTGAGGTCATCCCATAACTTTAACAGCTCATCGACAAGAGGCTCAATATATACATTCATATCTTTCACTTGGTACTTACCTAAATGGTTAAAAAATACACATATTTACTACACCTTGTATACATATATGAAATTGTGCAATGAACAAGACAAATGAAATGTTAAACATTAAAAAAACAATATCGTTATAAAAATATACTTGGAACAATCATTGCCAACATTGACTGCTCTCTCTTTATTAACATCCAAGGAGGAAGGTTATTGTTTATAAAAAAAGCAGGCCACACCGAGTAGATAGACCTAAGCTCGCCAAATGGATTTACACCATCAGCTGCCAATGAAATCCTAACATTACGAAGTTCTTCTTTAAAAATTGGCCATATTTCTTCAATATTTTTATATAAAGAACCATCTGCATGCATTCGAAGAACATCATCTTCACTTATATTCTATGCATGGTAATCCATAAACGATGCTATGTTCCGACATCTAAATAGTCGTTGCAGGCGTGGAATTATGGGAATATAACGAAGAACATTGTGAGGCACCTTTTTTGTTAACTGATCAGTTTGATATCTACTGATTTGACATTGCGGGCAATTCGATTCAGATGCATATTGTCCATAATATATGATGTGATCATTGAGGCATGCATCAATAGCCTGATATTCCATTCCAATTTCTTTCAGAATGGCAGATAATTCTCGATATGTGCAAGGTAACTTATTTGGTGATGGTAATAAATATTCACCTATCAACCTACAACAACAATATACAAAAAAAAAATCAATAATAAAAATTATATTAATCATTATAAATATTGCATCCTTAATTTAGACATCAATTGACACTGAAAATAAAATAAAATAAAAGTTGAAAATTGCATAAAACTGTAAAATTATGTTGTTTACCTTAGGATCTGTGTCATACATGTGTTTGACAAACCATTTGATACCTTCAAGTTGACTAACAACATTACAGCAGAGAGAACACTTTTTTTTGTGCCTTCATATAGGGATTCAGTGGCATTTTGAAGGATAGGTTTATCCAAAATATATTCATCATCATTGTCCTCGTCACTGTCATCATTATCATCCTCCAAGTTGACATCATCATCCATTGGAGCATTATAAATGTCTTGGATCAATCTATTTGTCCCATCATCATCAACTATATTATTAATAACATCATTTTCCATAGGAATAATGTGATCATCATTATCCACACGATTAAGTTCAGCTTGTTCTTCAGTATTATCTCTACAAAAATGTCTCCTGCTAGGCGACATCACATTCTTAGGATGATTTTTCTTTAATAAAAACAATAGAAGCAATAAAATACAGTTAGAGTATATCACAAATATTATTTTGAAAGATAAATTAAAAAAAAAAACAATTAATGTATAATACCCTTAAAGATCTATAATAACTAATTACTTATCATGGGACGATATTCATTGCCCCCTTCAATGTGCCCATTCTCCCTACAATGTTTTTCAACTATTTTTAAAGGTAGTCTTCTTCCATTAAAACCCCTGCATTCACAACAAGGGAAATAACATTTCCCATCACCATGAATCACCATTTGCTGCTTTAACATAACAACCTCTCTTTTCTCATATGGAGTTGACATTGTAATTACCTATTACAACAAATCCATTGAAACATTATAAGTACAATATAAAAATATATTCAAAGAATTTGGTATATATTTAGATATTTGTAATGAAAATTATACAACATGTTCAAAAAAAATAAGGGACAAAGCATGAAACTTAAAATCAGCTAGAAAAAATAAGGAACAAAGCATGAAAGCAATGCATTTCATATCCAACGTACAACACTGGATATTTGGGAATCTAAATTACACTTGGTTCTAAAACAACACATTGACCTACACATAAACATCCAAACATAAATGAATCTTCTAATAATATCTTTGTTGCAATCCACCTACTATTATGTTGTCAAAATTGAGGAACAAAATTGATAGAAGTGCAAGAAAGAGTTTGGGGATGAAAATAAATCATAACATAAGAAGCATAAAGGCAACTTTAATTCTCATAAAAAATGATGATGTAAAGAAAATTAATTTGAAGACAACCAATCAAAGATGGCAAGCAATTCCTTGGCATGATAATGATAAACGATACACTATACATATTTTATTGTCCATGTTTAAAGCCTCACACTTTGTTTCATCCCCGAAATCACAATATTCATTAATAAGAGGAGGTGGATTTATTATCACCCAAAATCACACTATATAATATTAAGTCCCTAATAAAAATTAGGGTAGCTTTAGGGATACACAAGAGTATTGATGCCCAATATCACCACAAAAGCCACTTCTCTTCACTTCTAGTTGGTTCTTTTCCAACTCAAGGAGGAATCCCTAAATGTAAATTTACTAAGGCAAGGATACTTAGATATTCAAGAAGTTCCATGAAATATAAGAACAAAATTAGAGTGATTGAATCTAATTAGAGTGATTGTAGTTGGATTAGTAATCTTTTTACTCTATCAAAAGTGGATAAACCATAAAATCTTTCTGAGTTAAAATAAACCATAAAATCTGATTTAAGGAGTGAAAATAAACCCTAAAATAGTTCAATACCACCAAAGTACTAAATCACACAGAAAATTTTTAAGTATTGACCTTCAAAATCTCATCTATGTTGAGTCTGATCAATTCAATGTTTCTCTTCTTGAAAGAGAATTGAAATCAAGATTTCATAAAAAACCAGAACACCATTTCATCATAACACCTGAATGATTGTTGCAACTGTAGAAAATGATTGTCGCAACTATAGAAAATTTGTCGTAACTGAGATATATATAGGATTTCATCAGTTTTCCGACGAATTCGGTCAAATTGACCAAACAATAAGTCAATAACTGTTTGATTCTCACATGTGCCATAGTTGGTCGTTATAATGACCAATGTGGAAGGTTGGTCGCTAGAGCGACTAACGTGGAATGTTGGTCGCTAGAGCGACTAACATTTGGACCCTGAAAAAAAAAAAAGTAAATTTAGTCCAAAAATTACGACAAAATTTTAAACTGTCGTAATATTTCGTCATAATTTCCGCCCAATGTAGTAGTGTCCCAATGGAATACTTGGTACCAAGCTTAATAATTGTTGCATTTACAGACATGGATGACACTAGCATTGTTCGCGAGAGGCTTGCACAGTTGGTCGAACTAGAAGAGGACAAGTTTATTGCAGGGTTCCATTAGCAAGTTCAGAAGGAACGAGAGAAGGCCTATCATGAAAGGAACATCAATAAGAAGGCCTTTAAGCAAGGTGATTTTGTACTGGTATATGACAGTAAGTTCCTGAAGCATCCTGGCAAGTTCAGAACACATTGGCTCGGGCCATATGAGATTGCCTATGTTATAGGAGGAGTTGCGCAGCTGAAGACATTGAACGAAGAATGGAAGGAAGGTTTGGTGAATGGGTGTTGGTTGAAGTTGTACTATGACAACCAGTGGCCTCGCATCTCTCAGTAAAAGCATGAAGAAAAGGATCTAGGTACCAGGTGCAGTTGAAACTGGGTACTAGACACAGAAAAGATAGTCTGCACAAGGATGGAGAGGAGGCATAAAGCAGAAATCAAAGGCTGCACTGCGCAATCTGCAATCGAAGTAACACAGAAGGATCAGATCTGAAGTGCCTCAGGACAAGTCACAGGTGAGTGTTGGGGGCCTATTGGCCCTTGGTTATGGAAGCAAGTGAAGATCAAGGAAGAAAAGGCAAAATACAAACTTTGCGGAAGACACAGTGACTGTTACTGGGTCGAAGTGAGCAAAAGAGAAGAAAAGATGCAGCGAAGTAAGAAAAAGAAAGTCATTGGACAAGGAGATTGAGGATGATAGATCAATAAGGAAGAAGGATCGTGGACAACTCATCAAGCAGAAAAAGCCACCATTGGATACTTTGGAGCACCACGCGAGAAGGAAGGAAAGATAGGTTGGCGAAGCCCAGAAAACGCGGGTCAAGTTGACCTAGGGTTTTAGACACCTAGGGTTTTGACACCTAGGTCTCAGCCTAAGGATGTTGGTGAGATATTGTAATGTATAAATAAAGGTCAAGAGGACCTAGGTCAGGTTGGTGTTATTGTTGTTGCTATGATCGTTCGATCTAGTTGTATTGTTTTTATGAGTGATTATTGTTGTTATGATTGAGAGAAGTGTTGAGCGTGAGAGCCTTCTGGTATTGTAAGATCTTCAGCTGGGTGTGAAGGTCAAGTATTGCAACTGGGTGCACAGGAAGGGGAGAGGAAGAGAGAAGAAGAAATAAGATCTACTAGCTGAGAGCGCATACAAGAACTGTATGTTTTATCTTAATATATCATAAGGACAGTTCTGTGGACGTAGCCCTAGAGAGAGGGTGAACCACGTATATCTTGTGTCGTATGTGTGATTGATACTCTATTCTTTGTCATTGATATACTGTTATTTCATTGTTGTGTTAGAGTAGATCTATAGCTGTGCGGAGTAGATCTAAATTGATAAGTGATATAAGCATGTTGTGTTGATCTGGTATTCAATCCACTTGATATTCCCCTTGGTTGTAGACATCTTTGTCCTACAACCCCCTCATAGATGCTTCAAGTGACACTGCATCTTCCTCACAGGTGTTGCTGAAAGGGCCAATAGCTAGGGATTTTTGGTGCGCTCTTGGAGTGAACCCTGGCTCTGCCCCTGTGCCAACAGTCATCCAAGAAACAAAGACGCCATCAAGTTTGTCAAATCTACAACCAATGACAACAAAAAACCTGCAGAAACAAAGGAATATAATCAACCACCCAGGAGGAGTAAAGAAAAAGGTGCCAGAACTGAATCTGTAGAACAAAGAAATAATACGCCCTCTGCTCAAGGAAATCATCAGCATGGAAGAAATCGACCTGCTCAAAGAAGACAACCATTTTCCAGGTACAAAGATTTTTTCTATGGATATTGTTTCTACTATTCTAACTTTGGCCACAAAGTTGTAAATTGTTCATTAAGATTAAGACATAAGCAATCAAGACACCCAAGGAATAAATATCTGCCACAACAAAGAATGAGATAGCCAAGTAACAAACAACCATAGATTGCAAATGGTAAAGTTAAGTTTAGAGACATGCAACTGAGGAGGTCAAGAATTAATGAACAGTCAATGAGTAGACAACGTTGCAACAATCACTTTGACCTATTGAACAATGAGCTTGAATTCTATAACCACCATAACTTCAGCCACAAAGCTACAACCTGCCATCTAAAGAATTACAAAGCAGATCCAAGGATAAATCTCTTAGCTAGAAAGGCCAGCACATGGAAAAAGAAAGATAGTGGAAAATGTGGTCTAGTACTTTCAACTCAAAAACAAAAGGACTCATGGAATATAGACAGTGGATGTTCCAAGCACATGACTGGAGAAAAGGATAAGGTTCTGCCTATAAGTAAAAGAAAAACAAGAAATTTGATCTTTGAAAATGACGAACTAGGTAAAATCAAGGATAAAGGGATGGTGAGCTTGAGCAATGACAAAGGATATTCTCGGGATGATCTGCTTGTAGATGATCTGAAACATAATTTGCTTAGTATAAGTCAAATGTGTGACAGAGGCTGTGAAGAGGTGTTCACGTCCAAAGATTGTAAGGTAAAGAATGTAAACTTAGGACAAGTGGTGGCTAAAGGCATAAGGACAGATAATGATGTTGATATTGAATCCTCCCATGCAAGAAAAGATGAAGTAGAAGAAGAATCATGTCATAAGCTGGAAGCAGAAGTTGTGAAGGTTGAGAAGTCAAACACCCAAATCAAGTTCTTGAATAGCTCCATGACCCTAGATGAGATCTTGGATAGTCAGAGATCACCAAATGACAAATCCGGTCTTGGATACAACAAGGAAGAAATTAGTACTCCTAAGAAACTTGATGCAAGTCCTTCATTTGTAAAAAGTGAGAGCAGGTATGACTCAGGGTCTTCATGTTCAAAGAATGAATCAATACTACAATATTTAAAAAAACAGATCAAGGAAGACATCCAGAAGCTACTCATACACCTCAAAGTAAGTTTAGAAGAGAGTCACCTGCATGGATGAATCAAAGGAGGTATGAGAGTGTTTGTAATGGTTTTTTCTTATGATGAATATGGTCATAAAAGCCTTGGATTGTAGGCATCATGGAAGAAAAATGAAATTGTAGTAATAGAAGATCAGAGAACAAAGTTCAAGAAACCGAGACACTCACAGATGTGTATAAAAAAGACTGAACAAGTGAACATGAGTGAGTGAAGTGAACAAAATAAATTGCAGTCATGTGACAAGCATAGTATAAACCTTCTCAGATGACTTTAGAGAAATGTATAGTAAAGAAGTTTCTTGGATAAAGATGGATACATATGGTTAGAGATCGATGAGAGTCAATGAGAAAATCCAAGGGTTGTTTTAAAAATACGAGCTACAATTATGCAGTGTTCCAGTATGATAGCAGCATCTGCAGCAGCAGCGTTCTGATGTACAAAATGATATACATGACATCTTGTAGACTTAACAAGAGGAGAAACCTTGTCAAGGAAAGATAACCTTTTAGAAATAAAGGGGGAGAACAGTCAGAAGTAGAGAGAGAAGAGTGACAAGGGGAGTCATTCAGTCATGACAAGAAAAGGTTGATAAAGGAGTCCTAGTAAGAGAGGTGAGCAATATTGAGTATACTACAGAGGACACAGTTGAAGCTGAAGATGAACAGGTCCAAGAATTAGAAGGAGATGCCTCTCGTTTAGATAAAAATACTCTGCAGGACTAAAATAAGAGAGTCCATCATGTCAGGGGGAGTATATGTTGGTTGAATGTCTGATACCTCCGAAAAATATTGCAAAAGCTCGCGGGGAGCATGTTTTCTTTGACATTGATGTCAAAGGGGGAGAAAAGGTGTGGATGCTTGTTGGCACAAAGGAAGACCCAGGGTTCAGCTGCAAGAGCGCACCAACAAGCCCTAACTACTGGCCCTTTCGGCAACACCTACAAGGCAGATTCAGTCTCACCGGAACTAGCTATGGGGGGTTGCAGGATAGAGATGTCTACAACCAAGGGGAATATTAAGTAGATCTAATACAAGAACAATACAACATTTATATATCAAGTGCCCTCTTAGATCTACTCCGCACAACTATCTATCAGATCTAACATAGTAATGCAATAGCAGTATATCAAAGGACAAAGAACATCGCATCAATCACACACAACACAAGATATAGGTGGTTCACCCTCTCTCTAGGGCTACGTCCACAGAACTGTGCTTTATAATATATTAAGATGAAGCATACAGTTCTTGTCTACGCTCTTAGCTAGTAGATCTTCTTTCTTCTTCTCTCTATCTCTCCCCTTCCTATGCACCCAACTGCAGGACTGATCTCCGCACCCAGCTGAATATCTTACAATACCAGAAGACTCTTACACTTATCACTTCTCTCTCACACACAATAATCGCTCATGCCAATAACAAAAATAGAACGAACCCTCTTCCCTCATCTAGGTTCTTATTTATACATTACAATCACTCATTGACATCCTTAGGCTGAGACCTAGGTGTAAAAACCCTAGATACCAAAACCCTGGGTATCTAAAACCCTAGGTCAACTTGACCCTCATTTTCAGGGTTTTGCTAGCCTGTCTTTCCTTCCTTCTCGCGTGGTGCTCCAAAGCATCAAACGGTGGCATTTTTCGCTTGCTGATTTGTCCACGATCCATCTTCCTTGCTGATATGTCATCCTTGATCTCCTCATCCAACGACTTGCTTTCTTTTACTTCGCTTCGTCTTTTCTGCTCTTTTGCTCACTTCAACCCAGTAACAGTCACTATTTCTTCCACACAATTCGCATTTTTCTTTCTCTGGCTTGATATTTTCTTGATTCCATAACCAAGGGCCAACAAGCCCCCAACACTCACCTGTGACTCGTCTCGAGGTACTTCAGATCTTAGCTTTATGTTTTACTTCGACTTCAGCCTGTGTAGTGAAGCCTTTTCTTTCATCCCTATGCCTCCCTTCCTTCCTTCCTTCCTTCCTTTTGCAGACTATCTTTGTTGTGTCTGGTACCCAGTTTCAACTGCACCTAGTACCTAAACCCTTTTCCTCATGCTTTTACTGAGAGCTGCGAGGCAGCTGGTTGTCACAATATAATTTCAACCAGCTCCCATTCACTAATCCTTCCTTCCATTCTCCATTCAAAGCTTCAACTGCGCAACTCCTCCTTCTGTAACATAGGTGACCTCATATGGCCCGAGCCAATGTGTGCTAAACTTCCCAGGATGCTTCATGAACTTACTGTCATATACCAGTACGAGATCACCTTGCTTAAATGCCTTCTTCTTGATGTGTCTGTCGTGGTAGGCCTTCTCTCTTTCCTTATGAACCTGCTAATGAAATCCTGCAATAAATATATCTTCTTCTAGTTCGAACAACTGTGCGAGCCTCTCTCGAAAAGCACTAGTTTCATCTATATCTGTAAAGGAAACAATTCTTAATCTTGGTACCAAATATTCCATTGGGAAAACGGCTTTGCGACCATACACCAACTTGAAAGGGGTTGGCATTGTTAGCTTCTTGCAAGTGGTTCTATAGGCCCAAAGTACTGTTGGTACTCTTAAATCCCAGTCATCTCTATTGACACTGCAAATCTTCATTAGTGTTGTCTCCAAGATTTTGTTGAATGCTTCAACTGTCCCATTTTCTTGTGGATGGTAAGGCGTGCTCTTCTGATGATGGATTGCCAATTCCTCTGTCAAGGCTTCAATGGTATTATTGATGAAATGTGTGCCTTGATCGCTCATAAGGATCTTTGGGCATCCAAACCTAGTTATGATGTCATCAAATATGAAGCACGCAGCTGTAGTTGCACTACAGTCCTTAACTTCTCTTGCTTTGGCCCATCTGTTCAAGTACTTTGTTGCAGTGATTAGGTACCTTGCTCCTGTGCGCTTTCCTAGTGGGTTTATAGGTCCTACGAAGTCAATGGCCCATTTCTCAAATGCTTTTAGGGTCAGCTGCGGTGCTAAAGGCATTTCATCTCTTCTGTATAGTTTCCCAACTCTTTTTCATACATCACAGGCTCTGTAATAGTCCCTAGCATCTCTGTGTAAGGTACGCCACCAAAGGCCATCTCTAAGAACCTTCTGCACAGTTGCTTTCCCTGCATAGTGTCCTCCTGTGATGCCTTCATGAGCTTCGACGAGGATCAATGGTCTCTCTGCTTCCATAACACACCTCCTCAATATCTCATCCGGTCCCATCTAGTATAGTTGTCCAGCTATAAGTGAAAATTCAACAACGTGCACTACTAGTTGTTTCTTCTGGGTGATTATATACTCACTGGGTGCCATTCCTGTTGACAGGAACTGGACTATCTCTGCGAAGTGGTCATTAATATTTCTAATGGCTAGCAGTTGTGCATCTGGCAATGTATCCTCCAAACTGGTCAGCTCTTCTCCATGTTCCAACCTCGACAAGTGGTCAAGACCTTTGTTCATTCTTCCTAGATTAACAACAATTTCGCAATCATATTCCTGAAATAGCAGAAGCCATCTGCATATTCTCCCCCCCCCCCCCAACACTGGCTTGTTGACTAGGTATTTCAGCATGGAGCGATCGGTAAACATTTTAAAGTGTCCTCCCAACAAGTAGTGGCAAAATTTCTGCAGCGCATACATCATGGCTAACCCTTCTCTCTCAATCGTGGTGTAATTAATCTCAGTTGTGTATAGTTTCCTGCTAGCAAAAGTTAATGGATGGTCAATATCTCCTTCCCTGGGTTGTGCTAACATTGCTCTTATGGAAATAGAAGATGCATTGACATGCACATGAAACTCCTTTCTCCAATTTGGAAAAACCAGAATAGGCGCAGTAACCATTTTCTATTTCAGTGTGTCGAGGCTTTGTTGGCATTCTTCTATTCAACTAAACTGGGAGTCTTTCTTCAAGAGATTCTCTATGGGTGTTGTAATCTGTGCATAGCCTTTAATGAACTTCCTGTAATATCCAGTGTGTCCCAACACAGTGCGCAGCTATTTGACTGAAGTACGAGGGGGTAGATCAACTATAATGACAATTTTAGATGGATCTACCAGCAATCCCTGCTTGCATACAATATGACCTAACAACACTCCAAATGGTGAGAAGAAGATGCACTTCTTCAGATTAAAGGAAATCTGACACTGCCTGCATTTTTCCAACATTAGCCTTAGGCATTCAATATGACTTTTCAATAAACTAAAAACAATCCAATCATCAAAATATGCTTCTAGAAATTTATGTAGAAATTTCTTGAATGCTTCGACCACCACCCTGGAAAAGATGCTTGGGGCATTCTTCAATCCAAATGGAATCACTGTACACTGGTAGGATCCCCATTCTGTTGCAAATGTGGTCTTATGGTGATCTTTCTTGGCAATCCGGATCTGATGGTATCCTAAAAATCCATCTGTAAAAGAATATACCTCCTGGCCTCCTACATTGTCTAACACTTCGTCATTGAATGGTGTAGGGAATGGGTCATGCAAATAGACATCATTCAGCTTCCTGAGATCTACACAGATCCTAATCTCTCCTGTCTTCTTGTCTTGTACCACCATAGGGCTAATCCACTCTGATTGCTTAACATTGTTGAATCAATAGGAAGAATAATAGTACTTACTTCAATAGTCTACGCAACTCCTGAAGTTTCTATCTCTTCCCGACGAGGCTCTTCAACTTTCCCTTCCTCTGCCCTAGCGGGTTCGGAATGCTCTTCATTCGTCAGATCTGTCTATAAGAAGCTAACAATGCACACCCCTTTCAGGTTGGTGTATGGTCTCAAAGCCGTTGTACCAATGGAATATTTGGTACCAAGTTTAAGAATTGTTGCCTTTACAAATATGGATGACATTGGTGTTGTTTGAGAGAGGATCGCACAGTTGGTCGAACTAGAAGAAGATAGATTTATTGTAGTATTTCATCAGCAAGTTCAGAAGGAAAGAGAGAAGGCATACCATGATAGACACATCAAGAAGAAGGCATTTAAGCAAGGTGATCTCGTACTGGTATATGACAGTAAGTTCATGAAGCATCATGGGAAGTTCACTACGCATTGGTTCGCGCCATATGAGGTCACCTATGCTACAGAAGGAGGAGTTACGCAGTTGAATACTTTGAATGGTGAATGGAAGGAAGGATTAGTGAACTGGAGCTGGTTGAAATTGTATTGTGACAACCAGCTGCCTCGCAGCTCTCAGTAAAAGCATGAGCAAAAGGGTCTAGGTACCAGGTGCAGTTGAAACTGGGTACCAGACACAACAAATACAGTCTACACAAGGAAGGAAGGAAGGAAGGGAGGCATAGAGCTAAAAGAAAAGGCTGCATTCCGCAGTCTGAAGTCAAAGTAAAAAAGAATGATGAGATCTGAAGTGCCTCGGGATGAGTCACAGGTGAGTGTTGGGGGCCTCTTGGCCCTTGGTTATGGAAGCAAGAAAAGATCAAGGAAGAGAAGGAAAAATGTGAATTGCACGGAAGAAACAGTGACTGTTACTGGGTCGAAGTGAGCAAAAGAGAAGAAAAGAAGGAGAGAAGTAAAATGAAGCAAGTCGTTGGACGAGGAGATCAAGGATGACAAATCAGCAAGGAAGACAGATCGTGGACAACTCAGCAAGCGAAAAAATCTACCATTGGATTCTTTGGAGCACCGCGTGAGAAGGAAGGAAAGACAGGTTGGCGAAGCCATGAAAATGTGGGTAAAGTTGACCTAGGGTTTTAGACACCTAGGGTTTTTCTATCTAGGGTTTTGACACCTAGGTCTTGGCCTAAGGCTTTCGGTGAGTGATTGTAATGTATAAATAAGAACCTAGATGAGGGAAGAGGGTTCGTTGTAGTTTTTTTATTGGCATGAGAAATTATTGTGTGAGAGAGAGAAGTGCTAAGTGTAAGAGCCTTCTGGTATTGTAACATCTTCAGCTGGGTGCGGAGATCAGTCTTGCAACTAGGTGTGCAGGAAGGGGAGAGATAGAGAGAAGAAGAAATAAGATCTGCTAGCTGAGAGTGCAAACAAGAACTATATGCTTCGTCTTAATATATTATAAAGCACAGTTCTATGGACGTATCCCTAGAGAGAGGGTGAACCACGTATATCTTGTGTTGTGTGTGATTGATGTGATGTTCTTTGTCCTTTGATATACTGCTATTGCATTACTCTGTTAGATCTGATAGATAGTTGTGCAGAGTAGATCTAAGAGGGTACTTGATATATAAATGTTGTATTGTTCTTGTATTAGATCTAAGAGGTGATTCATGCATGAAGAAGGAGGAGAGTGCAACAATTGAATTGAACAGAAGAGGATGTGTGCAGGAAGGCAGTGAGGTGGACAAAGCAACGAAATGCGGCTGAACATTATATCACTGTAATAAGTTGCAGTAGCAAAGATTGATAAAACAAGGTGGTAGGGAGGTGCTAGGGAGGACTGTTGTCCTCAGAGGTTCAAGTGGGTGCTTGAACACAGGGAGTTGTAGCTTCCTTCTAGTTGGTGCTAAAGAAACCAGGGAGTTGGTGCTTCCTTCTAGTTGGTGCTACAGAAACCAGGGAGTTGTAGCTTCCTTCTAGTTGGTGCTAGAGAAACCAGGGAGTTGGTGCTTCCTTCTAGTGGGTGCTAGAGAAAACAAAGAGTTGGTGCTCTCAGCAAGTTGTA
>JZKD02S1678793.1:77827-90770 GCA_000966675.3 Picea glauca | reverse complement strand
AATATGTCTAATAAATTCAAATGCTTAAAGTTTTGCATATAGGAGTTCTCAATGCAACAACTATCCTAACCATAATACAACCATCTAAGAAGATAAATGATTCTACTCCATAAGCATTGAAATAGCAGCCAGGATCTTATTTTCTGAGATTGTTTTTGAAGGTTCACAAGTCAATGAATGTGCTCGATTCCACATAGAATAATGGTTATGAGTAAACAGGACCTCGCAAATTTTCATTATTGAAGGACTTGCATATTGCACTGGGATCTCATAATCTGCAGGATAACATCTCCCAAACTCACCCTGTCATTTTAGCCAGAAATATTGTGAGTACATATAGAGTAGCTCATGCATTCTGAAGGCCAATGGATTCCCACTGCATTGCAAATGAAAAATATAAAACTAATTCTAATTGGGCATGAGCTATAAGAAAAAAGTAACACAATTTACACACTAGCTATAAATCTATTCAGAAGGACCCAGGAAAGTTCCCTCACCTGAACATAAACGAATACAGAAAGAAGGTACTATGATAGATTTTAAAAGAGCATAAAGTGAATCAGAAATTGATTTTACCTCTTGTTGTTTTATATCTCCTTCTTGCAGTGGTGTCCCTGCTTCCTCTTGCATTTTTCCTCTTGCTTCTTCCTGTTGAACCTCGTCTTCATTTTGCAAGTCTTTTCCCTCCTGCTGTTGTTCCTCATCTGCCTCTTGCATTAGTGATTCTTTCTCATCCTCTTCCTGTTGTGTTTCTGATTCTTTTTTTTGCTCCTCATTTTCCCATTGCATTTGTAACCCATGTTCTACTTGTAGTTGTTCCTTTCTACTTTCTTTCCCATGTATCTCTCTGCCCTCATGCGTATAACTCTCCTGTTCATCTTTAAGTTCTACCTTCACTTTGTGTTTCCTTGTTTCTACTTTGGATTTATGCTCTTGCTCTTCTGGCTTGGCAATTAAATTTGTATTTGATGCATACTCTGGTTTGGTTCTACCCTGTTCACCAAGAGGCTTCTCTAGAAACACACTTACCTTGCAATAAGCACTATCAAATGAGGTGGGGTAGGAAAAATAGAGCTGTAAATTATGCTCCGTAATAAGGAACAAAGAGAAGACAACAAAAGCCCTATCAAGAGGAACAAAAACCCTGGTAATTGTTCACCACTAGAGCCTCGTGCCTCACTGCATTGGGCACTAATTGATTTTGCAAGTGCAATATGCAAAATTTCAAATTGAATCGCGTTAACCCGCTCAAGAACCTATGCAACGCTCACGAACTGAACAAATCTATGGCTATATGATAAAAATCATGCATCATAATGTTTGGATTTGAACCCAATGCACATATGGGAAGATCCCATACAATTTATACCAGATGGGAGGGCCAAATTTCTCCCAAAAATCCCCTTGTTCTTTGGAAAGTGGGAAAATTGTAACTTCTCAGTGCCCATACCAAAAAATTGGGGCAAATTAAACCATAAACCCATATTTTACCAAATGGGAGGGCGAATATGTACCATAAATTCTCAGATTTCTGGAAATGGAGGGCGAAGATGTAACATAAATTCCCATATTTCTTGAAATGGGGCGATTGGAAGCTGGCAGCTCCAAATTTTAGGAGCGAAATACAATTTTTTTTTCTCTGGCAAATAGAAAAGTGGGCTAACCCTCATTACAAATTTTATTTTAAAATAAATTAGGGGCTATTGATATAAGTTTTAAAAAATCACTCTAATACAAGCAATTCGCCCAATAAAAATTTGGAGGCCCCTTAATTTCGCCCATGAGCGAAATTTCGCCCCTAAAATCATTATGGGCCATCACATGTCCTCTACAGACTCCATCAAGGGGGAACACTTGAGGTAGACTAACAACCATATTATTCATTTCCATTGACTGTAGACATTGAAAATTTAGATGTCCAAGTCATTCATGTCAAATTCAACTTTGTACATCATTGTGAGCAATGATAGAAATTGCTTCAAATTTGGATCAAGTCGAGTCATAAAACTTGTACAAACTGTCATTTGGGTCGAGAAAACCTATGACGACAATTGACTAACCATTTTTCAGATCTTTGAAAAAGAATCAATTTGGCCAAAATTCAACAATCTTACCTATTTGTGTTAGTTGAGAAACTAGCAACAAATTTGCACTCAAATTTGGCACATGATAGACGTCAAAAATATTTCCATGTCGATAGGGAACAAAATCATGACCAACAATGTCGAGGGAAAAATATCAACAACATAGATCTTCTGATCTGCAACTTTATCTAGGGTCATGAACAAGTAATCATCCTTGGCCATATCATGAGTTCACCCATAATCAACTACTCATTCATTAAGTGAGGAATGAGAGCAACGCTTGAGAAGTTCTGACTTGCAAGGTGAAATTATTAGTAGGTTAGTGAACACCCGAAACGTTTCCTTCAAGTCACATTGTCCTCTCCTTGAGATCAAGATTCTTATTCTAACATGCCTTCTCAACATGTACAATATTTCCACAGTAGATACATGTTCTTTTCTTTTGATTATTTCTGGTCGATGTCTACTCATATTTATTTTGATGTTCGACGTATTATGGTTGGTGTATAGTAGTATCAAACCATCCTCTTTATTTTTTATTCACTTTTCCCTTTCCCTTGAGAAAGTGAGCTTGATGTTTTCCACCAATAATCCCTTCATTAAGTAATATGTGTTGATCATTAATCAATAATCCATAGAAAACTTCAAAGGTATAATCCTTACCATTTTCTTTGCGTTCCTTCCAATTGGTTCAAAATGTCGAAACAAACACGTTGAGTGGTGCTCTCAGATTCATCGGGACTATCTCAATGAGTTCTTTGTATTTCTTCTAATAATTCTTTCCACATTCACCCAATTTCAACTATATCTCTTTCACATGCACCAAATAGTCCTCAATTATGTCGAAGGAATGAGAATTGAGAGAGATCAACTCTTTCTCAAACCACATGACTTGGATTTCATCAAATTTGTCGAATAAAGACTTCAACTTCTTCCAAACTTGATGAGGAAAATTGATTCCATTGGTATGGAATTGAATCTCCCGTGACATATAGGTCATAATGACCCCCCCAACCTCATCCTTCTTTCCATCGACAACAAATTTCATCTAGTCCTCCATTGGATCTGGAATCACAGTCTTCATATACTACCAAAGTCCTTTACTCTTAAACAAAGTTTCCATATCCATTTCTCAGATAACATAATTTGATCCATTTAGAATAACAAGATCGATCTTTGAAGCCATATTTTATATATAACAAATATGATTTGTTTCCATGGGTTATAGTCGACAAATCACCATCCTAGAGTTAATCACAAATAGATTCAACTCAACCAGCTTTGCAGATAGCAGATGAGGTCTAAACCAATCACTATGACACCATGTTGGGGATTGGGTGTATCCATATGTGAAACTAATAACATAATATGCAGGATAATCAAAGATAAATCACTTCATAGAGGATAGGTGGTGTGTAAAGACACCATTATAATATTTAGGCACAATTCATTGTCATCATAACGTCACAATGCATATTAAACATCTTGACTTGCATCATATTACACAAAAAAATAATAACCCATCAGGTGCTTTATTTATAGTAGCAATATCTAACCCATTTCCTTGTAATTGGGAAGATCTTGTCCACATGTAACCATCATTTTTAAGAGCAGATCCTAAGAAATTTTCATTAACTAGTTGACTAGTATAATTATATCAACTCGACCATCCATGCATCCAAATCGTAGTCGATTGCTTGGTTTCTTGATCCATCGACCAACTATCTTCGATTACTGGTCTATTTTTTGACCGACGGGTTAGTCGACTACTTGACCTACTGATGTCAAGTTCTGATTGATCACCTAACCGACTATTTCCATTTGTTGGTCAACCACCCAACCGATTTACTCCCGGAGAAGTGTGATGAACCATCAAAACCCAATGTTCCAAAATTAGGGACCTTAGAGTCTTCATTCTCCCAAGTTTCAAAAATAAATATAATATCAGTTTTAGTCAAGATCCAATTTAACATAATTTGAAAACAAAGCCAAGTCATAATGAATTAGTAATAACATTCTAGGACATAGAGGGATTAGGGTTTCTGCTTCTCTGCTACACCTATTCGCCCCACCGGGGCTCCTCTTACAGTTAGACAACAATGAATGGAAGCATTGGAGAGGGCTCCAAGCAACCCACCTTCGAACCTCCTCTCGATCTTCGCTTAAAGTTATTGGCCGAGGGAACCTTCAAAGATAAAGAAATGGACATCGAATCAGGGAAAGCGCCAACACCCACAAGCACGTCAAGGCCATGGCTACCAGGCAAGTGTATTCCACAAGCACCACATGCCCCGAAATACATTATTAGCACACCTCGCATCAAGGAACATAAACAATATATGAGAGATTATGCATTAGTAGGAAAATTGTTAGGGCTCTGGCCCTCAGAATGGGACCTGATCAAATGGATACATCATTGGTGGAAGCCCAAGGGAAACTATGAACTGCAATTGGGTTCTAAGGGTTTCTTCACCATCATCCTACACAACCTAGAGGACAAAAACCACATTTTCGACGGAGGGCCATATTTTTTCAAATCAGAGGGACTCTTCTTGAGGTTCTGGACAGAGAAATTTAGCCCTAAAATGGAAGACTTCGCACATGCACTAGTGTGGATTAGACTATACTCCCTACCACAGGAATTCTGGCTGGAGGAGGTACTTGCCGGCACAGGCAACACCATTGGCATTTATGTTAAATATTTGGAGGCCACAAAACAAAGAAGATACACCTCCTATGCACACATTTGTGTCTACCTAAATATAGCCAAGCCGCTCCCGGGATCCATAGCCCTAGAATACCATGATGAGGACTGGATGCAAACCATTTTCTATGAACATATTCCATTCAGGTGTAGGAAATGCCATGAGCATGGACATGTTTTCAGAGATTGCCCCCTCAATACTGCAAACAAAGAGGGGAACTTAGATGCCGACAAAGAAAAGGATGGCTTCACTCAAGTCCTTGGAAAGTGCATACAAGGTAGAAGAAAGCAGACAACCCAGGCCAATGAGGATCCATCCATCGACAAAAAATATGCGATCCTACAAGATCAATTGAAGAACCCTTCAGTCCCCCAAGCAATGTCAATGGAGAAAATGCCCTAGAAAATGGGCAAAGGAAAAGAAGGAGAAACTTCAGAGTCGAACCCAAATACTTCACCAACAGACCCTACTACTAGAATGGTGGATCAACCAGAAGCAGAGGATGTCAAGATGGATTTCGACGAGCAAGAACTAGCAGGGGTGGACCTGGAGAACCTAGAGCACGCATATCGACACCAGAAACTGTACACCATACCTCTAGATCAACTATGAAAATTTCACAAGGTATTCCTCAACTACTTAGCCACATTCACTGCTAGATCTAGTACGAGGTTGAGAATACAAGGGAATCCCTTGAAAGATCAGTGCAAACCTTATAAATATGAAAATAAGAGAGGAAGGAAGTCAACAAGCAAGCTCATACAAGAGATAGGTCACTTCATGGTGAACTCCGATCAGATCCACCTCATGTTGGAAAACTTTCCCCCTCTCCCCTCCCCCTCCTCCTTATGAATATCATCTCTTGGAACATACGAGGTCTCAACGGATGTAGAAAGCAAAAACTGCTATGAGATTTGATCTTAGCAGAGAAACCTGACATAATGATGCTCCAAGAAACAAAATGCACAACCGAAGACATTGATAAGCTTCTCCCCTACTGTTGGAAGCAAGGGAAAGCGGTATCCACAACGGCCATAGGTACAACCGAAGGCCTAGCTATACTATGGAACCCCAAAACAACCATTATGGAAAACTTCATCACAACCAAATGGTCTATCACGACCCCCTATAGGCTCATTGGCTCCAACAAACCTGGGCACCTTTCCAATGTCTACGGACCAGCCAACTCTAGGGATAAGGAAGCCTTCCTCAGTAATATGGAGTACTTGTCTACCTTAACCAAGGATAGCAGATGGATTTTAGGAGGCGAATTCAACTTGATACGCAACCTAGATGAAAAAAAAGGAGGAATAAGGCTCTTGGAACAAGAATCCAATGACTTGCAAAATATTCTAGACAATACCAACCTCATCAACCTAGAAACCTCCAATGGCACCTTCACCTGGAAAAAGAAGAGAACTGGAATACATCAAATAGCTTGCAGGCTGGATCATTTCCTAATTTCAGACTCCCTCCTGATGGAAGGCACAACTCTAGAGGCAAGCATACTAGATTTTCATGGGTCAGACCACTTTCCTATTCAACTATGGCTGGATGTGTCGGCCACCTCGGGTCGAAAACCCTTCAGGTTTGAGCATTTTTGGCTCAGTCACCCAGATTTCCATCAAAATATCCATGAGTGGTGGAGGGAGGCAGTGATACCTCACAGCTCCAAGATGTACCGCTTCCAGCAAAAGCTCAAGAATCTCAAGAAAAAGTCAAACTATGGAATAGACAAACCTTTGACAATATTTTTGAATCCCAAAAGCAGCTGACAGATCAAATGAGCACTGTACAAAGATAGATCTAGGAGCATGGACTCTTTGAAGATTTGAAGCCCAGGAAGCGGCTATAGGACAACAACTGGAGGCCAGGAAATCCTAAGAAGAGATTCTGTGGAGATAAAAATATCGCATCCAGTGGCTCAAGGAGGGAGACCGAAAAACCAAATTTTTTCACAGATCCACCCTTCAATGATGGCATGCCAATTGAATCACACAGTTAACCTCCAACAATGGTCAAATCATCCATTATCACGAGGACCTAGAAAAGGAATTGGTTTCTTATTACAAATTTCTCATGACAGAGCCTCAATAGAACAAATCCCAAGCCATCACCAAGGTTACGCGTCACATACCCACCCTAATCACTCAGGAGCAGAACGCCGCCCTGCTTAGGCCCATCACTCTCAAGGAAGTAGATCAAGCGCTTCAGGACACCCCCAAAGGAAAGGCCACGAGACCAGATGGATTTACTAGATATTTATTCCATCACTACTAGCAGATGATCAGGGAAGAGGTATGGGAAATCATTGAAGACTCCATAATATTAGGGCAAGTCCTCCTGGCACTCAACACAACTTTCCTCACCCTCATTACCAAAGAGGGGTAGGTCAATCACCCTGAGAAATTCCGACCCATCGCTCTTTGCAATGTAATCTATAAGCTCCTAACCAAAGTGATCACTAAAAGACTCAAGCCCATCCTACCATGGATCATCTCACCAGAGAAATCGGGTTATGTGGAGGGAAGGAAAATATTGGACAACGTCATCCTAGCGCATGAAGTGATTCACTTCTTGTAGAAGACCCGCACGCCATGTATGCTCTTAAAAATGGATTTATCCAAAGCCTTTGACAAGTTAAGTTGGGAATACATATGCACTATGCTCCTTTCCTTTGACTTCGACCGCACCTGGGTAGAGTGGATTTTAAACTTGACCTCCTTTGCCTTCTTTTCTATCCTGGTCAATGGAGTTCCCTCCCCCCCTTTCTGTCCTTCTAGAGAAATTAGACAAAGCGATCCTCTGTCCCCTTTCCTTTTCATTATCATGTCTGAGGGTCTCATTCGTTCCATACACACCGCCATAACAAAAAAAATGTTGAATGGTCTCCCCCTACATGGTATCTCTCCCCCAACCTCTCATAGGAAATTTGTTGATGATACCTTGATGATGGGCTCCCCCACAGTAATCGAAGCCCACTCCTTCCTCTTGATCATTCAAACATTTTGTGATGCTTCAGGACTGGACTTTAACAAAGACAAATCCCAAATTTTCTTCTTCAACACCCCAACTCTGATTCAACACCATATCTTTGAAATCCTTGGCTTCACCCGAAGCTCCCTTCCATCCAAATACCTTGGCATCCCCTTGTTGGACAACGCCCTCAGAAACAGTTCATGGGAACATCTCCTCTCCTCCTTTTCCAAGAGGCTCACTTCTTGGACCTACCGAGCCCTCAATATCCCCAGCCGCCTCATTCTCCTCAAAGCCGTGCTTGAAGCCCTGCCTGTTTATACCTTTTCTGCTCTTGTGGCCCCAAACTTCATCCTTACGGCCATCAAAACCTTGCAAAGTAATTTCATTTGGAAAGGCCTTAAAACAGGGAAAAATCTAGCACTTATCAGCTGTGATAAATTCTGCAAACCCAAAGCTCAAGGTGTTCTTGGTTTAAGGGACCCCTCAGCCATGAACAAAATCCTAAGTGCTAAGATCTGGTGGAGGTATCTCAAAAGACCTCAAGATCTGTGGGCCAAGCTCTGGAGAAGGAATTATGCACCCAACATGGTGGAGAGAAACCTGATCAGATGGAATGGGGACAACCCTGGATCCCTAATTTGGGTGGAAGCTAAGCATAATAGGAATCTTGTTTGGGAAATTAGAAATGGGAAAAAACTTTGTTCTAGAAATATTCTTTGCAGTAGTTGCCCATTCTGGAGCACAAAGACTAGGATGACACTTTTAGCATCCCAGCCATGCAAGCAGGCCTGACAAAAGTGGAAGACTACTGGCAGGACAACCCAGCAGAGCCCACTTGGAGATGTTGGAAATCAAACAATGAAGACCTGCATTTAGAGGTACAGGTGGACCTTCAACCCTGGCTTAACGCAACCAATAAACAAAAAATCCCCACTCTGACAGGTGAGGACATCCTATGATGGGGACACTCGCCAATGGGAACCTTTGGCATAAAAGAGGCCTATGCCATTAAGACTCACTCAGACCCATTACCTTCAAGGAAAGAATGGAGAAAAATATGGTCCCTGAAACTCTGGCCAAAAATCAGTCTTTTCCTCTGGCTTGTCACACATGCGAGCATTCTCAAATAGGATAACCTCTTGAAAAGGGGGTTTTTTGGTCCATCCATTTGTATGCTCTGTGGGGAAGACGCCGAAATGCTGAACCATCTCCTCAACACCTGCCCTTACACCACTCATGTTTGGGATCAATGTGCACTAATCATGCACACCTCGGATCACAAGCAGGACAACATCATTGACACCATAGCAGACTAGAGAGACACGACTTTCCAATCACCCCTTCTCAACCTCATCTGGAAACTTCTCCTAGGATTTATACTATGGTAAATCTAGAAGGAAAGAAACAAAAGAATCTTCAGGAATGATCAACTCTCTTGAAAGCACTGTTGGAAACAAAGCTGCCACAACATTCTGGAAACAATCAGACTACAACATTGGAATGAAATGGATCTAAATGACCCTCCTTCAGAGAAAAGTATCCTGCAACATTGGAATGTCAATCTGGTTTAGGGCCCACCCCTCCCCCCTACCACTCAACCTCTTCAAGGAAGCCCCTTGCATTGGTCTCCCCCCCAGAAGGCTTGATCAAACTCAACTTTGATGGCGCCTCGAAGGGTAACCTTGGGGCAACAGGTTTTAGAGTGGTCTTCTATGACCACCTGGGTAACATACTTCTCATCAACACAGACAACCTAGGCCACACTACGAACAATGCTGTTGAGTTATGGGGGCTCACCAGAGGCTTGCAACTAGAAATTGAGCACAACTTCACCAAGGTGGTTGTTGAAGGGGATTCTCTAGTCATCACCAATCTCTTTTGGAGAATATTGAACAGAGCTGACCCAGAGCGAATCTCACCTTGCTGGAGACCCTCCTATAAACTAACAAAAATTGCTAATCTCCTCCAACCCAATCAAGCCTTCATCCCCTCACACATCAGGAGAAAGGCGAATCAAGTTGTTGATGAACTGGATAATGTGGGAACAAATTGGGAAGGACCAGAGGACCGGATCTCCTATGCAAAAATTCCCTCAATCCAACCCACCCCATCCTCCAACAGTGCAATAAAAAATCCATAGCTGTGGATAGACTCTCAGATGGGGTGATAGTGCGGGACACATGGCACTTGGAGGCAGCGCAAGGCGTCCAGCATGGCGATGACCATGTGATTGAAGCATGGCACACACTACCTCCACCCCCATTCATTTAAATATCACTTACGATGATACATGCACCATTAATCCTGGTGTGCTTGGCCTTCTCATGATGTCCCCTCCATGGCTCAGCTCAATTAACTCTCCATTACTCTGCGCATGCAAAATTGCCTCCTTCTTCAGCGGCGAAGCGATGCCTCATTCCAGTCTCACTCCATTGCTGCACTCCACTGCAATTGGCTATATCTCCAGCTCCTCCTCGTCCACCTGGGCTCTTCCCTTGCACTTACCTTCTCCTCCTGGGTCGTCAGAATGCCATGACAAAGAGGAAATCCAAGGCGAGGCTCGCCCTGGAAACCACTCTGGCCTCAGTTGGTTCTCTCTCTAGCGCCTGCGCCTTCCCTGGACTCTTCCCCTAGTTCATCCCCCTTGCAATCCTCGCAGTATCAGTTTGAACAAGAGCCAAGTGCCCCTTCCTCCCCTCCTTCTTCCCGACTTAAAGGGATGGCTCTCTCCGTCAGTTCACTGGGTTTTCACATAGGACCCATCTTCGACCTGGCCTCTTCATCATGGTCACCCCCTGTAGTCCCACCAAACTCACCTACCAATGCACCTAGCATGCTAGAGAATTCCTCCACTCGCCCACCCTTGGGAGCACCACCTTTTCTCCAATGAACTCAGCCAGGGCCACACTCCTTTTCAGACTTAGTCCTAGACTCAATTGCAAGATAACATTGCCATCCTCTACGGGCTGGTCTTCGAGCTTTTCCAGTGTCTGGATGACCTCCAGTTTCGACTGGAGATACTGGACAATAAGACCTATGTGCTCCTCCAAATCCTCTCCACCTTCCAGGGGGCCTTCCACTCCACACCAGATGCAGTTGGGGTAGCAGAGTACACTCATGCAGGAAACTCAAGCGATGGGGGGCTTCCCACAGGAGACGAAGACTCGGGTCCAGCCATGCATGTGGCCATGGACGAGGAATACATGCCTAATGAATAATAAACACCTGGTGAGTACGTTGCAGCAAGAATGGGCATGCATGAGCCCATTGAAGTGGGAGGGACACGACCCGACGAAAAAAAGGAAGGAGGTAACCTGGGCGCTGCCATGCATGAGTAGATGGAATGGATGGGGGAATTTGTTGAAGAGGAGCCCTGGGACCTAGAAACCTTTACCACCTCTCTGTCTACATGGCCAGGGTACAAGCCAAGTGTATGACCAACACAGGGGTCCACATATCATGGTTTTCCTTCTGTTGCCTCACGGAGGCCAGTATTAGGTTCAGTTTATTACTTCTAGCTTTTAGTTTTCTATTTCTGAGCTCTGTTTACAACTTCTATAAGACTGATAGATATTTTGGTCCTAACACCAGCTGGCTGAACTGGTTTCCCCTTAGGGAAGTTTAGTTATTACAATACGATACTATGGAAAATTTTGTAACTCTGGTTTTTTGAAGGTTTTTTATATATAAATTCTTACTTAAAAAAAGGAAGAAGATCCAATTTAACATAGGCCCTTTTCTCCTTTGAAAGCCATGAAAATTCCAAGAGAGGATCTGAAGTGTCCCAGTTCCTATTTATTATTATCTTTTTTGTCTTTATCAATATTAATATATTTTATATTCCAAATTATTTCCCATTTTCCTTCCTTCCTTCCTTCCTTTATCTTTTGAACTTACTTCCTTAATTTAGCTTGGTCTTTTGGAATAAGGTCTTCATTGATAAATATTCTTGGTCCTTTTAAATTTAGAGACTTACTTAGTATGTCATATTTATGGTCATTATTTGGTTTGATTTTCAACATAGGTGAGGAAAATATTCTTTGGTATAGCCAGTTTGCAGAGCTATAGAATATATAATTATTAGTGTGATGAACAATCACTAGAATATTATTGCAATCCACATAAAATAAAAGAACATACATGAAATTCAAGTAGATAACTAAGATACAAACATGAAATTGAAACAATAATGAAGTGGGAAGCAACACTACTCTTGTATTACTAATTAATAGGCCTTCAATTGCACCTGGGGAGAGTAGTTGGATGCAAATGAGTTCTAACATGCTCCTTGGGAGGGTCCTTTGATGCTTGGTAGCCTTTCTCTCTCAATTGATGGGTGTGAAGAACTGTTTAGGCTCCCTCAATGGAGGATCTCAAAAAAGAAAGGAGATATTATTTGCAGAATAAGAATATGATGGAAATGGTCTCAATACTCATCCCATTAGCATAGCTATGTTAAATTATTCCTCCTGTTGAACACTACCACTTGGTGTCTATTTATAGGAAACATTCCCACTCCCACAAAACTGATTTAAAATGTGAATGGAATGACTTATATGGAGTTTCATATGCATGGAAGATACCTCAATCTACCTATAGGATTTTCTCATGAATGCAGATGGAGCTCGAACACTACCTACATTAATTGTGTTGTCAAGGATAGTCTTTTATGTGTTAACATAATTGTGTGAATTTTGAAGGAAACGTCATTCTAGTTGCATGAAATTTAGTATAGGAAGTCATGAAAGTGAAATAAATCCACTATTATAAAGTTTTTTTCGTCTCTTTTGAGGTGAATTTTAATGGCAAAAGGGTATCCTTGTTGTGTTGTATTTTTTTTCTACTAGCGAT
The DNA here is from genome assembly GCA_000966675.3 of Picea glauca. Taxonomy (NCBI): domain Eukaryota; kingdom Viridiplantae; phylum Streptophyta; class Pinopsida; order Pinales; family Pinaceae; genus Picea; species Picea glauca. The sequence continues at coordinate 78,151 of JZKD02S1678793.1, read as the reverse complement.
GTTTTCCAATGATTTTCCAAATGTCTCCATGTAAGATTTAGGTGATAATAATTTCCCCATGATGTATGGGGTTAGTATCTACCATACAACCAAAATAAATCATCATTTTCTATCACATATACTTGTAACCTGTGAAACACTATAGAGAGAGAGAGCCATAAACAAGAAGAAAAGTCATCCTGCAAAGAAGTGATGAAACCCACCTGAAAAGAACCAAAAATCCCCGTGCAACTGATGTATTTATAAAAACAAGGTGGGAATGTCCCATGCTCATGAAATTATCAAAATATTAGAAATGGGTACATGCATCCTTTGGGATCATGT
>JZKD02S1678793.1:51828-67028 GCA_000966675.3 Picea glauca | reverse complement strand
CTTGGGACTAGAAGTATGGCAGAAGCGTGGTGAAGTATTCCTTGGACAAGGAAAGTATGCAGTGAAGATTCTTCAGAAGTTCGGAATGATGGATTGCAAATCCATGGACACTCCTATGGCCACAGATATAAGAAAAGTAAGAGACTCAAATTCTGATCCAGTAGACCCGTCCATATATCGGCAATTGATTGGGTCATTGATGTATTTAGTAAATACTCGATCAGACATTTGCTTTGTCGTAAACACACTAAGCCAATTCCAGGTGGAACCCAGACATGAGCATTGGATAGCTGCAAAGCATGTTCTAAGATATATTCGTGGGACACTAAACTATGGTTTAAGATATACCGCATTCAGCGATATACAACTTCATGGATTCACAGATTCAAATTGGGCAGGAAGTGTAGAAGACAGAAGGAGTACTCGAGGGATGTGTTTCAGCTTGGGCTCCACTATGATATTTTGGGGCAGCAGGAAACAGAAGTTTGTCGCACTTAGCACAATAGAAGCAGAATATACTGCAGCATGTGAGGCATGTACAAAAGCAGTATGGCTAAGAAAGTTGATTTTTGGATTATTTGATCAAGTTCCAGATTCGACCATAATACACTGTGACAATCAGAGTTGTATAAGGATATCAGAACACCCAGTGTTTTATGAACAGTCGAAACCAATTGAGATCAAATACTACTTTATTTGAGACAAAGTCCAAGAAGGAGAAGTGAAGCTCCAGTATATCCCCACAAATGAGCAGACAGTAGATATCTTGACAAAGCCTCTGTCCAAAATAAAGTTTGCATACTTATGAGACAAGTTGGGGATAGTGGAAATAACTCCCTTAGTTGAAAGGGAAGAAATGGCTCTCCAGGTTGGGAGGGAGCACTAATATATCATTGATTTATGGACAGTCATTTTCCAACTTGGAAAATGGTCCAGGATGGGCAGTTCCTTTCCAGTTCGGAAAGTGGTTTGAGATTTCTGACGGACAAACATTTTCCAGTTCGGAAAATGGTCCAAATCGAACAGTCATTTTTGTAATGAAAATGGTTCGATAGATTGTTGACGTACCATAGACACCTATTCCCCTTGTGGCCAGTGTGGGGGAATGGTCTAGGACAGTCTTTCTTCTTGGCAGTCACTCTCAGTAGTGGTCAAGAAGAATGGTCTGCCTCGTCGGGCAGTCATTCTTTCGAAGTTCACAGTGGTGAGCAGTTTCGAAGAATAGTCCGTTTTGGAGGTTTGTGCAGGACAGTCATTTTCTTAGGAAATGGTCCGAACAATCATTCCCTAGGGCAGACTCATTCTCTCTAGGTTGTACATTTTTTAGTGCCAGAGGAATGGCCCAGTTTGGTGAATGGTCCAAGTTCAGCAATCAGGGACAGGCATTCCCTAGGGCAGATTCATTCTCTCCAGGTTGCACTTTGTTTGGTGTTGGAGGAATGGCCCAGTTAGATGAATGGTCCAGGCTCAGAAATCGGGGACAGTTATTCTTCCATGCTTGAGAAGAATAGTCCAGATAGCCCATGGTTGATGTTTTACTTTCTGAGGGTAGATGCTTTTCCTGATCTCACAAATGTGAGTGGAAGAATGGCCCAGATGACTCAGTTTATATCATGATATTGCTTTTCTGTGCAGGTTGATATCAGATGATATGATCGCTATGGAGACTGTATGTCTCTAGATAGTATATGTATGCTACTATGGTGGATATGTTCCACTGGTTGTGACTATGTGTCACTGATTAAGTAGTTATGTACTACTATGGATAGACACAGTTGTGTTCTATTAGATGACATTGTACTAATTGTCATGGAGATTAACCAGTTGGATAATGATGGCAGTGCTCGTGATTTGATCATGAGATAGCCTGTGTGGCTATAATAATGCTACCGGTTGAATGGTATGTTTGTGCTCAAGACCATTACCTGTTATACCTCCCTAACTAGGAGGGAGTGTTGATATTATGGTAGTTGTGGGACGTATTAACCTCCATTTGTGACCTATGACGAGATTAGAATATTCCGGAAGCAAGAAAAGACTTGGATATAACCCTAGAAGAGAAGTCGGCTAAAGAAAATATTATATATTAAGTATTTAGCACCCAGAAAGAGAAGTCGGCCTAGATAGCCTGACAAAAGAAGTATAAATATAGGGCGCCATTCTTCATTTGAGCCAGATCTCTCAGAATTGCAGAAATCCACTTGTGCGCACTGCAGAAGTCCAGTTGTAAGCAAGTCTGGGGAGCAGCTGCTGCCGGCAGTCCTGCAATCTGAATTTTCTGTTTTTCTAGGTTGGACTCTCTGATCAGTTTTGGTTATCTTTGCTTGGTGCATTAGCCTTGGTTGGCTATTGGTTTGTTGGCGGAATTCTTCTCTCTGTCAAGGTCAAGGTGCTCGGGGGTGGCATTAGTGCCTATGGTTGGGTGACAATACTGCTATATTGTCTATGGTTAAACGAGCACACCCACTTTACTAACACTTTAAAGAACCCAAAGGGCTCCCTCCCTTGTGGGCCAGACAACATTCAATTGACTTTGTTCTAGGATCCCAGCTACCAAATCAAATTCACTATCAAACCACACTGGTGAAGAGTGCATAAATAGTACACCAAATTAACTAGTTGCTTGAAGAAGGAAAAATCCTACCCAGCACAGACTACCAGGAGTGGACTGAGTGGAGCCTTTGCACAGACTACCAGGCACCTGGCACTCTATAAAATGTCGGTTAAAACCTATTATCCTCTCCCCAAGATTGACAACCTTATAGACCAGCCAAAAGGAGCCAAATACTCATGAAGATTGATTTTACCTTTGGTTCCCATCAACTTTGCATGGAGCCTCACAAGGTCTAGAAGACATCATTCAAGAAGAAATTTGGGCTCTACAAGTGGCTGGTAACGCTTTTTGGCCTGCACATCATCCGTGACATTTTCGGGCCTCTTCTTGGGGTATTTGTCATGGTCTACCCGACCAAAAATTCAGAATATCAGTTTATGGAGATATAAAACAACCAATAGATCTGCAAACCATGTAATTTACATGGATATTGGCAGAACAAGTATTAATGTTTAGTGATATCCTACCAACGTGAAAGAAAAGGGTGCTATTAAATTTCTTCTACCAATCTTAAAAATTAAATAGCTAAGTTACTAACCAGCCCAAATATAAGAACATAAATAATATACACTGTATCTACAATTCAACCTGTGAAATTTGTCACGAAAAAGTAAGTAAAATAATCAGTTGCATACATGGTAACATTCACATTCATAATCACCTACCAATTGCACAAGTATTGGGAACCAAAAGAGATCCAGAGCATTACAATCTTGTTACTAGGAAATCAGTACTTGCAAAACCAGTTTAATGGCCAAAAGTTCTGTTGAACAAAATTCCAATGGTTATTTGCAGTAATCCAAGCACTACTCTCCTAAGCACTCACCTTTTCCTTCATCTTCTCTGATAGATCAACATCAACCATTGTACTTTGGTTCTTAGCTAGCTGGGCATTTTCTTCACGTTCATGCCTACGTCGTTTTGCATTGCAGACTGCACATAGGCAGCCATCTTTATGGTGATACTTGCTGCATAACAACCAAGGAAATATAGCATAAATACTCAAAGTAACATCTCCACCACTTTTAAAATCCATAAAATGAATGTTCTAGATCTGTATGTTGGAAAACAAGTTCTCTCTCTTTGGTTCATCCTTTCTCTTGAAAACTTTGAAGGAAAAATTGGTATTTGACATGTCTGAACCTAATAAAAGGTAATTGCAAATTAAATACAAATTGTGCTTAGTGGTTTCCAGTTCCTCAGGATGAATAAGACAATACTTTTCCTGCATAGATGAATATGACTTTGCAAAAACCAAACTAGTAAAATAAACATAGGGGAATAATTCAGTACTTATCAAGGAAACTGAAATTGAAATTGAAATTATATTAAACTTTAATATCCTCAAACGATCAATATAACGGCCAATGGAACTCAGGACTGAAAGACAAATCAGCATCTAAGTTACATCCAATTAGAGAGTACTTGATGTTTCTACAAGACAAATACATATATGTAAGCTAAGCATTAAAAATATAAAAGAAAAAAGTGAAGAAAAGGAGAAGCCTCTGCTGCTTGCCCCAAAGAAAACTTCTAATGGTGGAATGGGATGATTGCACATTATGAGGGACCAAGGGGGTTTGGGGGTCCCTGACATAAGAGCGCAAGGGGTGGTTTTTGCAGCAAATGGGTGGTCCATGCATTGGAAGGGGATGCTCCTTGGTAAATCTTAGTTTGGCACCGGATTTTCCAGGCTTGGCATATTTAGGGTATTGAAGGATATGTTTAGATGTCTGACATAATTGGGAATGCTCGAGCCTTCATGATTCGAGGATCTTCCCTACTTAAGAGGGTGTGGACATCTTGGCAAGTTGTGTTTGGTTTTCTTGATTGGCAATTTGAGGGGCCCCGGGATGCTTGGGATTTGGTGTCAAAGCCAATTTTACATTCCCATCCCCTGACAGTAAGGTCAATGTTTCGTCTAGGTTTGCTGGAAAAAGATTGCCAAAGAAAGGTCTCTTTTTTTGGAAGGATTTGGATGATCATATAAATAGTGTGCTCTTAATCAGGCCCAAAAGCTCACCAGTTCTAACAGATTTGTTTTAGAGGACCTTTGTCACATGATCCCTGGTGATTGTCTTTTTAAAATGCAGTTGCATCGGTCAAGACCATTTTGGAGGGGCTAGGGATGGAGGAATGAGAAGCCCTTCTACACTTATGTGACCAAGAATCTTTATGATATGGTACGACATACCTTTGACATTGTTACTCGTCTAAACAAAAATTCGAGGATGAAGGAACCTGTGGCATGTTGATTGTGGAGGTGCTAGTCCATCTGGAAATCACATGCATGTTTTAAACAGAAGGTTTGCAGGTGGCTTCTACCCTAGAAAGGGTTGGTTGTCAATAACAGGCTTCATAAAATTGGTGTGACAGATGTTGCTTGTGTTGGGTGTGGCAAGGATGAAACGGTGGAACATGTTTTTTGGAGATATCGTGCTGCAAAGGTATTTTAGTTATGGTTTCAAGTTGAGTATCACTTCTTCCTCATTACTTTGATTTCATGGAAAGGTCCCCTTCTGGGAAACACTGGAATGATTCAGGGCAGCTACAAGGCCTTGTGGGATTCAATATAGTTGCTTGTTATTTGCTTTCTTTGTAAACATTGATGTAAAATTACTTTTCAAGAGGTCCCTTCCTCTTTTAGCTTAGGCATTTGACGAGTTTCAAGCAAGGGTTGGCTTTGCTTGTGAAAGTCAAACTCAATGTCTTCCATTGTGATATTGAGTCCCTTTCTCTTGGTGCGGAGGAGAATATGCTCTTTTTTGGCTTTTTCAGGGTGCAATTTCCCTAGTACCATTGTTGTTCATGTGATGTAACTCTCTGACCTATGATGTACTTATTTGTTCCATGATGTAATATAAGTAGAACTTCAAAAAAAAAGAGAAGTCAACTAAAATATGTCGCTATAGAAAACGTAGATTAGTTATGTGAAATATACTTTGCAAATCCCAACTATGTGAAACTAACAAACAATTAGCTGCCATGAATGACATTGAAATCACCCACAACACCAATGAAGAATGTTCCTAGCAGTATATTCATCTATGGCAGGAATGAAGTCAAGCAAGCACTCTCTTTGTTGGACCCTTAGTGATATTTCTCTTCCTCTTCTAGAGATGGTGGTATATGTGGTTTTGTGTCTTTAAGCATTTGTGCTTCTGTAACCACTTCTAGCTTTTGAAACCCCTCTTGTTCTTCTTTCATTCAAGGTCAAGCCCTAGGAGCCTATATATCCCTTAGATTTTCCATGCTAAAGGTATATGAGTTTCCATCATGCCTAATCCTAATGACAAGGAGACCATGTCATCCCCAAAAGACATCAAGTTCCAAAATACTATAAAGGGATCTTGTCTCCCGCAAAGGCATCACAATGTATCAAGGATTCACCTAATCAAGTGATCATTGAGCATCCACCCATTTTCATTTGGCATTTCAAAACTCTCCTCATGTGAGATTGACCAATCTTCAATTTTAGGCATTTGCATTTACCCTTTTTACCCCACTTGACTGAGGACTCTAACTAAGTTGACTTGACTCGACCTATCATGTGCTTCATCGCACCACATTTTGACAATTGCTCTCCTCATTCTTTGTAAAAACAATTCATCATATTTTAACATCACAAACCCAAGTAGATCGATGCATGTAGCTTCCTCTTTCCATATAAAGAGCATGTTTAAGACAATATCCTTTGCTCAAGTGTAAACACAAGTTTGGATTCAATTCTAGACACCCCAAGTACAAGGTTCTCATCACCACATCTACCAAAGGCAATTCCTTCCATCTATTGCTACCACAATCCCCTCCTCCTCTTTGCTTGCAATCCCTTCCAACCATTTCCTCGCAACCCCCTCCTCCTATCTATCATGACCCCCTTTGCTCACGACCTGTTAGCACAAATTTCCATCCTCCAATAGAGCTGATATAACCTGTTATTACAGCGATGAAAACTTGGCTAATTGAACGAGTAATAGCCCCAAACTGTCACGGGCTAAACCCCTCTCCGTTTGGGCTAGTGCTTGCGAGCCTCTGGGGGATTCCGAAGGCACCCTTGGTACCTTGCTGCTGTCCTTTTAGACTGATTTTCTGCGTTTAAACTAAAAAAACAGCAAGCTGTTTGTCTTGGACAGCATGTCAAAATTGTCCAAAACGATAGGAAAATATGATTTCTTCACTTGGAGGATTCCTACAGGGTTAGCACAATGAATATGGAATAGAAATAGAACAAAAAAATACTCAAAAGATCAATGAAATCACAATGAACAGTTAAGGAGAATGACAAATCAGATTGCAAAATTAACAAAATACCATCAAGAAACAAGGTTAGAACACAAACACTCGATTTCTTTATTGATAGGCTTGCAAGAGRGTTGGTTGCGCCACAATTGGCAAGTCCACAACCGGTACAATAATCACTTTGCTCAAAGAACAGTCACTAGACTAAGAACAAGAGAGAGGAATGAGAAAGAAACACTATGCTAGCTGCCGCAATATCCGACCAAGAACACTAGTGAAGCATCCAATAAATAGCTATTAGGGCGCATATCCAAGGGAGAAAGAGGAAGTCGCATGAATCGGTAAAAAGGGCAAGTATGGAAGCATGAGTGGATGAGTGAAGGATGGACTGCATGCACTTGAGTGAGAAAAGGCAAGTGGAAGAGTGAGAGGTTGCATGTGCAAGGAAGAGGGAGAATGAAGGCGCATTGGCTTTATGGAGTACAAGAGATGCATGGAGGCCAAAATTAGCTTTCCAATGCATGTCTTCATGCTAAATTTGTCAAAAGGATGAGTGAATTATGGCTAAGGGAAAATCCGCCTTACTTTTTAGGGAATTCTCTAAAATTTAGAAAATTAATGTTTAAAACAAAATTAGAGTGAAATTTGAGGAAATAATGCATGGAAAGTAAAAAAGTGAATGTGAGGAGGAATTAGTGAGAAAAATTAGACAATATTAGCTAAATTTTCTCCTGGGAAATGCCACCTCATCAATGCATCCCTCTGACTCAATTAATTATTTTCAAATGCTGAAGTCTTGGAAAATGCACCCTTATGCCATGTGGATGCCACATCACTCTGATACTCTGCCAAATGTCGAAATCTGATCTTGCCACTTGGCACTGTTGGAGATGACGATCACTGCTAAAAATAGAAATTTCCAAAAATAGCCATTCGGTCCCAAAAATTCAAAACTTGTCGAAACTGAGTCAAGCTTTCACCAAATGCTCGGGATGACTAGGAGACCATCATCATGTGTCTACTACTAAAAATAGAAAATCCCCACATGTCCATGATATTATACTCATTGGATTCGATTTTTCGCAAGGAATCTAAATCCGCAATCAGAATCGACATGCGCGCCCTAGTGCTCAACCTACTAAAAATAGAAATCTATTCCAAATCATCCAGGAAAAGGTCCAAAAGACTCATAATGTCTCAAGGATCAATAATATGTGCACGGAATCCGAATCTGGGGCCAAGAAATCAAACTGCTAAAAATAGAAAGTTCTTGCATGTCGCCCGAAAAAGTGCTATCGAGCCTAGAATCATGCAAGGACCATCCCTGTGTGCTCAAAATTGCTCCAAACTGTCAAGAGACCCACTCAAACCATGTCTCCTAAAAAGTAACAACACCTGTTGTATGTAGACATCTCTCCCAAATGCATGGGAAATCGAGCTAACTCTACCTCTGAACAAAATAACCTTGTATCGATTCATATACTTGTCTTTGATGGGAACCAACCTCCTGCACAAAACAAGTGCTAAACTCTAGGAGAATCTCAGAATGGCAGCCAAAATAGTGCATGTTGGCTCTTAACCCTCAATATTTCCAAGGGTGAAAATCTAGGGGTTAACTATGGCGACTCAAGGGGACAAGATCCTCATGTGGGATGTCGAGAACCATATGAATCTTTGTGTCTATAAAAATGATGCTTTGTGAGAACTCTGTAAGATGTACCAATGATGCTCTGAAAAGTATGTACCAAAATATATCTCTGTAAATGTGTGGAAGGAAAGAAGGCCATGTAAGCTGACAATGAAGATCTTGTAAGCTGACTTATGATACCAAATCATGTCCAATGGGCCATGCAGTCAAAGTATATAAACCTCATGTTGACCACCTATTCAACTAGGGGGTCAACTCCATGTACCATGAAGATATGCATCATCAGATGCAAACAAGTCAAAGACTTTTGGGTTCTACAGGGCAACTTTTGCTACAGCACAAATTTTTGTAATCGGAATTTCCACACCCCTGCATGGGTTAATAATGTAATAGGTCTGCATGGATCATAGTTAGGTCAGTTACCTTAAGATTTCTTCATTAGGAGAGTTCCTTTCACTGAATGTTTTTTATCCTCGGGATATTAATCTGGCCTAACCAGCCTTATTAATTTCCCTTGAGTTTTTCACTCCCACTAGCAATAAATCCTCCAAAGTGATGAAAGGCGTTCTAATGAAGTCATCCTCTGGTAGCTAGTGTTTAGAAATGATGTAAATGACCATGTAAGACAGCACAAAAAGTTTCGTGATTTTTAGTCGAGTCTAGATAGGTTTTTTTTAATTAATTAAAATTTCCTAAGGTTGGGATTTTAATTGATTAATTTTTGATAAATAATGTAAAAGACTAGCTCCTTGGGCTTTTGATAGGGGTATTTGTACTCAAAAGAAATGGAATGAGACCCCCTACACCCTTGGACCAAGTTTCAAATCAGTCAGACAAGTTTTGTTAGGGCTTTGTCCACTTAGGAGTCTGTCAGATAAAAGCAGTTTTAAATTTTAATTGCTAACCCAAGACATGGGAAAAATGTCAATTTTGTAATTAATGGGCAATTGAGATAAAGTAAAGATGAATTATGATGGAGAGAGACTCCCTAACCTACCCAAACCCCCTTTCCTAACCTTTATATACCCCAACTAACTCTTTAATTATTTCCTCCTTGGGATTTGCGCCCCCACTTCATGTAAAGAGTTGGAAACTCATTTAAAATGAGTCGTGGGCCCCTCCTTGATGAAGTGCGCCCCTCCTACACCTTCCACGTCCTACTTAGGAGTGTGCCAACACACTCCAACCACACTCCCTCACGCCTTTCCTTCGGGATTTGCGCCCTCACCCTTTGGAGAAATGGAAACATCATATTAAAAAGTGGAAATTGCTTTGAAGGAAAGCATGGGCCTCCCTATTGACCAATGTGCCTTCATGAGGAGGCCAACTCACCCTCCATCTCACTCACTTGCCATTCTCTTCATACCCTAAAAGCTTGCGCCCTCATTGGTTGGAGTTCCTCATGAGCTTGGATTTTAACATTTGTCAAAGATCCAAGAGGGTTCTCTTTGGCTTCTCATGCTATATAAGGAACCTCTCCCTCATTCATTCCTCACCATTCTTCAAAGTATTGTTATGCTACCCTTTTCTCACCATCTCACTCTCTCTCTCATTGTTATCTTCTTTGGTTCACTTGTTCGTGAAGAGCTTGGAGCAACTTTGTTGCTACAACCTCTTCCATTGATAATCAAGAATTGCTTTGGAGGAATCGGGGAGTATTGGACTTTGTCTACATGTTCCATCTATTTGCGAGGTGATACTGCTCCTTTCTTAAAATATTATTGTGATCATTGAGTAGAATTGCTTAAGTAAAACTTTTTTTGCTTAGTTGGGTTTAGTAAATTTATGATTGCTGACCTATATGCATTGTATTCATTTATAATACTAACTTTGTTGTGTTATTAATGCATACAGTCCATTATCTACTTTGTCTCACATTCTATTTGAAATTTGCAGGTCATCTTGAAGAGAGTTGTTGGGATAGATCCAAGCAAGGATTTGCTCTCATCTCTCACTAAAACTTCACAGCATTTTCTATTCATCTTTCTCTTCATATCATATCCTGATTTTGGGTGCTAAGTCACTTAGACAGGTCAATAAATTCATATAATTTTCTGGTTTTTACATGCTGGAAACTTATGTTTCAAAACAGAGAATTTCCTTAACATTGTGAGTGTGTTGGCAGTTGCAGCACAAATCAGCAAGCAATAGCTTGTTGATTTTTGCAGATTCTCGCTAGGTCAAGGGTGCATGTTGCCCGTTTTCAAGCACAACACACCTCCCGGAACCTCCTTTCAAAGTGGTAACAACTTCTCTTCTTTCTCTTTCAATCTAAGCGTTGTAAGCAAGCCCAAAGGAGTGTACCCAAGTGGCTTGCATTCTTTTCTTTTCAATTTTTGCTTTCCAAGTTTTAGTTTAGTTTCCTTTATGTCTTTACTTCATAGTTTAGCTACTTAGTTGTGGTATCTACACACATGCTTAAAGTTAAAATTATCTAGAGTAGACCTCACACCTAAATGCTAGCTTAGAGCTCGTGGAGGCTTAGATTTAAATCTTTACTTTTTCGTGCATGCAAGTCATTTATTTCTCAAGTACTTATTTTTCACACATGCATGCAAATATGGGCTTCGTAAAGGTTTAAAAGTAATCGCTTTTCAAGTTGCTTTGAATTCTTTACACTTTACATGCGATAATCTCACAATCTAAGAACTTGACTCTCAATTTCGGTTTTGGGTCCCCTAGGCCCTTTTCCGGGATTTAAAATTCATAATAATACATTTGGCATCATTTTTTAGCAAGCTTTAAGCACTCAAGCACTTCAATACTTAGCTCATAAGTTTAAAATTTATTAGACTTAATAGGGCACCTTTACCAACCATCTTCGCCATTTAAAACGGGGTCGGAGGAAGGCAAGAAAAGGTGCTAGGCCAGGGACGGTCTCGTGGCACGCGGCGTCCTTTCCGGGAGTACTCTGATCTTAGGACTGACCTGTGGAGCTAGGGTGGGCCTCGTTGCCTAACTTCTTGGTAATTGGGGGAGGAAAGTATTGGGTTGACACCTAGATGGGACTAAAACAAATCTCAATTAACCACTTAATCAAATCCTTGGTCTACAGCTCTATCGGCGATTTATAGTTACACTTGCAAGCATATTGATCTCTTGTCTACATCTACATGCAAGTCATTTTATGCGTTGTGGTTTAAATTATCTAAGTGGTTATATCTCTTATCTGGAACACTTTACGTTTTCACGCACTTTCTATTTATTGTTGTTCCTATAATTCGTGGTGTGATCCTTCAAGAAGTTGTGCATCCACCTGGAGGCACTCTCTTGACTAGGTCTTGAGTAATTTTCGTCTTATGTGCCATTGATAAGCAGTCCAATAGAGTAAGAGCTATTGTGAGCATACTTGGCTTGAAGTGTTGATGTTTTTCTTGTCTTGAGTATCTTTACTTCCTGCACATTCAAGCAACTTGTGAGTATATTGTATATCTTGTATTCTTTGTATCTAGTTGTATCTATCTTTGTAATATTTGTAATCTTGTAACTATTTTGTAATTAATCTCCCTTTAACTTAGTTGACCCCTTGCCCAATCTTAGGCACTAGTCTTAGTTGTCCTAGAAAAAGGATTGACTGTTCATTTTATTTGTTGCATCTTGCATTGTTGCTTAACATCATAGACTAGTTTTCCCCTGACCATTTAACTAATTGAAACCAACTTTTAGATATTTAAACTCTAAATCTCATCTAGTAACTAGGGTCTACCCCCCTTGGATTCCCTAGGAGTTAGCCTAGATGGAAGAGGTTCAAGTCAAAGTGACGGTGTGGACTTTGAACCTAGGCATTGTGCCTCCGAGGACACACTAAGTGAGCACGACTTAGCTCACGTTTGCAAGTGTGTATAAGGACGGCAACATCTTTGGCGTCATTTCCGAGGATAAGTCATTTATCCTTGGTCAAAACGACTTAACTTATTCTTTTAAAACTAAACAATAAAAATCTTTAGTCCCTAAAATTCTTTGAACTTGCATTGGTTGATTTTGTGTGATTCTTTTCCAAGTGGTGACTCCATTGAACAAATCTGTCAGGTACATTACTAGGAGCATTGCACAAGGATTGATTTACTCTTTTCCTGAACTCGAAAAGGTTTATAGGAGGAGGATAAAACGCCTTGCTCCTAGGAGGCTACTTGAAAGTCTTGGAGAAGAAGCACTCACTGATATCCAATTCTTGTTCCAAACTAATAATCAACAAACTGTTAATACGCCCACTAATACTCCTAACGCAACCATGAGTGTGTTTTTGAGGCCCTTCAATCTTGCAGCAATCCAAGGTGCCCCACACCAAGTCCCTGAGAAGGCCATAGACAAGTTACCTACCTTTCAGGAAAACAATGCCATCGATGCAAAGTCTCACATCTTGAATTTCCAGATGTGTGTGGAAAGATATTGTCCGGGGTCATAATGAAGATGATGTAAAAATGACCCTATTTGTGTATTCACTAGAAGGTGATGTTGCTGAATGGTTTACTGAGTTTGATCCAGCAAAGTTTAGCACCCTTGATTCAATATTGGAAGAATTTAGAAAGAGATGGGGTGATCAGAAGGAACATAGGTTTCAGTTAGCTGCCCTCACTTCTAATCAGAAGAAAGAGAATGAAACTGTGGAAGAGTTCAACACTAAGTTTAACAGTTTAGTGAAGAGTCTGCATGACAATATAAAACCCTCAAATGTTGCAGCCTTGATATATTATATGGAGGCTTTTGAGGGTGAGATGAGGTATGCCTTGAGGGATAAGGATCCTCAGAATTTGAAAGAAGCACAAGTCACAGCTATCAGAATTGATAAGAATATGCAGGATGCTAGGAAGTCTAACATTCCTAGTTTTACTAGAGGATCTTCTTCCCAACTGTATGATGAGAAGAAGAAAAATGTTGAAAATCAAAAATCTTCTAATGATGGCATTAAGGAACTCACTCAATTGATTAAACAAATGGAAATTAAACACGCTAATCAATTGAAGGAACATGTTGGTCAGATGAATGCCATGCAAAATAGGTTGATAGCCATGGAAAGGGGCCAAGCTAATAGGCCTCAACATAGGCCAAATGACAAATGGTCTAAGAAGCCTCCTCCCCAAGATCAAAGACCACCAAATCCATTTGAATCCACTAATTGGGTTTGTTATCGCACAGTTTGAAGCAAGAATAAAGGCTTGAGGTTTGAAGGTCAAACTGGCATAACAGGAACCAATCGCACCCAATGTCACCACAATGGGATGGTTCTTTCTCTTTAGGGTGTTAAGACCCACGGGAAACGTCCCCGGTCACCTGGGGTTTTGAGAAGGCAAAAGATTATAGGATAAAGTAGTTATTCCCCCCTCACAAGTCACCACCGAGTAGATAGTCCTGGCTAATCAGCCAATAAAGTAAAACCCCCAAAGAGATATACCTGCCTGAGATAAAGCAACAACAAACGGATATGTGCAAGCTAACTCAATGGGTTAGTACTTCATATAAATCAATGACTATCTGATAAACATATAAGCAATTTGACAATAAATATTGACAAAGTCAATGTTTATTGAATAGCAATGAAAATTATATCACTTCTTCAATAAATGCTGGAATAATGTGCCATTCAATGCAACAAATCAATATTTCATTCAATTAATGTCTTTATTCATCATTCAATTGCTTATAAAGAAAACGTCTAGCTGCACTAGTGATGTTATAGCTAAAGATGACAGCAGCATATAGGGTTAGAAGGTTAGTTTAGGATAGGGTTAGTGAAGTTAGGGTTTGATTCAAGATTTTGAAAGTTGTTTGTGATCAAGTTCACTTCAACGCATGAGGTCTTTAGATCAGTACCTTAGGGTTAATGGAGTCAAATAGTGATGGACGCAAGAGCTAAAGGAGGCAAAGGTAAAAACGGCTAAGGACTAGAAGGAGAAGCTTTGAGGTGTTGCTAAGGCAAGGCCTCAAAGTCAAAACCCTAGGGGAGAGAGGCTCACCTTGGTGTAGGATAACTAGGCCTCGATGCTCTCTCCTCCTTCCTTAACTCAGTGGAAATCACGGCTAGTTGAAGATGAAGCATAAAACCAAGACAAGAAGGTTTGATGAAGCAGAGTGTTGCTACAGCAAGGCTCTATCAGCAAACCCTAGAAAAATTGGCCCGAAGTGTAGAAAACCTAGGCTTAAGGCGTCTCCTTCTTCTCAACTTATTAAAGGTACGGCTAGCAAAAAATGAAGAGAGAAAGAGAGTGTATCTACGGCTAGGCTCTCTCCTTCTTCAATCAATGGCTGAAAATTCTCTCAATGGGGACAAGAGACAAGGACCTACTTGTGTGCTTGTCACCTAGGGTTTTGTTCAGCAAAATTATAAACATATGCAAGAAATAAAACTACAACCATTCCTTCAAGAAGTTTTGCAGAAAATAACTTACATATCACCAAGAAAAAGCATTGCAAACCCTAGTTGTAACACCTTCCATTAAGAGAAATGCCAAATTATGCCCAAAAAATCCTCCTTTAACAAGTGCGCATCACTAAATCAGCCAATAACCCAAGAGAGGGCGCAAATTTCAGACCTCCTTAAGGAGTGAGTAAGTTGTGACGAAAAAATGAAGGAGAAAATCCTCCATTTATACAGTATCATGACCTAAATTTACATTTTAGGTCATGTAAAAGGTCGACAAGGCCAAAATACTAAATCATATTGTTTTTACATTAAAATGTTAAATCAAAACCCTAATCAAG
>JZKD02S1678790.1:0-12065 GCA_000966675.3 Picea glauca | reverse complement strand
CGAATGCGGCTGAATAAACTGACAATACTCGACTAGATCAACATACAAAGGATCTTAGCTGGAATACAAATAAGCAACTGCGGATGAATAAAATAACAACACTCGGCTAGATCAAAAGACAAAAGGATCTTAGCCGGAATACAAATAAGCAACTAAAAGATAATACCTGGAATATGGGAACACTGCGGAATCAATGAAGAATGATGGAAGACATGGATGATCTTCCCGGTGACTAGGGTGTGTCTTTCAACACCGAAATCAGCCAACTGGTGTCTTCCTCTTGGAATACANTGAACTATCTCTCCTGAGATGCGCCTCTTCTCCTCAATGAAAAGTCATAATCTGCATAATGATGAATTAGGTCGCTGACCCTTCCTTTATAGCTTTCCAAAACCCTAAATCATGCTGAAACCCTAATTCACTGCTGACTTCCAAAACCCTAAATCATTGCTGAAACCCTAATTCATTGTTGACTTCTATTTTTAGCTCATAATGACTTAAAAGCGCTTTTAACCCTTTTTAGCTCAATGTCACTTTCCGAGTATAACACCTGTGACTGGAGTGACCTCTAGTAACCCTGTTTACCCCTCTTTGACCCTGGCTATAGTCTAACGGGGCAGTTTAGACCATTAAGCCTCCTCTCTTGAGCTCCTATTTGGAAAGGGACATTACAACATCTATGAATGCAACCCTAAAACCTTTCTTATCTAGAGCCGAGATAGAAAGTAAGTTGTTTGTCAAACCTTGTACATAAAGTACATCCTTCATTCTCACCGGAGTTCCTGAATCAAGTTTGTAGGTGGATTCTCCCATTCTTTTGATAGGGTATTGATAATCATCTCCCAGTGAAACTTTCTGTGGGAAATCCTTTTTTGTAAGACAAGAGAAATGTCTTTTTGACCTGTCATGTGCTTAGAGGCACCATTATCTATGAGCCAAGTATCCTCTCCAGGTGTCACAGATCCCGAGAGGGCTGAAAAAGAAACATAATCTTCAATCTCTTCTTTAGTCAACTTCTTGGGTGGCTCATCATCTTCAGCTGCATGGGCATGATGTCTTTTGTTATTTCTCTTCTTGTATTCTTCCCTTCTAGCAGGACAATTCTTGGGAATGTGTCCCATCTTATCACAATGATAACATTGATAAGAGAAGAAATCTTTTCCCTTTCTTTGACCCTTATGATATTTCTGGAATCTCTTTGGAGGGTGAGATTCTTTATGAAAGTGGGTCTCCTTTTGAAAATGAGACTTTTTCTTTCCTCTTTTAGCATGAGCAACTAGGGCTTGATCTTCATCTCTTAATAGGACGACTTCTCGGTTGGCTACTCTTGCTTGTTCTTGAACACATTCTTCCCATAAACTGTCAAATTGGAGTTTCTCTTTTCTTGCACAAATAGTTTAGATGAATGCATCCCAAGGTCTTGTGAGACCATTAAGAGTTGTCATTATGAGTTCATCTTCATCCAAATTGTCTCCAATTGCTTCTAACTGTTCCTTGAATTGAGAAACCCTAGAGAAATTGTCTTGAACTGTTTCTCCTTTCTACATCTTTGTATTCT
Source organism: Picea glauca (assembly GCA_000966675.3). Taxonomy (NCBI): domain Eukaryota; kingdom Viridiplantae; phylum Streptophyta; class Pinopsida; order Pinales; family Pinaceae; genus Picea; species Picea glauca. The sequence continues at coordinate 10,507 of JZKD02S1678790.1, read as the reverse complement.
TGAGTTGGGTTCTCAAGTTCATCTTCCGGTTGATGTTCTTTCCTTCATACATTCTGGTTAGGGCATCAAACATCTCTTTTGGAGTATTCTTAGAAGACACTTGAGGGATCAAGTGGTCTTTAATGGAATCTGCAATTATTCTTTTGGCCCTAATCATATCCTTCTTGTACTTCTCTTTGGCTTCATCTTCTTCGGGTATCGGTACATTTTCTTTTATGAATTTTGCAAGGTCATTCTTTTCAAGAATGAGTCCAATTCTGTACTTCCAGGCACAAAAATTTTGCACACCTTCTAACTTGTCATCAAGCTTGGTGCTTACAGACATCTTGACTTGGAGCTAGGAAAATGACCAGAAAATGAAAGTGCTCAGAAAATGAATCTGAACTTACCAGGAGATGAGCTGGGCTGAGGCGAGTTGGCTGGAGCTGACTGTTTCAGAAAATTCTAAGTTTTACCCCTTGAAACTTGACCTGCCCAAATCTGGACTAGTACTGGTTTTGGTTTCCTGGTTTTCTGGTACCAACCAAAACTAGGGTTTAACTTTTCGGAGAATCTGGCCATTGAAAAAGTTCGCTCAAGCTGCCAAAAGATGCCCTAGGGCAAGGCACACTTCCCAAGATAGTTTTTGGTCAAAAATTCCTCTTCAGTAAAAAGCCCTAATTTCCTTGTATGACAACAATGACGTTTTTAGATACCCAATGAAAGGTGCTCTATTCAGTCAAGCTCTAATTCCATGTTAAGTTTTAATGTTGTTATTAGGTTATTTCCAAATTACATGAGTATTCAATGCATTTCCAAAACAACAGCATAAAGAGGATCACTAAAAGAAACACAATCACAAAGTACACAACATTTTATCCTAGGAAGCCCTCATGGGGGAGAAAACCCAACAAAAACTTTCTCAATAATAGATTGCCAATACAATGTCAAGACTAAGACCAAACCACCAAAGGTAAACCAAGACTTAGCATGTGCCTCTCTTCTCCTTCCTCATGCAACTGCAATTTCCTTCAAGATATGCGCACTAGATGAGTGAGTGTGTGAGTGTCTAACTGAGGCACCATCCTCTCATATAAATACTAGTTGAGGAGGCGCTAGGGTTATGTCTCTTCACTTAGCAAGGCCACCTTCTTTTAGGAGTGGTTAAAACCACTTTATAAACACTAGGGGCCGACTTTACAAATAACCACCATATAAATATGGTTTGACCAATCCACAAAAGGGGATTTGGTCTTATACAAGACCCAATATGATCAATTCACAAAAGGGGATTTGGTCTTATACAAGACCCGACATGATCAATCCACAAAAGGGGATTTGATATATAAGATAATAACTCAAATATAATCAGAATATTCTTCGAAGTTACAATATTTCAACATGAGGTCCATGAGAGAAAATAACAAATGCAACCTCCTCATTTTGAGCTAACAAACCTTATCCACACACGTGTGAGGGTCAAAGGGGTCGAGAAACATGAGTGTCTCGCTAACTAACTCCTCCATTCATGAAACAACTTACTCACATGTGTGGAGACAAGTGGATAAGATGGTGTGCACCTTCTATAAGCTTATGGAAGCTTCACACATGTAAATATGGTCAAATACAACTAGTGCGCCTCTTCTAGAAGCATCTAGAGGCACACTTGTGGATTGAGGAGAGACAAAAGGTGCCTAAGAGTGTTCACACGTGTGGACAGAAGAGAGACAAAAGGTGCCTAAGAGTGTTCACATGTGTGGATAGAAGAGAGACAAAAGGTGCCTAAGAGTGTTCACACGTGCGAGAGAGAGAAACTACCGAAAAAATATACAAAAATGAGTCCCATGTTTGAGAAATAGGTTCAAGAAAAGGGGTGCTCCTCATATGTGCTAGAGAAATGAAGTAATAACCACAATATCATGTCCATGTGTACTCCATGTGATGTCAAGTGTACATGATGTTGATGTAGACATCTTTGTCATTGTCCAAGCCTATTGACACAGATCTTGAGAAAATGATATGGATCCCAATGTAGGTACATAGATCTCGAGGCACAGTGCACGGACTCCAAGGCATGGTGCATGGATTCTAGTGTGTGGCACCCCACTTATAATGATGAGTCAAGCTTGAAAACAAGTCATTAGGTACATTACATAGATAATCCCTTCTAACAACTTCATAACATAAGCTAATTTTATACATTTGCCTAAGTTTACCATGATGGTACAATTTCACCCTCATTATATGTGTCAATTCCTAGGACATAAAGTATTTCCTAGGTCGCTTGGTTAGAAATAGGTTAAGGTGATGAATATCTTGTGGAAGGGGAAAAGGTAACCTTATGTAATGACCTTGAAAGCCATATTAATGATGTCTAAGGTCTATAAACTAGTCCAACTAGCTTTTGAAAGCTGGGAATCTTCAATTTGTCCATGCAAACCTTTTGAGAGGGAGCCTTTTCTTAGGATCACCACTTCGACACCTTATTTATTACCCCTTTTACATTTTTTATTTGATTTGCTTAGTCATTTTTCTTCAGATATGCTTTTTTCACATAGGACTTTAGTGGGTGGGCTTTTTTCAATGAAGTGGTATAGATTTTGTAACAAACATAAATATATATAGAATATATAAATATAAATAAATAATCATTAAATAATAATAATTAATACATCATAATGAAAAGACATGTCTTATCCAAAAGACACGTTTATTAATGAAAGGGCACCCTTGCGTGGGTATATATGGTCCTCATTGTCATTGTAATCGATCATCTCATTCTTATACATTTTACTCAATATAATAGTATTTCATCCTAAATGGATTACCTTATTGTATCCTACTTAAATTGGATATTCTTGTAATTGTCAAACAAGTATGTTTGTCACAGCTTTAACTTCATTATTTTTAATTTTTTCCCTTATGTTCTTTACCTCTATCCTTTTTTGGCTTTCTTTGACTTAGGCTTGCCTTGATCTTTCCTTAATTTCTTCATTAGACCTTGCTGGATGGCATTTGATAAGTCACACATAAGCAGGGATAGTATCTTTCTATGAACAAAATGGTAGTGAAAGGGGAAATGTGGAAAGTGTTAAGTATGGTTAAGATACGTGGTATGCTATTCAACTTAGAACACTAGTAGTACTTTTTGGCCTAAGTCAAGAAACACCTATCTAAGGACAATTATGTTCCCCTTTGGTACACGAGGCAAAATAATAAAATATTTACTAGTTAAGAAGTGTTGTTAGTTCAAATCCAATGTTTATTACTTTCACGACAAGTACCATCTGCGAGCACATATAATCTGGAGTGTAGGGCACAGGAGCTGATATACAATAGTAGAGTCATCTGAAAGAGCTTAGGTATGTATCTGATGGAAAGAAGTGGAAGAACAGGTCTGAACTGAGGAGATGAGCAAGAGATCTTATCAAAGCAGCATCATCACACCTAAATGAGTGTCTCTAAAGGTAGTTACCTTGCAACAGAAACGCCTCCTTTCTAATATCTATCACTTGATGAGTGGAGGGATCATATTGACAACGGACCTTTGAAAGTTCTCTATAACCTAAAAGAATAAAACATTGAATTATGGGTTTCAATTTGTTTCGCTTTTCCTTGGAAATATGGACCCATGCACTTGATCCAAAAATTCTAAAATGCAAAACCAAGGGTTTGGAGCCATACCATTTCTCATATGGAGCCATACCTTGATCTGCAAGAGTGTGAATTTGGTTGATGATGTGAGTTAAACTAACCATTGCTTCTTCCTAGAATTTTGGCTCCATTTTCTTGCCTTGAGGCATATGTTGAGCCATTTCCTGAATAGCTTTATTCTTTTGGACCACTGCTTCATCTTCCTATTAAAGAATCTCATGCAAAAAACTGTTGGTATGAACTTCTCCAAGACCAGTCTTGAGACACTTGATCTTTGTCTCAACTTGATTCTCCATTAATAGTTTGAAATCCTTGAATTTTCCAAAAACATCATCCTTGGTTGAACAATATATATCCAAGCAAGATGGGAAAAATCATCAGTAAAAGTAAGGAAGTATTTAGCTCCCACAAGAGATTGAGTGATCATAGGCCTGCAAATGACACTATGAACCATTGCAAGAGGTGGAGATGTATGTCTTTCTTTAAGAAATGACTCTTGATGACGTTCCCCCAGTATATATCTTTCACAGACACCACTAGATGGTTCAATTCATGGATAGTCTTCAACCATCTGCAAATGACTCATTTATCACAAGGACCCAAAGTTTGTATTACCCAAATGTTGATGGCACAACCTGTTAGTATTGTTAGCATTAGCCACCATATCAACAAATCCTTTCCATGTTGAAGGAGAATTAGGCATTTGTGTTGAAAGAGAACTAGATTTTCCCAACTTGTACATATGGTTGGGTTCATCACAATATCTAGAGGCAACCACTTTATAATCATCATTATTGTTTTTTTTACCATCGATCTGGCCAGGTTTCCACCTTTTTATTGGTGTGAGTGATGCAGTAAATAGAGAGAAGATTGGGCCTTACTCCTAGGACATGAAGGACTTCCCCAAATTTGGCAGTGTCAATGAGAACATCACCACATCCTGAAAGGAGTAGAGTTGAATTATCACCAATAGTCACTTTCTCACCACTACGTTGCTGATGTTGATAAGCAAAGAGAAGGTGTTGTTGTTTTGTCATATGCTTGGTAGGCTCCAGAGTCGGCAATCCATTCTTGTGAAGTGGATAGCTAGATGTGCACTGTAAGATGGATCCAACTACAAGACCTTTATAAGATCTGAAAAATTAGTTAGGGTTTATACTTTCAGAACCTCTAGGAAAAACCCTAGAAAATGACGATCCAATAATACCCTAGTTTTGCACCATAATATATGGTGGCACTAGCCAATAGTTTTCGGATCAACCAAGAGAATTGAGAGAGGAAGGTTCACATCCATTCTGATACCCTGTTGAGATTCACAAACGAAAGCAGAGAATCGAATAAAACCAAGAGGGAGATAACCATAGTGCACTAGAGAGAAGAAACACACTCAAGTACAAGTGTGCTACACAAGAAATGCTTTGCAAAGGGAAGGTCGATTAGTGTTTGATAGAATGAGTGATATTCAAACTCTCCAATCACTGAGCAAAGGATTGGGCAAACGTCGAGCATTAGAAGTGTCTCCTTCTAGAAAACCTGGTCCATAAAACTAGGTAGAGAAACACTGGTCGGACTATAAAGCCATGGGACAACTCGACTGCGAGGCCCATTGGCATAGGTGGATGCTGCATCAATGCCACATGTAAAGCACACATAGGTTCCACATAACTTGACATGTGTGAAGACAAAGATGGCTTAAGGGAATTGAATGGCTGTTTTCAAGCCTGTAACCATTGATGCCAAGGATGGGAAGGCCCACGTACTGTTTGTGTAACTGAATCTTTCAGGGGGCCTATTTAGGGAGCTTCTGAAGATAGTAGAGGGGTTTGTTGGCTAGAAGTCGACTGTTTTATAGTTCTTGTGTGTGCTAACTAACAGCAGCCAGAGAGGCCAAGTCAAAACGAAACAGAGCTGAGTGTGTCCAAGTGAGTGGGAGCCAAGGTTAGTGTAGGAGCCAAGAGCTAAGAGCCAAAGCCATGTTAGAGTCCTGTTAGTAGAGAGAAGTTCAACCTCTACGAATTGAACAAGAGATATCCTGGTCACAGTGGATGCAGGGAAGCTCCATAGCCAATTAGGGAAGTGCATAATTGTATGAGGAATGGTGTAGGAGCAAGTGTAGCTCAAAATAGTTGTGAAATAAAAGTTGTATGAATTTTATGATTTAATGATATTTGGACTCTGGAGTTTTATACTCTTAAGATGGTTTTCTCTAGTTCAAAAGTTTCTGGTGTACTGTTTATGTTTGTTGCTGTTCGTATTTGCATTGTTGCTGCTAGCATTAAGGAATATACCAGTTAAACTTGCATATAGAGCATAGACACTTGATATTGAAAATTTTGAAGACTTTAATTTTTTATGGAATCTGTTTTGAGTGCCATTAGGCGATTTTAATTTGCCCACTGGATATGAATTATTGCCTATGATGTCTGACCTCCTTGACAATGGTTACCTTCACATAGGCTTGATCAAGGTATTATGTCACTTGTAAGGCATTTGAGCTCTTTTAAGAAGTATTAGGCCATAAAATGTTGATAAATCTCTGAAAAAATGATTCCAAGGATGGAGAATGTTCACAAAAATATAAAAGTGAAACTAGGGTGTTGGGAAGATTTGACACAAAATCTCTGTAATACAGATGCAATCTCATCACTATGTTACTCTAATGGGATATCTTTCAAATATTCCTGAATTTAGCCAACTCATTGTAGTTTCATGTAAATTTATTATAGAGAGGTAGTTTGAACTTTGACCATCTTCATAAATCTTGAATACAAAATAAGGTTTAACCATCCCGAGTTCTGAGTCTGAACCCTAAATAGAGCCATAATATTACATTTGTTGGTGGGTCGACATGTCCAATCACTGTCAATTGCAGAAATGGATACTATACAATTTGAAAATTCCATTATCTTGAAAGCAGAATTTCAACTAAAATGTATTATAGTTTGATTTGCCATTGTTATAATACTTGTTTTTACTAATTAAAGTTATTACTGGCAACAGATCAGTGATGCACCATTTCGAAATTCACAGGAGGCATTTCAAATGGAGATACATGCATCACGTGTGGTGAGGCAATTTTATCGATCTTCTATCTATAGAGTGTTACTATGTTCATTATTTCAACTGGATTCTTGTCTGAAATGATACCATTCAACAGATAGCTAATTTCATCCATTTATGGAGTTGAGAAGTAGCAAAGATCTTCACTAAAACTATGATGATTTGGAAACGACAAAGACCTTTATTTGTGTACCCCAGGATTTTTATTTTTTGACAGTCTTATGCTGGTTTAGTTCTAGTTTCTTGTCTTTGTATGGTACTTCTAAGATTGGATAAATTAGGCATTCTCCCTAGTTAAGCGATCAAGACATGGTAACTTTTACTTGCATAGTGTTCTAATTTGCTCTTGTTTAATCTGAATGTAATGTACAGGTTCAAGCAGCTGACTCACTTTTGAAGCTCGTCTCTGAACTAAAGCAGACAGCTGTTTTCTCTGACTTTGCATCTTTAACAGAGCATGTTGAGCAACGTGTTCAATTGTTTGAGCAACAATGTGATGAGACAGACCAGCTTCTTGCTACAGTAGGTGAACAGGCTGCTGCAAGTTTAAAAGAACTCGAGAGTCATTATTACTCATCGGTTCACAGGACATCTGAATGAGTTTTCGCAATGTCTGACTTGCAACAGATTGAAATTCCGTGAGCCTAGTTGGGTGCCTTCATTGTTAAAGAAAACATATACCTACGCATGTGTCATTCTTTAGGTTCCCCAGCAACTCTGTTATTTTCAAAAAGTAGAATATTATAGTTCTAGTGAATCGGATATTAAGCTAAGTTATATCCCCATCACCTACTTTATTTTTTTTGGATTTACAAGTACATACAACAGGATTCTGTGCATGGTTAAGAGTAGTGGTGAGACTTGTATAGCATGTATCTATAACTTGTGTGTTGATAACCTTGAATCATCCAATTTCTCAAACAGACTGGATAACAAGTCATGCTAAAGGTTTTCACTGGTTCCTGGTGGCGTTGTGACTTTTTAAAAATGTTCTTGGGATTATCTTGGGCCTTGATTTTGAGTGCAATTGATGACCAAAGTAAAGAATATATGTTATCAGTTACACAATTTAGATCATTGCGTTTTTTTATTTTTAAATTTAACTTTTTTCCCCTATAGGAAAAAGCCTACAATACTCAGAGCTACCGGCCTAGCCTCTATTTACATTCTCAAGACCTCAATGTGCAACTGCATCATTGTGTGCAGACAAAACCTGGCCACCTGTGATAACCCACTGGTGGTCTGCATGGGGGCAGACTTCTCCTCATGTGAGATGCCTCTGAGTCTTGGGGCGTTAATCTGTTTCAGTATGTCCGAGGACAAGCTCTTAGTGAATCAGAAGCAGTTTAAGGTTATACTTCAGCACCAAAAAGATGGTTTCAGCCCAGATCTCTATGTAGAAGAAAACCAGTATCCCATGATAGTCATCACTGATGCTCTAGCAGAGGGGTCATCTGCTTTCTTCAAGCACCCTGACTTAGCCCCATTCATGAAGCCAAGATACAGAACCCCAGTTGCAGTAGAACATCACTATGCATGTGACTGTTAAAAATCATCAAATTAAATTAGTTTGATTCCTAAAAAAGGAAAAGAAAACAATTGGCATTTTATGTAAATTGCCTCCCAATGTTGTCATTGGCTGAGAAGATGTTGAGATTATAAGAAGTCTGATGTTTTCCATCGAAAGTTGCACAAAGTTCATATTGATGACATTGGGAATTGCAATTTGTATTTACTTCCAATTTTTTCCCACATAATATGAATGCTTAAAATACAAATATTTTGAGTTTTACACACATCCCCATTCACACAAGTTTTTGATAGAAGGCAAGATCAATGGATCAATAGAATGCAGATGAATCTGGTAAGAGTTTTCAGACAGAATAGTTTTGAAACATGATCGATGGACCACTAGAATGCAGATGAATCTGTTAGGAGCTCTCAGATATTCCCCCTCTTTTTTTTTCTTAATGAAAAAATGGTTTATAGGTGCGATCATCTGGTATCGGATCAATCTTGATTGATGATAAATACTAATCTGCCTGCCCTGTTCCAATGTTCCCATCCATCGATCTCAATAAGGACATGAGATTGATATGATCCGAAAGACTTTTCATGACCAAGTCATAGGTGTTAATATTATGGTAGCTGCNTGGCATCTAACCATAAAAGCACTCAAGGATCAAATAAGTGATGCCTCCCCAAGTGGGATACTCAATCACTTATTGATCCACACCACAACAATGATAATTGATCAATGAGATATTCGATGAAACATAAACCAATATATCACAACACCATAAAGACAAAGTAATTTAGTTGCAATTAAAAGATGTAACAGTAAGATTATCACAAATGTGTGTCCTATCAATACATCTACTTCCCCAGCATACACAAATGTGATCTATGCAACTAGTGTTCTTCTTAAATATTTTAAGTCCCCACCCCCTAACTATGTGTGTGTCTCAACTTCTGGTTCCGCCAAATAACTGCCCGGTGCTCAAGATACTGGGCTTTTACCCCCAGCCTAGCTTCCAAGGTCAGCCCGTCACTTCACCACAATAAGAAGTAGTCAGAGAAGGGATCCCCCCAACGGAATCATGGGACGGTCCCCCGCCACTTCCCCCAAAGACTGGCCCTCTTACCCGTTTTAGATGGCAGAATGAGTTGTTGATGACCCCTAAAATGTTACTAAGTGTTGTTAGGACCTCCGGGTGGGTCTTTAGAGTGTGTTGGGTTGATTTTAGAGAGTTTTAGACACTTTTATTTTAGTTGTTTAGCATATGGCCGTGAGTAAAAGTGACTGAAACGAGTGCTTGATAATAAAGAGATTACACCACCATAAACTTATAAAAATGGAGCAACAAGATATCCAAATGCTTAAACCATCAATAGAGCATCACATGAAATAAAATATAAATATATTCAACCATATAACCATGAACCAATAACCATGTAATGATACTCGAGATAAAAGATTGAACTTGAAGCACTTTGATGTCTAAAACATAAACAAGTGAAATGGATGATGTAATGTGTGCTTGCAATGAACTTAAATGAGACAGCTCAAAAGATAAGATAAAGCATGAACATTAATGTTTAAACCATCAACATTTAAACCATAGGTATGTATCACAAGTGTGTTAAAACCATAAGCAATTAAACTTTAGAATTGTGAGATTTAAACCATGATCATTTTAACCATAAGCAACAACAAATGTTGATGAAAAGGACTAGGCCGTGAGCAATATTAAATAGTGACTAAGCAAGGTCGTGAGCATCATCCAATGTGTGTGTGATAGGTGAGCAATATACCACAATTTGCAATGTTTAATATGCTAGAAACTAAGAGATGCCGTGAGCATTTAGGTGTGTGTAAGAGATGCGTTTATGACAGCAAAAATAATGGACAGTCAAAGCATTAGGATCATAAACAGCAGATCATTAGACCAAATATCATATGCACTTAAGATATAAGTATTGAAGCATTTAAAGAGCAGCTTAAGTGTGTGTGAAGTATGTGCTTACGACAGCAGAAAGATAATGGACAACTACAACATTGACATCATAAACAAATACTTGTAAATCAAACTCATATCTATGTACCTAAACCATAAGTATTACACCTTCAAACAACAGATTATTATATGTGAAATGCAAGTGTTAAGGTGTGACAACTTAAGAGATTAGAAGCTTTTAGGACATTAGCATAAGTGTAAGGCTATCAAACACAACAAGATTACCTTATATGCATCCACAATATATAAGCAAGTTAAAACATGAGCATATATGTGACAAACAAACTAACCAAATG
>JZKD02S1678784.1:0-16075 GCA_000966675.3 Picea glauca | reverse complement strand
TTCAGTTCCGTGAAGATCCAATGCTGAGTTTCCAAATGCTTATTCAAATGAAAGGAGTCTTCGTTCCAAAGAGTTGCCAGCCCTCCAGAGGTCCCCCTTGCACTGACTGCTTTACCTGTTCTTTTGTTCCACTTCGTTCTACTGATCTCTAGAAGGGCCTCCCCTTCTATTTTGGTCTCATGGAGCATGAGAATCTCTGGGGAGTCTATTTTCAGTAAATCCTTGACTGCTTCTATTTTAGAGGGGTTCCCCAGGCCTCTGCAATTCCACGAGACCAGCTTCATGATTTACCTGAGGGGGGGGGGATTGGGACCTCCCTTAGAAGGCCTTGGTCTGGTATTTCTGCCAATGGACATTTCTATTGTGGACTGACTGCCTTGTGTTTTGTGCCTTTCTGCCTCCTCCTCCCTCTTTTCCTTACGAGATTTCCTTCCTGCTTTCTTTGAGGGGCGCTCGAAGGTTGCATCCTCTGAGGAGCCTAAAATTTCCTCTGGTTTTTTCTTGGCAATTTCTGCATAAGAAGGATTGGAGGGAGTACCTTGATTATTTTCACTATGGAGTGCTTCCCCTCCCTCTTTACTTAATGGTGTTGCTTCTGCCTGATCTCCATTTTCCTCGATTAGTTTTGCTCGCTTGTTTTGAGCAGCTACTGTCCCCTTTGTGATACCATCTGTTTCTATTCCATTTCTATCGCTGCTGGGACCTCCGGTCGATTGGGCTTTGCCTTTACCTTTTTTTGTATTTACATTTTTCTGAACTAGAGTCCATGCTTCCCCATTGTTTTTATCTGCCTGTTCCTCAGCTTTCTTCTTGCAATGCTTTGCAAAATGTCCATGCCCATGACAGTGTCTGCATTTAAACGGTAATTGCTCGTAGTCCAGCTCCTGGACATGCGTCCACCCAACTACTGTGAGGTTAATTGCTTCCGTAAGGCCCTCTTCTAAGTCCACTTCAACACAAATGCGAGCACAGGAGTATTGGTCCTTTCTTGTTGCTTGATCTATATATTTGCCCAACGCGTTACCGATAATCTAAAGAGTTTTATGATTCCAACAATGGAGAGGAAGGTGAGGGAGACTGACCCAAACCGGAACGACAGATGGAACGTCCTGAGTGGGGTCGAAGTCGAGAGTCCACTTGTTGAGGTAAAGACCCTGTGGACCCATGAAGAAAGGCACGTTCCTGAAAACTAAACCCCTATCTTCAGGATTCTCGAAGATGAAGACGAAGAAGCCCTTTCCAACAAAGTAACTTTTGATTCCCTCTTTAATCAGAGGCCTCTAGTTTCTTTGCGTCCACTCTTCTACTGTTTTTGGAGAAGGCCAGAGGCCCATAAATTGGCCTATTAGACCTCTCTCGGCCAGATTCAGAGCTGCTTTACATATTTCCTCTTCAGGCAGAGCCACCGTAGGGATCATTTCCATTTTCCTTACAAATTTTTGCTAGATCGCTGATGGCGGGCGCTTTGGCCCAGCTGCGACCAAATTTCTGAAAGCGAGAACCTCTGGGGGCGGGTCAGGATCCCCGGGAGCCTCCATGAGGAGAGGGCGCTGCAAATCGGTCGAGCGACGTATTGTTCAGAGACTCGCTGGATCGACCTGTTCAAATCTCAGCAATCGCCAGCCATTTTGCTCTGTCTTAGATGATAGTCAGCATTCAAGGAGTTTAGTTGATCCCAGCGGAAAAAGAAGCTCCAGCGGATAATGACGCTCCGAAGAAGTTCCGTTGTAGGTCCGATGTAGCTCCAACGGAAAAGGAAGAGAGCTACTTTTTGGCACCGATCAAGTTCCGTTTCTCCTATTCCTTGTAATTACATACGCTTATCAATAGGAAATTTTCCAATTTCCCCTTTGGTCCTTTATCTCACCGATACCCATTCATGAGTGACTTAAACTAGAGCCTCTTCTTGGGGCCATAAACTATTAGGCTAACCGATTGTTAATTGGACCATTGATGCTATGCAATTATGAAAATGTGACATTTGTATAACCTCCCCATTTTGTAGGAAGAATGACCTACTTTTCATCCCCCCTTTCTATGAAGTATACACTCAACTTACATTTATACCAATTGATAAATAAATATTGACATTTGATCCAAAAATTGGAGTGCATAAATTACTTACAGTTCTTTCAATTTGGATAATGTGAATTGATTTTGTGTTTATTGAATTTAAAATTAATCGAGTAGTTATTAGTCCTTCATTACGAAAGAAAAAATAAAATAACAATAGCAAAATATATAGTTGAGGTGGTTTGATCAGATGGTTGGAAGGTAGGTCTCACACTCTCCCTACCTAGGGTCAAATCACTTATGAGACTTTGGCCCATTGTGATAAGGTTGGAAGGGTAGGCACCCCCAAAACGCAAGTGTGTCTCCGCACGTCTTGGCCCTTACTAAGTCATAAGTTTTCTGCTAGGTGTTGGTTTGTGAGCTATTGCCACTAGCCTAAGGGTTATAGTGAAAACCAATTAGATTTGAATCTAGGCATCGCCCAAATATTCTGAGCTACTAATTCCTCTAGATTTAAATAATAATAATAATAACAATATATATGTCCTTCCTTTTTTATTACAATTTTATAGGTTATTTGTAAATTGTAATCACAAAGGAAGGACAAAGTTCACCAGTAATTTCAAAGACATTAAAAATGAAAATATAATTTTTTAATTAATTGTAAAAATTAATCAATCCATTCATAAAAATAAAAAAACTAATTCATATAAAATTCTTAGAAATACATTTTGAGGTTATGGGTAAATTGTAATAATAAAGGAAAGACAAAGGTCACTCTTAATTTCAAAGACGTTAAACATGAAAATGTAAAATTTTCAATTAATTGTAAAAATTAATCATTCATTAGTTTAAAAAAAAACAAAAAAAAAAACTACTTGGAAATAGTTTTTCAAATTTAAATTTTGCATTGAAAAATCTCACTCGCATAATAGATAGACTTCTCTCCCTTTCACACCTAGTACAGTATTGGATCCCCATATTTAAAGTTTTAATTGTCAATATAGTACTCAAGTATTGGATCCCCATATTTAAAGTTTTAATTGTCAATATATTGATGTAAAATTTAAATTTTAAAACATATATATTATTTCTTTATTTCTCCTTATTTGAAGGATTTTTTTATCATAAGCTAATTCTTATTTAATATATATTAAATAAAAGTCTACTTTATGAAAAGAAAGCCATAAAACAATGAAAATAACTCTCTCTATATATTATTTTATACTATATATTTGTAAGAAAAAAATGATAGCTATGTAATTTTCTAGACTAAAGTTTTTATGAGTTGGAAATTTTACTCCACATTAATTAATGATGATAGTTTCTTTTAACAATGTTGATAATCTCTTAGGGTGGCAGGAGTGAGAGGGGTTATCCTTAGCCCAGGAGGAAACAAAGAGCCTTCATTCCATTAGAATATAGGAGTCACCACAAATAACCAAGTAGAGGCATATGTGTCGCTCTAGGGTCTTCTCTTGGCCAAAGAACGTGGTATTCTCTCCTTATCCATAATAGGAGACTCCAAAATCATCATCAATCATATAAGACTGAGATCTCATCCCTCTAATGACCGACTCAATTCAATTTTCCAAAGAATTCAAATTGAAACACAAGCCTTCTCAAACATCAACCCCTATCATGTTTTAAGACTCAACAACAAGGAGGCTGATGAGAAAGCCAACCTCGCCATCAAAGAAAATGTGGGCAACCTAACCATCAACGATCAGACTACTATGCAATATATCCCATGATCCAAAAATCATTTTATTTAAATCTCAAATCAGGCGGGTCCCCCCCCCTCCCAATCTCTCTTGCATTTATCCCTCAACATCATCATGCCTCCCCTCGAATTAATACACCCACTCTCCTATCATGTCTCATTGCTAGACACAAGGCTCCCTCTTCCCTCAATCTCATGCATGCCTGGACCTCCTCCTCCTTTACTCTCCTCTCATGTGAACTATCTCATCCCTCTTTAGATTCAACGTTTCCCTCTCGTGTATGTATCTATTTGATCCCTTCTATACTTGACCCCTCGTCACTCTTGTACCGAGCTCCCACTTCTTGTAACAATGCAGACATCAACGCAACAAGGTTCGGGTTTGCTGGCTCATGCACACGTCCTTGCAACATCATGGCCAAAAGTGGCAAGTCTTGTCACCTTTTAGGGGGGACTCTCCACAATTAGGTATACAACCATGCTTCCAACGCTCTCCACTCGTCTATTCCTTGCTTCCCCTGTTTGCATCTTCGAACTAGTTCCTCCTACAATTTGTGGCTCTCTGGCTCGACCAAATACAACACAACACCAACAAAAATGCACATAGTACCCAATAAAGGTTCAAGAGGCTCCATGGAAGTCATTGTGGATGACCATAATGATTTGGTTACCACGATCCAATCCCTACAGATCCAGCTGGGAGGGATTTCATCCCAAGTTTTGTTTATCATGGAAATTGCATTGCAGCAGAGGTAAGACCAACGAAGAATTAGGGATGAATGCAATACACTCAGGCAACAAATTGAAGACCTTTGATTCCATTCCAACCCCGTCTCTCCTACAAGATCAATTTCAACACCTTCGGATGGAGCATCGTCCTTGGGAGCATGCCAACAAATTCCTAACTTGAATTCCCCCTTGTGACAAGATGAAAAGGAAGACCCAGAAGAGCAGGATCTGCCTAACTAACATAAGTATATGCAATGTTTATTTGTTTACATACTAGGTTGTTTTTGCAAAGTTCATACAATCAAGCACAATGTAACTAAGCACACGATAGGGAAATTAGAATCTCAGACGGATAGTGGCTCCAATTTTGTATATCTAGTAAAAAAGAACTTGGAATTTTTTAATTATATGTAAGATACTGTAAACTTTTTGCATTCTACACAATTTTTATAAATATATTTTTCCCTATTTCTATGAAAAAAAGATTAATAATCTCTTTTAATAACTCAAAATTATTATTACTTTATTTTTTAATTTATTTATTTTTCCAATAATTTATGCACAACCTATTAAGATAATAATTATTTGAAACCTAAAATTGGTTAAAAATAGTAAAGTGAAAATTGTTTTGTACTCCCCCACACATGGAAGTAATTTATCACTTGTCCAAATTAATATAAATATATTTCCCACAATTCTAGAGAATTACATCAAACCTCGAGTAAGAGAAGATAATTTCTCCAATGATTATAGTGCAAAATTAATATCTTAATATTTAAGGTTAATGGAACGCCCTAGATATCCCTAGAAATTAGAATGGAGTTGGTCTATAAAAACATTATAGAAAAAAGGGCTAAGCTTTGAGTGGCTTGAAAGTGTTTAATTTGCCCAAATTTTTTCAATAAAATATAATACTTGTAGAGCATAAGTGTTAGTGGGGACTTTTATAATGAGTGTTGGAGAGTCATTTTCCTAGCTTTTTGAGTTATTCCTTTATTTATTTTTAATGGATTGTACTTTTGTTGATTAGAATAAGGATTATGTGATTTAGATATTCTAAATCATACAAAACACTTTACATAGGATGGAGTTGGGAGGAGGACTTCATTTTTTTTTCTTTTCCCAAAGTTTTTGGGCGAGGATTTCTATAAGTTTAAATCTAATATATATATATATATTAGGGATATGGTTATTTGGTGTAATTTTTTTTTGAGTATTTTTTCATTTTGGTGTAATTATTGTTAACGATTTTAATATCATATTTTATGGATCATTTTTAACTTGTAGTTGTATTTTTGTAATTGTATCTATGTGATGCAAATTATCACAAATGTATAATAACAATGTGTAAGTATATCTTAAACATTGTTAAATTTGAGAGTTAAATTTGTTGTTATTAGTAATTTTGGACATAAATCACATTTAACTTGAGTCGAAGATAAGGACAATGGTGGAAGGGTAAGAAGTAAAAAGGTTTGAGTTTCCAGCACTAGTTGTAACTTTTGTAAAACATGCTTCACATATTCATCATCATGTTCAAAATTCCAAGAAACTTAGCCTTAATAATGAATCTTTTTGGGGTTACTTCATGGTAAATTGGTAAAATCATTGTTCTTATTTATGGGAATTGTGAGGTTTTAAGCTTTCTTCGTGTAATTATACAATATTAATGCAAAGGTGAGGCTTATAGTTGTCAATTAATTAATCTAAAGTGAACTACTAATTGAAAAAGGCACAGTCTAAACGTGCTATGAATTTGTCTTTTTTTGGTTGCACAAAATATCACATAGGGAAATGGTTTTTTTTATCCTAAAATCTGGTAAGAGTCATTTTGAATCGATGGAATTGCATACATTAGGTTATAACATTGTGTTATTTGGTTGTGTTAAGGGTATTTAAGGGTGTTGAATCCATTAATGCATTAAAAACAATAAATTCATCCATCCAAAATTACAAAATTTTGGCACATATTACGTTGTCAAATTAGTATACATGAATGTCCTTAAATCCCAATTTTCAAACCAAAAGATGAAATTGCTCAAATATTTCTCCCTTGCCATCTTGTGGTTGATGTCATTACTTCTTGGTCAACCATTATCCAAATGTGACAAGTTTGCCTTTCCCCGGGCTAGGGGCGTTTACAATTACTATAGCCAACTTACAACATTCATATTCAAGCTTCTTTTGTTAAGGAGCCACAATTGGAGGGTTGGTATCTATTATGCCAAATTCGCCCAAGACTTGCACCTAGTCCAAAAACAATTGGAAGTAAAATAACACTACAACAAACACCAACATAAGCATGAACATCATTAGAAATACTTAAACCTTGGTAGGGGCAACCACACCACCCCACTTTCACCAACCCAATAAGCCATCGTTGATTGTTGTCTATAATTTTTAGCCTAAATTATTATAATATTTGCATGTTTCTAATTGGTACATTTATTCAATCAATTGATAAGCTTACAAATGCACTTAGCATGACATTTTCAATAATAAAGGGAGTGTGATTAAATAAATTAAAAAATTAGTACATTTCCATGATTAAGGAGACAACCATAGTAAATTATCATAAAAAATTATAAGGTTTTGAATGAACAAGAAAGAACATGGATTGTACTTTGGATCTTAAGGGATGGATTCTCATATAGCAAAGGAAAGATGTTGACAAAAGCTGCATCCAATCTCTCGATATGTGGAATATGGATTTCAAACAATATATCAAAAGGTAAAGGAATTATGTTTTTTGTTTTGATGGGGCTACAAAGACCCTAGCCCAAATAACTTTAAGGAAGTCATTTGTAATTTTATTAACAATCAATTTTACTGGAACATTAAAGAATCTTTTAATAACAATGTTTAATCTTTAAAACTCTAATAATAAAAAATATTAAACAAGTTAAGAATCAAAAGCTTTTAATATACTAACAACTATGATCAAAATATTAAACAAGTTAAGAACCAAAAACTTTTGATACACTAACAACTTTCCATTGGTAATTATAACTATTACTCAAAGGCCTCCCTAAAAAAAATCTAAAAATCTAAACACTCTTTCAATATTGTTTCAAAAACTAAATAACAAATTTAAATTTAAATGTTAAAAAATTTAAAACTCTAAACACTCTTTCAATATTGTTTCAAATACTAAATAACAAATTTAAATGTTGTTCAATAATATGTAATTTGTATATTATTTTTTTTGCTTCTATCAAAATGGCTAGGCAGAGGAAACGTGCAAAGCTATGTAACTATCTCAAAAATTAATGCAAATCCAATCATGCAACTTTTCAATATTAAAATTTTTTTACTTAAAGATTTTTGAAGACAACCAACTTTTTTGAATACAACCAACTTTACATGTACTTTTTTTTTTAGAATTTTTTTTTTCTCAAATTTATATATGTATAAACTCTCTTACAATATGCAGCATCGAGCGCCGAACCTATAATCAGCGCTGGTCAAAGGAATGATCCAGTAATGCTAATGTCACAGTTCAAAAGAAAGAACCAGTAGTGCTGAATAAAAACTCTGTTACAGCATACAACAAAAAAAGTACTTAGCAAACACATTGTGTGTACTCATCATCCAATTATAGCACATGGTTAGACTATAAACCTCATGACCCATTCCTTCGGTTTTTCTCAAATATAATATGATAAGAATATGCAGATATGGTTAGGTTATAGTCATTGCCATTTTATTTTTAAAGAAATTAATTTGTAGAAAAGGACTTCATGTATGATTATAATTTTATTATTATTCAAATTTTATAGATGACATAGAGATAATTTTAAAACTTTTATCCAATTTAAAAATTGGCATTCAAAATTAATTTAGATTCTATTTTTATATGGTTGAATTTTAGTAAAAAATATTTGAAAATATATAGGCTTATGATATTGAAGAATATAATCTATTTTTATATGATTGGATTTTAGCAAAAACATATTTCTAAATACTTAGAGAGCTATGTTTCTTTCTTATTGATATTGAAGATTAGATACTAATTTTTATTTTGCCTTTCTAATTTAAGGTAGTGTTTAATGTTCACTCTTTATTAAAAAATGGATATTGTTGTTTTATATATTTTTAATTTTTAATTGTTTATTTTTTACAATAATTTAATTATTTTTTCAAAGATAGAAAAAATTATTATAATTTAGTTGTCCATTCATAATGAAGACAATCGTCATTGATTGATGTTTTGCCACCTRAAATGATTAGTTGGTAGTTTATAACAAGGCAGACTTCCACTTTAGGGTCTTGGGTCATTAGCTTGTTTCCTTATGTTCAAGGACRTAAATAATATGTGCAAGAAAGCCAATGCTCCTTATAAATTGATCTTATTTTAAGACTAAAAAATGGCTTTAGCTTAAATAAAATGTGCAAGAAAGCCAATGCTCCTTATAGTCATMAGTGTGACTACCTCGAATTGGATCATATACTTTCTATAGCATCTAACCTTAATCCYATACATAAAACCAAATAGGTTGTCTAACTGTTCGACCTTTTTTGTCATAATCCRACGACATAAATATGCCCAAAATCACAATTTTAAGTTGTTTAAATTGCATTTCTAAATGTACTACCTCGAATTGGATCATATACTTTCTATAGCATCTAACCTTAATCCCATACATAAAACCAAATAGGTTGTCTAACTGTTCGACCTTTTTTGTCATAATCCGACGACATAAATATGCCCAAAATCACAATTTTAAGTTGTTTAAATTGCATTTCTAAATGTATAAATGTATTCAACGTGCTGAAAAACCCTGAAGCACTAGGATTACACAAAATTAACCACTCAAATATGCAAATTCACAATTTCTAACCAAATTCAAACAAAATTAAACTAAAAAATATCCCAAAAAAAAAATCAAACCAAACCAGAAAAAAATTAAAATACAACTAAAACCAAATAAAAAACATGATTATACTACAACTACATGATTGCAATTTAATATCTTACCAAAAATACTACAACTTAATTATACATTAACTACTTTTCTAAAAATAAAAAGTGAATCAAATTATAATATTACCTACTTTTTGGACCCATTACCCTTTTATATCTCATAAAACTTAATAAATGATATATATTATTAAAAATATATATAAATAATTAAATACCTGCCCTTCTAACCTTTCATAACTCATAAAACTTAATAAACACAATAAATGCCTTTCTTTATTAGATATATAAAGAATTGAATACATTGAACTTAGTTGGAAGATGATTCGTGAGATTTTATCCCATCACAAGTTGTTTTGGGCTAGTGGGGGCTTTTTTTTAATGCACATACTTACATGTTCCCGAAAATATCTACTTTAATATTACTTTTCATAGCACATGGAACACAAAAACAAAATGATTCGAGTAATATTGTTCTAGAAATATTACATAAATTCCTTATTTCGAAAATATACTTTACTTTAGTTTCATGTATAAGTTGTGGCACAATCAGAAATCATTTAAAAAAAAATTATCATCTTGAAAAATATTCAATTTTAAGTTATTAACACGTGAATGAAATGATATGATGAAATTCTAAATGAAAATTATTATCATGAAAAACATATCATGTGATCAACGCATGATGAAATTGATTTTGATTACCAACTAAATGAGAGAAATTTGTATTAACAACCTAAAATATTTTTTTAAGTTTATTTATTATTACTTTTTACTTGATTACGATGTTTTAATACATGCAAACTCAAATTCAAATTAAACTTCTGGCTTGAATCTAAATATTTAATCATGAAATTTGTTCACTGAGTAGATATTAATTTCACACTTTCATTTATTATTGTAGTAATTAATATTTTGACTTGTATTAATTTTATACTTCAACTTTCATTAGTGTATTTAATATTTTGACTTTTACAAATTCAAATTTAGATTTAAATATTTAATTTTTATTTTTATTTTTTACAGATTTAAATATTTACTTCAAATTATATATCAATTTCATTATTTTAACTTATTTGGTAAAAATATATTTTTATTTTTCTAAATTTGTTGATTGAAAATTTTATAGATTTAAATATTTATTTCAAATTATGTATCAATTTCATTATTTTAACTTATTTGATAAAAAGATATTTTTATTTTTCTAAATTGATTGGTTGAGGATCTTATATATCAAAAGATTATTCTTTTTTTTTCTTATTTTCATCTATAAAATCCATTGATTTAAAGTGGTGGAGACTTATATAACACTAATTATAATGTATTTTTTTATATTATATTAGATAAAAAGCTTAATTCATTTTTCTAATTTGAATAATCTAATTTATTTCTTCTCTTCCTCCCTTCTAAAAAGAGGATAAGGAGGGGACAACATCACACCAAACAAAGGACAAGACATGTTTTTTTCAACATTCTATCCTTCCCCAAGAGTTCATCATTGAGCCCTACTCTCTCTTGGATTTTTTTATTTTTTCTTCATTAGATTTAATTATCCAAATGAGATTAGTTCACCTTTCCCTGCTTTAGGAGAGTTTACAATTATTGTAGTCGATGTATAACATTTAAATTAGAGTCCTTTGACTAAGAAGCCTTGAGCGGGTGTATCTATTATGCTAAAGTCACTCACAATTTGCACTTGGCCCCAACCACTATCGCAGGTACCGATACACAACAAGCATGAGCACAAACACAATCTTGTGGGGGCAATCACAACACCCGCTTTCGCCAACTCAAGAAGTCATCAATGACCCTTTTTTTTTAACTAGAAAAACCTTTGCGTTTGGGTATGATTCTTTCATGTGCCCTATGTATAGATATAATCTACCATTGAATGAAGTGTTCTCATAATCTAATTATTGTGTCCATTTAAAATCTTCTCAATTTTTAAGATAATCTTATCCAATAGACTTCAGGTTCAACACATATTCTAGCATAAGGGAATACACCCTTCTTTTCTTTGCTCAGATATGCTTTTATAAATTTCTCTAAGGAATTTTGTATTCCTCGATGGACTGCATCTTCCTACTAATAGAGGAGGAGATTCTACTATCTCACCAACATCAGGGTTGAGGAGATGGATAATGAAGTTGGGTTGAGCTCATTGAACTATGGTTTGAAGAAGAGGATGTGGAGAATCATGGTCCCTCCTCCATGAGCTTTCTATATGATTTTCAAATTTGTTGAAATACACAATTGGCATAGATCCATATTAACCTTAAATTTATTAAGCACTAAGAGAGATAAAAAAAATCGAAACAAAAACATATTGATACTTAAAAGATTGAGGTTAAAATTGATCTATATTGATTTATTTTATTATTATACATTTTTATTATTGATGAGGATGATGATGATTACCGACCACAAAGACCAAAATTTGATTTATTGTATTTTTAAGAAAATTGATAAGGAAATAATTGATTTGTTTTAACATTTTGCTTCAAAAATAATATATTTCTTAGATTTCTTTGGATTTCTTAGATTTCTTTGGTTTTCTTGAATTAAAAAGTTAAAAAATATCAATATTATTACAAATATTTTGAAATTGAGACCCAATGCATGCATAAACATAGAATTTTAAGATAAGGTGTTTTTCATCCTCCACTTTATTATTATGTTAAGCATTTTAAAGTTTTCATTTTTATGGACCTCAATTTTTTTATTAATTTGTTTAATTTAGTGTATTAAGACATGACACATAAAATTTGTTAGTCATGTAGTAAATTTTCCTCATCACTGAATGAGACAACATAAAAAGTGAAGTTCTAGTGATTCTTTGAGGATGTGGGCCAATTTAGAATTAGACAAAGTCCTTAAGGACATTGTTCCATCATGCATGGAACTTGGATTATGGTGGAACTCTAATCACAATCATTGCTCCCAATCACCTGAGCTAAACCCAATTGATAGAGTTTGTATTAACAATATGAAATGATTTTTTTGTGAATAATTTTTTTATAACTTTATTTATTATTACTTTTTAGTTGATTATGATGTTTTAATATGTGCTAACTCAAATTTAAATTAAACTTTTTGTTTGAATCTAAATATCTAATCATGAAGGGAGGGAGGTGTAGAAAAATTGACGATGGAGTGCACTTCTAAGACACTTTGTTATGTGAGGTCATCGCTTCGTAACCTTCACTTACCTTGTGTGCCACATATGGGACAGTGTAGGCATGCCTGGAGGAGGTTATAGTGGTAGCTATCGGACCTGACCAATAGACTTTTAGTAAAGTCAAGTTCAACACATATTCTAGCATAAGGGAATAGACCCTTGACTTCTTTGCTCATGTTTGCCTTTATAATTTTTTCTAAGAAATTTTCAATTCCTTGAAGGATTGCATCTTCCTATTAATAGAGGAGAAGATTCTACTATCTCACCAACACCAGGGTTGAGGAGATGGACAATGAAGTTGGGTTGAGCTCATTGAACCATAGTTTGGAGAAGAAGATGTGAAAAATTATGGTTCCTCTTTCATAAGCTTTCTATGATTTTCAAATTTGTTGAAATATGGAATTGACATAAATACATCTTAACCTTAAATCTATTAAGCATTAAGAGAGATAAAAAAGAAATCGAAACAAAAACATATTGATACTTAAAAGATTGATGTTAAAATGGATCTACGCTCATTTATTTTATTTTTATACATTTTTATTATTCATAATGGTGATGGTGATTACCATCCACAGATACCAAACTCTGGTTTATTGTTTTTTAAGAAAATTGATAAGGAATTAATTGATTTGTTTTAACATTTTGTTTTAATGGTAAAAAAGAATGGAAATACATTTTCTTAATTATTATTTTTTTCATGAGTTAATAAGTTAAGAGATCATAACAATATTTTGAAATTGAGACTTATTTATAAGACATAGCATTTTAAGATAAAATGTTTTTCATCCTCTACTTTATTATTATAATAGGTAGACATAACATTTTAAGATAAAGTGTTTTTCATTTTCCACTTTCATATTATGATAGATTTTTTTAAGTTTTCATTTTTATGGATCTTTATTTTTTTATTTGAATGTATTAAGACATGACACATCAAATTCCTTTAATCATGTAGTAAATTTTCCTCCTCCTCATCACTTGAATCTGACAAAATAAAAAGTGAAAGTTCCAATGATTCAATTTTTGAGGATGTGGGCCA
The DNA here is from genome assembly GCA_000966675.3 of Picea glauca. Taxonomy (NCBI): domain Eukaryota; kingdom Viridiplantae; phylum Streptophyta; class Pinopsida; order Pinales; family Pinaceae; genus Picea; species Picea glauca. The sequence goes on along the minus strand of JZKD02S1678784.1, from coordinate 2,469 downwards.
ATTTAGAATTAAACAAAGTCCCTAACGACATTGTTCCATCATACATGGAACTTGGGTTAAGATGAAACTCTTGGATCTTTTTGCTACAAGATTAGAGTACTTTGTGATACATCTAGGCAGTGAATACAACTATTTTTAGTATTTTTCTAATATTGATATTTATTTGAGTAATTTATTCTAAAAAATTATTTAACTATATTCTATTTCTATTCATTTATCATTTCATTCATTCATATTTTATAATTTATATTTTTTATAATGGTTAATTTTTTTTATTTCTATTTATTTTTTTCATAAATTTATTTTTTTCTATTTTTATAAGTTTATATTAAAATTTTTAATGAGTTGTAGAGTGTCCACTTAAAATATTGAGATATACTTCTTACTGCATTAATGAAACTTAATATTTTACAATTTGGTAAAAATGATCATCATAAACATTGAAAGGAAATTCTGTGAAAGATGAACTATTCCATAAGAGCTTTCAAATGACCAAAATCCTTTTCCCTAAAAGCCATAGACCATATATTGATGACCAAAAATCCATTAAATGTGTGTTGACCTATTCCACATTGCCTCTAGACCATATATTGACCCATTAAACTATTCTATTGGAATGGCCCAAATCCGGTGAGCTATTCAAAAGAACATTTTGTCTATAGCGATGGCTGGGTTCACAGCATATGGAATGGTGACATTTCGAAGCATCGTAGAAAATAAGAGGGGGATGGTAGTGTGAATGGAAATGGAATGATTATTTCTGTGAATGCCCAAAGGGTGAAGGGAGATTTCATTAAAGTCGTAAGGAGCAGGTTTAGGTGGTCGGGATTTTGCACAACGAAGCGCGTAGGTCTCGCGTAGCGTGCGCGTTCATACGATGCGGAATTGTAAATAATAAAAATAAGAAACACCAATAAGACCATTCCAACACACGCCAAAGCAGCGACGGGGAGGTCGTGCAAGGGAAGTCAAGCAGAAAGAAGAAGAAGGAGAAGGAGCCGACGCGTCTCGTCAAAGCCTTGAAAATCCATAAATACCCGATTCCATCTCATTCTGTTCCAATTATCCAGCACACCACGTCAATAGCGGGCGGAGGCTCCCAAATCCATGGTGCCTTGAGACTAGTGGATTGGATTTTATTACCCAAATTGATGAGGACCCCCGCAGCCGCCACACAGGGATCTTCCTCTTCCGGTTCATCCCCCACAGGTAACCTTCTCAGTCTCTTTTTACCGTCCAGGCCACAAGTGCATCCCATGAATCACAGCCACAGCGGTCAGAGCAAGGAGGTCACGGGTTCGAGCCAGCTGGGGCAGGGACAGGGCGCGGAGATTTTCCAGCGACGTGTGGGAGAGCTTTTCCAAACCCTGGTAGAGACGCCGGATGACCTGCTCTCCCTGGCATGGGTTCGGGATGTTCTGTACACGGCGCTGGGCTGCGAATCGGAATTCAAGTCGCTAGTGCCGCGGCCGAAGCCTCCACTGTCGAAGGCAGAGGAGAAAATCGCGGCGGACTTCTTTGAGCGGAGCGTGAAGGCACTGGACCTCTGCAACGCCATCCGCGACGGCATAGACCAGGTGCGCCTCTGGCAGAAGCACGTCGAGATCGTGCTTTGTGCCTTGGACGGGCGCCAGCGCTCTCTTGGCGAACCCCAATTCCGGCGCGCGCGGAAAGCCCTCTACGACCTCACGCTGGCCATGGCCTCCGCTGACGACAAAGATTCGCCCGCCGGGGCCGCCGGGCTGCTGCTGCTTGCCAGCCGGAACCGCTCATTCGGGCGCCCAAGCCCGCGTGGCGGGGAGGCGCCCTCGCACTTCCGCTCGCTCTCCTGGAGCGTTTCACGGTCGTGGTCCGCCGGCCGCCAGTTGCAGGCCATGGGTTCGAATCTCGTGGCTCCCAAGAGCACCGAAGCGGCGGCCACGAATGGTTTGTCTACTGCGGCCTACACAATGAACAACGTCATCTTGTTTGCCCTGTGGGCACTCGTGGCGGCGATCCCCTGCCAGGACCGGGGTCTCCAAACCCATTTCTCTGTGCCGCGGAATTTTGTCTGGGCTGCCCCGCTTCTCTCAATTCACGATAAGGTCATGGAGGAGTCGAGGAAGAGGGACCGTAGGAGCTCCAGCTCCGTGGGGTTGCTGAAGGAAATTCACCAGATTGCTAGATGCGTGCGCCGTCTCTCTGATCTGGCAGACACAGTAAAGTTCCCGTTGGCGGAACAGCAGGATCAGGAGGTGAGGGAACTCGTTCTGGAAATCATGCATCTCTGGGCTTCTTTGAGGGACGGCCTGGACCCCCTGGAGAAACAGGTCAGAGAGCTTTTTCATCGTATCATTCGCACCAGAACTGAGGCCTTTGATACCTTCAGCCGCCCCAGTTCGCAGGATTAGATAGTTTTTAAGATGGTATGTCATTGTATTTTTCTTTCCGCTGTACTTCTGCCCCATGTACAGTTTTGAATGTTGTGGT
>JZKD02S1678783.1:0-26263 GCA_000966675.3 Picea glauca | reverse complement strand
TTTACTTTTTAACATTTACCTAATCATATTAAAAAATTACTGCAGCACTATATGATTGCCACGTTTAAATGATTAACTTTTCATATTACCATTTAGATTTCCTCCAAACGTTTGATTTTCTAACTACCTGTGCGTTTGATTTTTTAGCTAACTGTGCGTTTGATTTCCTGTGCGTTTGATTTTCTAACTACCTGTGCGTTTGATTTTCATTTTCGCCACGGATTTAAGCAGTCCGCCCATTCTCTACCACTGATTTCCTTAGCTGTTCCGTGTTTTCTACAATTAAATTGCGTGGGTTTAGACTCCCTAGCATCATTCTGATCAGTGGCATGCGTTGCTCAACCCAAATGGAAATTTGAAGACGATGCATGGTAAAACATGGTAATGCTGATAAGGGGTATTCCGAAGCTCAGTGACTCCATGGCGGAGCATACAAATATATGCAAAAGCAACGCCTGCGTTCGCGAGCAGCGAGTTAACGTATATTCGATTCTTCAAGGAAAAGTATACAAATATTTGCATATTTACTCACTGCGTTAAACATTGATGTAGATGTCTCAAAAGTTTTCTGCATGATTTGTAAATAGTTTTTTTTTAATAATAAATATTAAATGGACAGTTAAAATTTAATAAAGTCAAAACATTCTTTATCTTCATGGGATTTAAATAAAACCTAAAACATTAATGGTTTTTTTTTACGAAATTTAAATCAAAACCAATTTTTATCATTTTAATAGAAAAATTGTGGTTGTATTTTTTTTCGAGGCCTTTCGGCGTTAATCAGCCACGGTTTTAATTCCCGATGGACTAAAATAAAATCTAAATGGTAAATCACCAAATTCCAAGAAAGAAATAAAAATAATGCATAAGTATAGTGTTACTCTTTGATTTCCTGCCTAATTTAATTCATTCGCTTCCCATGGGAAGGAAGTGCGAGGACCAGCACTGTTAAATAATAATAAAACAGTCGATAGTGGATGATGCGTCAGTAAAGTAGATGCGTAATGGGATACGTGAACAAAACAAAACGCAAAAGACTCAAATCCATTTTTATTGCAGAAATTACATAAAGTCTAGGATCAGTGCCAATTATAGGTTCTAGTGAAGATGATTTATGTCACATTTAATTTAATTTTTTTTATCCCGTTTTATATATTAATTATTTAAAAAATATATAGTGATTAATTGTAATTATTACAAATAGTGATAATTAGGAGAAGACACCAAAAAAATTCCATTATGTTAAATATTGGTATAGCTTTAATTTAACTTAAAATAATTGTAATTATCACATTTTGTATATCAATTATTGACAAAATGTTATATATATATATATATATATATATATATATATATATATATATATTAAAAGAATTATCAAAAGGATGCATGGGTATTAGTCTTGGTGTCAGTCTCCAACACAAATCATACCCTCTAAGCATAGTAGGCATAGGCTATTATATTAGAAAGAATATTTCTCCTCACTTTCAACTTTATAAAAGAGAGCCTCTTAATCACTACATTTAGATAGAAATTTTGAGATATCAATGCTAAGATGTATACAACAATTTGCTATTTTGCACCTATTAATTCTACTTTTTATAAGAAAAAAAAATTAAATAGAAATTATCCCTATAATACTACTTTAAAACTTTGAGAAATGAATGTAATATCCTCATACTAAGAGACTTTAATGCTAGAAGTGCAATTAACTAGGCTATTCTTTTAAGCAATGATTCCAACAATAATCCTTTATGGCTAGATCATGACCTTGTTTTAGCTAATAGCTACAAAGAAAGATTTGAAGACTTAACTCAGAATTTGTTTGGTACTAAGCTAGTCCAACCATATGACTTGTATTCATGGTTTAGGTAGTAGTGTCATGGATTATGTGATATCTGATAACCCTATTTCCAACCAAATAGTAATGTTTGACCTTTTAAATGACCATGAACCTCACTCTAATCATAAAACTTCAACCCTAATTCTAAACTTTCCCATGCAAAGGAGCACAATTGAAGAAAATTCTAATAATCGAAGGCAACTGCTTTTGATAAAAGTTGATATTTTCTTAAATGATTTAAAAAATAAATTACATCTCCTAACTTATAAGGACAACATTGAATACCTCTATCATAATTTTACAACTACCCTTTCCATTTCTATTAACAAGTTCTCTTTCGAGGTGTCCTATACAAAGAAGAATAGAACAATCAACCCTTGGTATGATAAAAAATGTAAAACTACTAGGAAATTCATTAGGGATGCTTCTAATGATTTCTTCAAACTCGATAAGATCAATACACACATATCTCTAATTAATAGGGAAAAAATGTACTATATAAATTAAAGGCAAGAGGAGTTTTTAAACCTATCTAAGCTTGATCCTAAGAAGTTCTCGAGGCAAATTCTAATTCGCAATACTAAATAAAATGATATGATTCCATTAAGGGATTGTAACTCCTACCTTAAATGTCTTTACGATTTCCCTAATTCCATGGAGACCATTCCTATTGTTCCTACAGAGGATGAAATTTTTTCTTTGGATGACATATAGTTTGAGGTTAAGCGACTTGTAAATAGGAAAACCAAGGACATTGAAGGCTACCAAGCTGAAATTTTTAAAATAGGAGGGCCTATCCTTATCCCTCACATAAACAAGATCTTCAATTTAGTACTTAAGCAAGGATTCCTTAAACCCTGGACACAAAGCCTCATTGTATCTATTTTTAAAAATGGGGATATAAACATTCCCTCTAATTATAGGACCATTATGATTAACCTGATTTTAACCAAGCTATATGGAAATATTTTGGAAAAAAAGATTAGCCTTTGGCTAGAAATTCATGGTAAAATAGCTAAATTCCACGCTGGATTTAGGACGTATCATTCAACTTTAGACCATCTTGTTACCCTTAGGATCATTGCAAAGGAGTTCCACAACACTAAAACCAATCTTTTGTGTTGTTTTGTTGTCTTTAGAAACACAGTTCCCACGAAAAACCTTTGGGATAGGATTGGAAGAAATAAAAGTGTCTTTTGAGTTGGGGGTTGCTGCTAGAAGGTTGTTTGAGAATGTTATTTTCAATTTTAAGGAAAATGAGGGATGCTTGAAAGAAATTAACTGCAATATTGTAGTCAAGCAATTTTTTCCCTTGTCCCCTACCTTTTTTGGCATATAGAATGACAAGTTAGAAGATTGTTTGGAAGAAGCAGGTCATGTCGGCCCAAATCTCACAGGTATAGTCATCAATATTCTTCTCTATGTCGATTATATCATTCTTATGCCGAGTATTCCCAACAATATTTGAAAGAAACTAAGAATCCTCAAGGATTTTTGCTCCAATATCGGTATGGTTGTTAATACTAAAAAAACAAAAGTCATGACCATTAATCCAATAAGATCACATATGATACTTTCATATATGAAGAAAACAACTTGGAGGAAGTGACTTCATACAAATATCTTGGAATCGATATTCACCACAAGTTGAACTGGAATAATAACATTGAGAAAAGAATAAATGATAGATCAAAATCCTATTATGGGCTTGAAAACAATTGTAAATTAGCTAATCTTTCGATATGGGATAAGAAAAAAATCATCTTTGAGACTCTTCTTAATCCTATTATTCTATATGGATGTAAAATTTGGGGATGCATTATCTCTTGAGAATCATGGAGACACATAGAGAAAATCCAAAAGAATTTTATAACCTATAATCTCAAAATTAAATGAAATACATCGTATCATATCCTCCTCCTAGAGACAAGTCTTTCCCCCGTTAAGAGTACGAATATGACTAGATATTGATTGTATAAGAACAAGTTAAACAACATGGAAGACAAGAGGCTTCCTAAAATGTCTTCAAACTCCAGCCATAACCACATTTGATTGAAGCGAGGATGGCATAAAGATGCTTAGTATTGGCTAGGCCATTAGGGAGTCATGGAAGAAACCATTTGCAGAATAAGGATACTATTAAGAATATTATTAAATGAAAATTTAAGAATAAAATGTGATGTGATGAAGAGTTATAGGAAGAAATAAAATTAAGGTATTATGAGGTAATAAACCCTAATCTAGAATATCAAATTTATCTCTTTGTTATGAAAAGTGTAAAGAAAAAAATAAACATTGCTAAAATAAGAACAATTAGCATGAGGTCCATAGTGAAACTGAGTGTTTGCCAATTCCTAAAACACCATGGGATGAAAGAGTGTCTCACCTTGGTGACACTAAGAGGGTTGAAGATGAAAATCAGTTTCTCTTAGATTGTCCATCCTATACCCAGATTAGATCTCAATTTCAAAATATTTGTCACAATATCATCCTTCCTAACATTTTGACTCAACAAAACTATGGTGATCTTTGAAAGCTTCTCTTAAAATGATTTTAGAGAAGAAACAAAATTCTAAAGAATTGCAAGTAATCCCTTACCTTCTTAAGGTCCAATAGACCAATTTATTCTTAGTGGACATTAATCAACATCATCATCATTAATTATTTTTCGAGCACAAAAACAAAATTCTAAAGAATTGCAAGTAATCCCTTACCCTCTTAAGGTATGATTAGTCTCAGTGGAGGTTAATCATCATCATTATCATCAATATTTAGTGAAAATGAATTATCAAATTTCATAATTTTTAATAAATTATCCTTAAATTAAGTCAAACACCACATATAAAATTTAGTTGGAATTATTTTTTTTCTTACTTTAAATTTTAAATTAATTTAAATATAGAAAAAATCCAAAGGAATTATTCATCAAACTTGAATCAATTATTAAATTTTTTTATTTGTATTAAATATAAACCAAAAATTAAATTAATTTTTTATATAAAAAAATAAAAATTAATTTCAAGTTTAAAAATTATATTAGTTATAATAAAGTTTAATTAATCATAGTTATCTAAATCAACCTCTCCATATATGAAATTTTAATTTAAAAAATTATTAATCCTCTTCCTACATAATAATAAAAAAAAAGGTTATTGATATGTAAATTAAACATAGATATGATATTTAGATTATAGTTTATCCTCATCAACATAATTGACTCAAGGCAGTAGACTTCATCATATTTAGGAGAAATGTTAACGTCCATAATCGAGTGTTGACAATGGTGCCTATACACCTGATGGCCATAATATAGGACAGTTGTATTCAGAATTTATATTGAGTATTATAGAGGAGTGGCTAATAATCACAATATCGCGTTATTTCATTCGATTTACATAACCAGATGCCAAACTGAAAAATTGTACTCTCTAAAGTTGAGGTGCAAGCCCATTATTCAGGGAATGGTTATAGGTAGCCTCTATGTCATTTGCCTTATTTTCATTTTGGGGGAGTATTTCTTCAGAATTGGGAAGCGCTTCAGAACAATTTTTATCCGTTAAGATCTTGCTATCCTTCAATTTTCCCCACATAACAACGTATAGCCCTAATGCGATCATAACTCCTCCCAGCACACTATATTCAATGGATCAGTGCAACTAATTAGCACTTCAAATCATGTTATTTTTAGCAACTATTTTTTTTTTGTAAGTAAGTAAGTGATATTATATATAAAGGGCCTCCTTGGACCAAAAAAGATACACAGTACAGATAAGATACCAGCAACAATTATCGGACTGCCCCAACAGAGGGGAAACCAGTCCGGCTAGCATGATATTCAACCAAAAAGAGTTTGAAAAGTTAAATGACCTGTTCAAGCTGACTGTTCATTAGCTAAGAGTAAAAGAGTCAGCAGAAACTATAAAGTTCTAAAGAAAAACCTCATAGACTTGCCCTATAGTCTTGCCAGGTGTTGTGGTCCCCCTCGAACCACGACCCTTCCTCGATGTAAGTCGTCTGGTCATCCTAGTGCTTTACGTCCACTCCTCCTTCGGTGCTGACGACTGGCTGAGTGTCTTGCGCTCCCATCTCCATGTCCATCCCTGTGCGTGCTCCGCATGCTGATTGCTATGTGGCTCCTTGCCGAGACGACTCGGATTCAAAGTCTCTCTCTCAGCAGTTGCGCTCGCGGGGTGCTCTCCAGCCGGTTCGAAAGGTGCAGCTCCACACAAAGAGGTAAGGAGCTGGAGCAGAGAGGCGACATTCCGGTCCAGATCAAGCATTCGAAATTGGAGGTCATCAACCCCCTGGCGCAACTCGAAGATCAAGCCAAAGATGATTACCAGGGTGTCCCTAAGTTGAGCGTCAGAGAGAGGGTTCGGGGCTTGGTGTTCGGTGTGCCAAGACTTGCTGGGAGGTGGTTCTGCCATAGTCGGCTCGAAAGAGGTCAGAGTTGGAATTGGTGAAGCCTTGCATGAAGGCTGGTCCGGGATGTGGCACAAGGGGGGAGTCGATACCCAGGGAACAAGAGCCAAACTATGCATGCTCACTGAGGCCAAGTCATTAGAACCAGAAACGATGTCCGACCCAGTGAGGGGAGAAGAGCATGAAGCGGGCGACGTTGGCGGTGAAATGGATGGATGGCGAGTTCTCCATGGAGATCCTTTCCGCGGGCGTCCTCGAAGTCGAGGCATGGGACAAGTCTTGTGCTGGCGAGGGGACACCAGGTAGCGGGGGAAATGGCAGGGAGCTCACGACCAAAGAAAAACACCAGAGAGCTCACAGAATGCGGTTAATTCATCCAAATATTGCGCCAAGGAGAACGAGGTGAGGCTCACGCAGGGAACGACGAGGAACCAACAAAGCTCGACCATGGAATAATCGCAATGGATAGAAAAGTTGGATATTAAATCACCTCGTATCATAGTTAATGGCGTATTAAAGTCTGCGTAGGGTGGCGTCCAGGGGCACGAGCCCTTCACATGGCATCGTGCCTTGATGGCTAGCCCCCTCCTCTGCATGAAGCCGCGTGGACCGCAATACCACCCCATCCAGGGTTATTTTTAGCAACTATTAATCTCCATTCCAATTTGAGTTGTTAAAAAATTAGAAATGACAAACCTGCCCAGATATATGTGCTCAAACAGAATAACAGATCCCATAACCGCCACGATTATCATCATCAACGGACTGAATGTTGTGGAAAATACAAGTCCCTTTACGCGCATGCACATAATATGCAACTACTGATGCCACCACTCCCTGCGCCCATCAATGTTAATTACTCTACGCTATAAATTACTTTCATTTGCAAACTCGCAATCTTGAATTCATGTTCAATCGAAAGGAAAAGAAAAAAAAAACAGACAAACGTACAGAGTAGACCACACTTAAAAGGTTGATGTCCCACCCTAACGCCCACTTGGAAGGACCTCGTACGAGAGATAAGCTTATAACTCTTGCCTGTAATGTCCCTATAAAACATATTAAGGTCGCAAGTGAAAGTTGAGCAGAATATTTTTTAAGGACTGCAGCCTACACATTCAAAACCATGAATTAGAGTAATAGGAATGTGACAAAACGGAGGTCAATCGGGGTTTCAGCGACTACAAATGCTGAATACAAAAACAAAACAAAAAACCACGTTGTTTGCTGAATCCCGAAATGAGAAAAGGTTGTGACCCAAGTATTTTGGGATTCGGGGTTTGGGGTTTGGCAATTACAAATGCCAAACACCAACACACAACAACTCCTTAATCATTAAAATACGAATGGAATGTGGGTCCAGCAGTTTGGGGTTTCGAGGTTCGGGATTTACGAACACCTGATGCACAGACAAAATGAAGCAAGAAATGTCGAATTGCGAAATGCGATTAGGGTGTGGGCCCAATAATTTCGGTTTCGGTGTTTGGTAAATCAAAGAAACTCCGCTCATATGTAACAAGTAAGTCCCGAATGCCGAAATATCAATTTTTTATTTAATCTCCTTTTAAAATCATAATCTCTAACAAATAAACTCGGAATAAATAAATGACCGGGTTCATAATTAGTAAAACCAAAAAATTATTGCGTTTGCTCAAAAATGAATTTATTAAGAAATAAAATGAGTTTACAAACTCAATAACAGAAAATCATAAAGGTAGAGAAAACCTCCAAACAGGGAATAACCGATTTGATTCAAGAAATTATTTCAGGCTCTTGTCTCACCCTCTGTGTACAGATTACAATATGATTCAAGTATTTATAGGAACAAAACTTGCCCCTTCGACCTTAGGAAAAATTAAATCAGGGCGGTGATGGCATTTCGTGGCCTACAAAGGCTAAGGTGGTCACCACTTGACAGTGAACCCTCACATCTTGAAGGATCAAGACGACCACCAATCCACCATCATAAGGTGGTGAAATGATTAATCTCTAACATACTCCCTTCTAATCATTTCAGGAAAAAAAAAACTAAAACATGTAAAACAAAATTGTTGTAAGCAATGCATTACAACTTGCAGACCCCAATATTATTTCTATGCTTCTTAAACAATTCATTTCCCAAAGGCTTCGTAAAAATGTTTGCAAATTGTTCTTCAGATCTGTAGAACTGAACATAAATCTCCTTACCAGTTACAAGCTCTCAAATGAAATGATACCTTGTATCAATGTGCTTACTTTCTTTGTGAAAAATGTGTTTCCTTGACAATGCAATGGAAGATTTATTGTCACAGACAATCTGGATTGCATCATTTTGGTTATGTGACAATTCATTCAAGACCCTTCTCATCCATACAACTTGATATGTAGCTACAACTGTTGCAACATACTCTGCCTTAGTGGAAGATAGAGTCACAATGGTTTTTTTTTTATGCCCATGCCACTGTAACAGAACCAAGACTAAAAATATACCCAGATGTGTTTTTCCTGTCATCAATGGAACCTACAAAATCACTATCAGTATATCCGATCAGTTCAAAGTTTAATCTTGATGTGTATCGGATACCAAAATTAGTTGTTCCAGCAACATATCTCAGGATCCTCTTTCCTACTTGCCAATGAGTACTCTTCGGAGTCTCCATGAATCTGAAAATCAAACTCACAACAAACATAATGTCAGGTCTGGTTACTTTTAAGTACATAAGGCTTCCAACCAGCCTCTTATACAGGGTTGGATCAACATATGATCCTTCATCATACTTGCTCAATTTAACACCAGTTGTCATTTGTGTTGCAGCTGGCTTGCAATTCAACATTCTAAACCTTTTCAGTGCTTCATTTGCATAGTTTGTTTGACAAATGAAAATGCCATCATTAGATTGATCTACTTCAATTCCAAGAAAAAATTTCATCAAACCTAAATCAGTCATCTGAAACTCTATTTTCATGGTATTTTTAAAATCATCTACAGATAGATCTCTAGTAAAAATCAGGTCATCAACATACAAATAGACAATCAGAATTTTACCTTTCTGGTCTACCTTTTTATATAGAGTTGGTTCACTTGGACTTCTGCTCAATCCAACATTGATTAGGTATTCATCAATCCTGCTATACCAAACTCTGGATGCCTTCTTCAATCCATATAAATCTTTCCTTAACTTGTAAACCTTATCTCTGTGTTTATCAATCTCATAACCCAGAGGTTGTCTTACATAAACTTCTTCTTCCGAATATCCATTTAAAAATGCAGACTTGACATCCATCTGATGCATGATCCATCTATTCTGAGCTGCAATAACTAAGACCATCCTTATTGTGTCAATCCTTGCTACAAGAGCAAAGGTTTCATTATAATCAATACCAGGTTGTTGACTAAACCCCTGAGCTACAAGTCTTGCCTTGTACTTCTCAATATCACCTTCTGCATTCAGCTTAGTCTTAAAAACCCACTTAACACCAATACTTTTCTTGCCTTCAGGTAAACTGGCAAGATTCCAAGTGTTATTCCTTTCAATGGAATCAATCTCCTCATCCATCGCTTTTATCCAAACATCCTCTTTAGCAGCTTCATCATAACTTACAGGATCATAAGCTATAAATGCAAAATTTGAAATCTGATCTACCTCTTCATTCTGATCATATAATTCTCTTAAACTTCTAGTTTCTTGTCCTTTAAATCTGTTTTTCAATGAAGCTAAAGTAGGATCTGATTCACTACTTACCTGTGAATCTGTTTGATGTCCACCATGTCCAAATTGCTCACCACGCTCATGAGTTCTTGGCATTCTAAATTGATATGGGCTGAAATCTGGTGCTAGCCTTGTTGGACTTCTTGTTGCAGGCGTATGTGCATGTGAAACCATCTGTCCATCTTCTTCACTCTACTCAACTGCATCATCACCTTCACGGGGTAACATAGCTCCCTCTGAAATTGATTTTTCAATACTTCCATCCCAGGCTTTATCTTCTTTAAACTGAACATCTCTGTTGATTACATATTTCTAGGTGATGGGATTGTAGAGCTTATATGCCCTAGATTCTTCATTGTATCCAACAAAGATACATCTCTCGCTTCTGTCATCCAACTTTCTCCTCATTTCTGCAGGTACATGCGCAAATGCAACACATCAAAAAATTATGAAATGAGAAACATTGCAAGACTTACCATCCCAAGCTTCCTTAGGTACACAATCCCTCACGGTCTTGGTCGAACTTCTATTCAAGATAAAAATAGAGCAAAGAGCTGCATCTCCCCAATATTCATTTGAAATATGCTTCTCTTTCAACATGCTTTGAGCCATATCCATGATGATCCGATTCTTCCTTTCAGCCACTCCATTCTATTGTGGAGTATATCGAGCAGTAAACTGCCTTTTAATTCCATGAAGACCACAAAATTCAATGAATTCATTCAATTTATACTCACCTCCTCTATCAGATCTGAGGATCTTAATGGTTCGACCACTCTCATTCTCAACCATAGACTTAAACTTCTTAAAAACATCAAAGAATTCAGACTTTTGTTTCAACAAATACAACCAAGTCTTCCTACTGAAATCATCAATGAAATTCATAAATAAACACAATCAGTTAAAGAAGGTGTTTGGATAGGTCCACATAAATCTGTGTGGACAATTTCCAATGGAGTTTTTTCTCTGTAGGAAACATCTGAAACAAATTTCTCTCTGTGATGCTTCCCAAGGATACAACCCTCACAAGAGCTTATAGGTTGTTGAATACAGGGCAACCCCTTTACCATCTACTTCTTCTGTAACAGATCTAAGCCACCAAAATGTAAATGACCATATCTCAAATGCCATAACCAATATTCATCCGAACTTCCAACTTTATAAACATTCAAAGAACTACTCAAATCATTTCTCATAATAAGTGGAAACATCATATTTTTGGTCATCTCTACTCTTGCAATCAATTGTTTGCTGGGAAATTTATCATAGATTGTACAAACCTTGTTCTTGAAGAACACTATGTACTTTTTCTCCATCAGTTGTCCAATACTAATAAGATTACATTTTAAACCAGACACAAAGTAAACATCATCAATATATCTTCTCTGATTGTTCTTAGTGTAAAATGGAACTACACCTTTACCATTAACTATAACCTTACAATCATTTCCTAGTTTGACTTCAGACTGGATACTAGTATCAATGGAAGAAAATAAGTCTTTATTACCAGTCATGTGGTTGTTGCAACCACTATCCAAAAACCAAATATCATTTGCACATTCCTGAGTGACGTTACAGGTCAAAAACACAGGATTTTGATGATCCTCAGACTTATTTGTGATATGTGCAAAGTGTTTTCCAGCATCTGCCTGTTTCTTCCAACATTTGTTAGCAAAATGTCCAAACTTCTTACAATAATAACATTGCACTTTGGATATATCAAACCTCTACATTTCTTGCTGCCAGGGTTTTCTACTGCTCCCCCTTAAATTAGGAGGATTTTGCTGGGGCTTCTGCTTAGACTCGGATTCATCTATGTTGTCCCTTGGGACAGAAAATCGACCTCCTCTTCCACGAGTATGAAACCTTCCTCTGCTTCTACCTCTGGTAACATGCAGTTGGGATTTGAAAGCATGCTCCAATGATCCTTCTTCATATCTAGATATCCTAGATTCATGAGCAACAAGAGAACCAGTTAACTCATCAATTTGCATTAAACTTAAATCTTTAAATTCCTCTATGGGAACAACAACAGGCTAAAACTTCTTTGGAAAACTTCTCAACACTTTCTCAATGACTCTTTTATTCTCAACATCATCTCCATACTGCCTGAGCTGGTTCACAACACTCATTACTTGAGTCATGAAAGTATCAACACTTTCGTTATCCTTCATCTTCATATTTTCAAAATCCCTTCTCAAGTTCTGCAACTTGACTGTCTTCACCTTGGACACCCCTTGATACCAGGTTTCAAGAATGTTCCAAGCCATCTTTGAAGATGCAGCACTAACAATCTTCATAAAAATGGATTCATTTAATCCTTGCTAGATTAATCCAAGAGCTTTATTATCTTTCTTCCTGTTTTCCTTCAGCAAAACACGGTCAGCATTAGACAGAGCCAATTCTTCTACAGCATCAATTGGCTCAGCATAACCATCAATAACATAAGTCCACAAGTCCTGAGAACACAAAATCGTCCTCATCCGAATATACTAGGAGTCATATGACTTCTTACTCAGTACATGAACCTGAATCTAAGAATAACTACTACCAGATGCTATCATTTATAAAAATTGACAGAATTTAAATAAACCTTCAGGTAGAAAAATATGAGAATAACAGTTTTGGCACTAACAGGAATAATCAACAATGAATTAAGCAATTGCCAGATAAATTGCAGGCCCTGATACCAAATGTGAAAAAATAGAGGTCAATCGGGGTTTCGGCGATTACAAACGCCGAATACAAAAACAGAAGACCATGTTGTTTGTTGAATCCCGAAATGAGAAAAGGTTGTGGGCCCAATATTTTGGGTTTCGGGGTTCGGGGTTTGGCGATTACAAATGCCAAACACAAACACACAACAACTCCCGAATCGCAAAAATGCAAATGGAATGTGGGCCTAACACTTCGGGGTTTCGAGGTTCGGGATTTCATGGTTTACGAACACGTGACACATAAACAAAATGAAATAAGAAATGTCCAATTGTGAAATGCGATTAGGGTGTGGGCCCAACAATTTCGGGTTTCAGTGTTTGGTAAAGCAAATGAACTCCCCGCATATGTAACAGGCAAGTCTGAATGCCGAAATATCAATTTTGTATTTAATCTCCCTTTAAAATCACACGCTCCAACAAATAAACTAGGAATAAATAAATGACCAAGTTCGTAATTAGTAAAACTTACTGTGTTTGCTCAAAAATGAATTTATCAAGAAATAAAATAAGTTTACAAACTCAATAACAAAAAATCATAAAGGCAGAGCAAACCTCCAAACAGAGAATAACCGATTTGATTAAAGAAATTCTTTCAATCTCTTCTCTCACCCTTTGTGTACGGATTACAATATGATTCAAGTATTTATAGGAACAAAAATTGCCCCTTCAACCTTAAGAAAAATTAAATCAGGCCGGTGATGGTATTTGATGGCCTGCAAAGGCTAAGGCAGTCATAAGGCGGTGAAATGATTAATCTCTACAAAGAAGTATACTGCCATGGTGTAAATGGTGAAAAATTGGAGGGGATTGTTTCCGATGAAATTTTTGTGGGAGAATCTTGCAAAATGGTCAACAAATTTAGATTTAGATGATAGAATTAAATAAACTATTGTTAAATCTAAATGTTTAAGGTTTTAGTTTTTTTTTCCAATACACTGACATGATATAAATCTGTACAAACAAAATCACTATTTTTTGTTGTGTAGAATCTATTTTTGAATGCAGAAATCCATTCAGTGTGTTGAAAAAATTTTGGACATTAAGATTATATAGAAATAATTACTTTTTATAGATATAACAATTTCTCATCAAATTTGAAATAAATATATCATAAAAATATAAAAAAAACAAAACATAACAAGTTTAGAATTGTATATATTTTTAAAATTTAGAAAATTTCCATTAGAAGAAAAAGCACTAAAAAAAATATAACAAAATATCAGCTAAAAAATAAATCATATCAAATCAACTCAGTTAAAAAATCACAACACTACCTTACAGATTGAAACATCTTTTATATATACATATGGTAAATAATCTCCTAAATTTCAGAAACAGATTTGTGAAAAATATATAATCACCTGTAGTGTTGAAAAAGATAAAAGACAAGCGCCTGGAACGATGTGATTTGATTACCTGAACAGGAGAGCAATCACGAAAGTCATACACGGAAGTACATTACTCAGAGCAGTCGCATATGTTGGAGAAGTTAGTTTCAAACCCAGGTAAGAGAAATTCTGGTCTATTACAGGCCTGCGGACA
Source organism: Picea glauca (assembly GCA_000966675.3). Taxonomy (NCBI): domain Eukaryota; kingdom Viridiplantae; phylum Streptophyta; class Pinopsida; order Pinales; family Pinaceae; genus Picea; species Picea glauca. Next base: position 12,050 of record JZKD02S1678783.1, on the reverse strand, counting down.
TGCATTCATGATATTTCATATTCAATTTAAATTGCTAGCCAAGATTGTTCACAGACGATATCAGAGATGGAGGGGATGACATGAAAGAGAAGCTGCCTGCCATGAAAGAGAAATACCATACCCTAATAAGCCCAGTACAAAAATTTGGCAGAAGATGTAAAATGTCAGTTTGGGTCGCACGTTCCTGCAATGTATTGTGTGTTAGTTGTAAATCTACAGATATATATGAAAAATAACACTAAAATCTAGCAATCTATTAAGATTATTGATTCGTCTAATATATAAATTCAAGGGAGTTCGGGTAGGTTTGGAAGGAGGGAAACTAATTAGAAAAAGCCGAACACCTTAAGTACTTAGTTTCAACTATTAAGCCACAGTATGAAGAATTGAAGAAGTCATCGTAAAATCATGATCCATCTATTTATTCATAATTTCAATCTTCACATTCATTATTCCAGATTCGAGTCTACATGGTAAATATTAAGCATTATGCAGAGTCTTGTCGCCACTGGCCAAGCATGATAGGCAGTTTGAAACTTGAACGCTACCCCCATTCATGATTCGAACCTAAATAGTTCCTATCATGCAGACTCTCGTGCAAGACTGGTAAAACATGATAGAGAGTTTGAAACCTTGAATGGTCTACCCATTCATAATTCCAATCTGAACATAAGTAAAGACAAGAAATGTTAGTAATATGTAGGGACCTGCCTGCATACCTTTCAAGGAAGAAGGCAAAAGGAGCAAGGACAACTGTAGCGACGGCCTGCCTGTACACTACAAGCACAAAGTGACTCATCCCTCTGTTTAGAGAGACTTTACTGATAATATTCATGCCCGCGTATCCAAACTGCAGGGAGATCATCGCTACATAAGGTGTTGATTTCTCAATTAGGGTTCCCATTGATAATCAAATCAAATCTGCAAAAACCTTTAAAACACCCTTTCTTTCCTGAGCCCCTTCCCTATCTAAAAGATGCCAATTAATACTGGAGCTTCTCCTACTCCGTTCTATGCACTCGCAAATAATTCACGACAATATCCATATTTATACAGGAGCAAAATCTAAACATGTAAAATTTGCGAATCAACATTGTTGAATAATTTACCCAATAGCCAAACTTACTCAACACAAAACAGTTATCTTTCAATTCTACTTTCCAGAAACGAATCACATATGGGCATTTTGCCTTGTACAGTATTTGTAAATTAATTCATAAACTTCCCACGGGATGGAAGAACCGAAGACTCAGACTGGTTTAAATAATAATAAAGCAATCGATGGTGGATGGTGCGTCAGTAAAGTAGGCGCATAATGGTATATATGTGCACGCTGACGCTCGCAGAAGAATGTGTTGGGATGTGACGAACAGCATTAGTCGATTTCGAGGACAGAAATCAGATGAAATCCATTATCGATGTCACTTGTAATTTTTGGTGGAGAATTTAGGAGCAGAAATCCATCATCGTATATGTCAATTATTGGAAGAGTATAGCTTTTTGTGTTTGTTGATATGGAACACAGCACTCAAAAATCTTCGTTTCTTATGGGTATGCTGAAATTCTGTACACAATACATACACTTCTGTTTAATTTTGTTATTTTTTAAAGATTTTAAAATAATTTAAAGAGACAAAGCTCATGGGCAAAGTGACTCTATTCCTGAAACTTGAAACAACTGTATTTGTATTAGTTTTTTTTTTTTTGGCAGAACTAGGTTTTCTAATAATAAATGAAAAGCCATGATTGAAAAGTGTAACTACAGTATTTTATCTATCCCTGGGCTTTATTTTTCGTTTAACGTATGATTTCTCCCAGGAGCTAAAGTATTTTATGTACCCTCGGCTTTATTTTTTATTTTTCCTTGAGCTCATAATTTCTACTTCAATAAAGAATGTAGACATTTTTTTTAAACAATTCTATTTATCTTTTGTTTTTCTTTTTTAGTTGAAAAGTAATCCATTAAACTAATAATAAAAGAATATTAATAAAAAAATTAAAAATAATATAAAACTATGTTGGTTTATATATATATATATATATTGCCCTCGATGGAGTGACACTTTGCAAATCCCAAACACACAGCACATAGCCTCACCTTAAATGAGGTAGGCCACTCCCCATCCCTTCAGCATTAACGATGGGAGCTGGTCATTACCAATCCTCTGGACATGAGACCTCTCCCTCGGGGGAAAGGGCCGGCCCTACAAGCATTTACGATGATAAAATTAATGGGGAGGAATGTCCCGTCGCCCCTCAAGATTTTGAATGAGCCATGGCATGAACACATTCTGTTCATCTTCGCTTTGCATCCTTCCATCCATTCTCCGCTCTGGTGCGTTATTGAGTCCACACTATGCGTTTTTTATATCCTTTCCTTCACTCAGATGCCTAGGGAGAGAGGGAAACCTCGTCGTGGTTCGGCTTGGTATACCCATGCTGCTCAACGACAGTGGAGGAAACAAATGGAGCAAGCGCTCTCGTTGGCTCGCACCATTCTGTGTCAAAGAGAAAAGGTAGATGGCCTTCCCCCCATGGCTTATGTAGAGGAGATTTCTCCAGAGGAGCATGTTCAGACCCTTCCAAAACATCTCCTACTCCCCGAACCGGATAATTAGCCACCCACAAGACACCTTCAGGAAGAAAAAACTTCATCTTCCCTCGATTATCAAGCAAGGAGCAGCATGGCAGCGGGGTATTGCGACGACTTCCCCACATGTTACGTCGAGGAAGAAATTTATTTGGAAATGGTCTCTCTGGAGACCATAACCGAGGCTGAGCACCCTGCAGCCACAGGAGCTGAGGACGAAGGAGGAGGCCATGAAGATCCAGGGGATGAAACCCCAAGCAAGGCAGTGGAAAATGGGTTGGTAGTCACTCTGGGAGGGAGTGGCAAAACCCGAGTGCCACCTCCCACTATGTCAATGCATGAACAGAGGTGTGACCCGCCACCCTTCCTACACCCGGAGCACTTGGATCTCTTGTTCAATTTGCGGGGACAAATGGCAGACCAGGCCCACCGGGTCCTCCTAATGAGCCAGCATTTGGACATGCTATTCGACGCGTACTCCAATGCCCCAAAAAAGAAAAAGTGCCCAACATGCGCCTAGCCGTTCGTGATGCAAACCAGAGAAGTGGAACATGATGATGAGGCCGACAGGGCCACCGAGTAATCAGCTTGGTTAAGTTTTAGTTTTGTTTATTCTTGTGCACACAGCTATGCTGGGGCTTCTGTTTTCTTTCAGTTTTTATAGTCCAGAGCATGCTCAGGCTTTTAGGGGCTGGGCTCTTTGTAACACAATAAACATCTTTAAGACTATGAATTTCCATCTGACCTGGTTTTCTATAGGACAGATGGCGGAACACCCATTTTTGAGAAGGATCATATGGGCTCCAAGATGTGTTGGTTTCCGGCAAAACCCTAACACCAAAAGATTAAATGAGATTAATGAGGCTCCAAAGGAATTTTTAACAAAAAGAATAAATGAGATAACCCTAAACATCCAAAACCCTAACACCAAAAGATTAAATGCCAAAAGGTTTGTGGGCCCCAATGGTGGTAGTCGATATGTCAACTTCTGGAGCACACAACTTTTGCATACAATCTTGGTTTGGAGAACTCAAAACCCCTTCATAAAGGTATAACTAAGGAGTACACATTCCAAATGGCTCAATACATCCAAAAAGTGATATATTTCCTAATGCCAAGTAAAAAAACATCATTCAGGGCCTCAAAATAGCCTTGGAAGTTTGGAACCTAAAAAATTGTAGAAAAACTACCAATATGGAAATTGTAATTTTAGCTAGTGGAATAGATGGGATGCTACCTATGTACACCTAGATCAGTCCTCCCACCTTAGGAATAAATGGTCTCTATTGCATCAATTTCCTCCATCATATAGGGAAACTTTCGTTGAATCTGAATCCCGGCAAGCTACTTGCACTGATGAAGAAACTACCATGCTTTGACAACCCAATAGAGTTGGATGTTCTATTGGTCGGTGCCATTCATATTCGTGTCCATGATCGTATTAATTTTATTTTTTTAAATTCATCCAAGATTGATTTCTTTAGGCGCCAAGTGCTTGGTCATGTCTGAAGTGTCTAAGAGAGATGGAATTATGGTCAAAGAGATTCAAAATTAAATATCGGGTGCAAGACAAGGAAAGGAGGAATACTTAATTCAAAATCATTCTCACCCACAACCTTGGTGATGGTACAAATATCCTATCAAAGTGGGCGTATATTCTGATGGGTTCCTGTGAGTTGTTCTTTTTGTAAATGCAACCATACTTTATCTCCCAACTGAAACTTGTGTGGTACCCGATGTTGATCGTGGCCCAGCTTGTACTTAGCATGGGCTTTCACAAAAACATCATGAACTTGTTGTTTGATGTATTGGATTCACTCAACAAATTTGTTTGCTCGATAAAACTTGGTTTGAGCATAGGAGGAATCTTCCTGTGCAACTGCAATGGGCAGAGCTACGTCAATGGGGGTCAATGGTTCAAACCCCAATCACACCTAAAAAGGGTTGTGCCAATAGATTTTTGGAGGGGTATTTTGTAGATATGTTGAACATAAGGAAGGATCTCATCCAATGTGCATGGATGTTTGCAATTGTGCATACTCATGATATGGAAAATAATTATGTTGATTACCTTTATTTTTCCATCAGTCTGTGGGTGGAAGGAAGTTGATTTAGTTAGCTTGGTGTCCATCATCAACCATAGGTTAGAGAAAAACCTTCTCAGGAACCTACTTTCTTGATCTAAGACAATTGTTCGTGAGATCCAAAAATGAACCCAAACATGTTCAAAGAAGATCTTGGTGGTGGACTTGAATTTGATGCTCTTCTTTCAGGGTGCCAAAATTGCCATCTTAGGGAATCAATCAATGACCACAAAGACATAGTCATTCCCATGCTTGGTTGAAGGTATATTGGACATGTAATCCATGGAGATAGAATCCCAAAGCCTATCTGGAGTAGGAATAGGGGTGTATAACTCTTGTTTCTTTATGCAGGGATTCACAATGGAGAAGGAAGTGTAGGATATGATGTACTTGCAGACATCTCATTGAAGCTTCAACTATTAAAAATGATTTTGCAGTATTGTCACCATTTCGTCTACACCAAAATTTCCTATTGTCCGACTGTAATGGGATTCCTAGATCATATTTTCATTTTTGGGTGAAGGAATGTAGAGATGGATTAGATGGTATAACAATCCATATTGGAGATGAAAATATGGAACTATTTTCTTAGTGCTCAATGTATGATAGGAATTCACAAAGTTAGAGTCATTATTGTAAAATTGTGGCCACCCCGATGTCTCATGCCCACATGAGTTAAGAATAGTGGCTAGCGCCACAATCCAGGGTTGACTAAGGAAATTTGCGACATGGTTAGTGATGACCTTCTTTTACTTAATGTTCAAGGGGAATTGTTGCAGGTACGTGGAGAACTTTTGATGGTGGTCATTATGTAACTTTCCCTGTGTCTACATAGATTACAAAGGAACGTGATCAATGTGGATGATTGTTTCCTTCCCCATAATGTAATTCTTCCACTATTAACATGTTTATACAATGGAGTACATATCTTTGTCATAGGTCGAGTATTTAAGAACAACATCTAATAGTTTTTCACTATGATAGGCTAGTGGATTCCCATGTTGAGGGAGGAATACATTGATAGCATCATCTGAAGCATTTGTGTCAATCTCAAATGGTTCTTATAGGTCTGGCAGAATAAGGACTGGTGATGCGCAGAGGTGGAATTTAAAATTCTCAAATGATTTCTGTTGGGATGCATCCTACGCAAACTTTGCCTTCGCTCCACCCTTGGTCACCTATCTTAGGGCCCAAGAGATATGAGAGAACCCCAACAAAAACCTGCGGTAGAAGTTGTCAAGGTCCAAGAATCAATGGACCTTGGTCATTGTCTTCGAGGCCGGTCAATCATGGATCAATTGGATCTTGGTTGGATCCACATGCACACCTTGCTCATCCTTTATGTATCCCAAATATTGTATTCTCTGCATGTCGAAGGAACACTTGTCAAAATTGGCATATAACTTGTTTTTTTGCGTGGTTACCAAGACCTAGTAAATATGCGTCAAATGTTCCTCCCAAGTTTTGTTGAAGATGAGGATGTCATCGAGATATATGACCAAAAAAGAGTTTTGAATGACCGCAATATGTCATCATTCACACTACCATGGTCAGAGAATTAGTCAAGATGAAAGGATTGACCAACCACTCGAAGATACCTTCTTTAGAATTGAAGGTTGTCTTCCATACATTATTTTGTTGAATCGAAACCTCGTGCTAGCCTAAATTTAGATCAATATTACTGAAAATATTGGATTCCTTGAGTTTATCAAGAAAATAATCAATACAAGGGTTTGGGTACAAATTCTTGAGCATTATATTGTTTAGGAATTTGTAATCAATACAAAGTCGCCATGTCTCGTCCTTCTTCTGTACGAGAACAATTGGTCTCCCTCAAGGTTAGGGGATCAGTCTGATGTGGCACTTCAGAATATCTCTTGGATATAGCGTTTGAATTCTTCATTCTCCATAAAATAATGCCTGTACATAGGGCCATTAAGCATGGTATCAATAGGTGTCAAATAAAATGAGGGATTTAACTGATAGTGCATAGGAACCCCAATAGGCGAAGAAAATATTTCTTTGTGTTCTTCTACTATCTTGTCCACTTGTTGCTACTATGTAGATAGACCCTGTGCAAAAGTTTTGGTGGTTGCAGTGACCTTCCATTCACCTTTTGACCAAACTATAAAGAGGAAAAATCTTGGTATCAGACCACCTTTCTACACTTCTTCGCGGAGATCAAGGAGACCACATTAGTTGGGAATGCCCCAACTACCTTGTAGAGTGATCTCCCAAAGTAATAATGACACTATGGATCATAGATTCATAAAAACATTATCCTTCCACATATATGGTTGTCTTAACAAAAAATAAAAGAATTTAAGGGGGGAAACATCACACAATACCTCATCTTTTAAGGGTTTGATGTCATAGTGCAGAAAATATTACTAGATGATGTGGATGTCCTTTCCCTAGATGAACCAAACGATGGTGTATGGTTGAGTATGAAACTTCATTTTCATATTTAACCTCTTGATGAACTATGATGAGATTAGGTTCTTTTGGCTACCTCTATCAACAATGAAATGGAGTGGGGTCCCCTTCACCCACATCTGTGAGTGGAAGAGGTGCTCCCCTTCTTTGAGCTCCTTTGGTTCCTCTGGGTGGAATTTTGTAGTAGAGATGGTAACATTGGGTTCTACATCAATGATCTATTTTCCCTTTTTCAGTTATGAATTAGAGTCTGAGTCAACATTTGACCTTGAGGCTTTCGTCTCAAGTGACAATGAATTTTTTGGGAGACATTCATTAGTATTTTTCCAAGGGATTGTGTGGAGCTCACACTAGTTTCCATGGTCCTTATTCAAATTCCCATTACCCTTGTTTTTTTGTGGCTTGGACTGGTTGTCTTGGGACTCTCCATCCTTGCTCTATCCTTTGCCCTGGGAGTTAGGGCCACCCTTATTGGGCTTCTTCTGCGATGGGTTTACATAACAAAAATATCACTTATTATTTTTCTTGAACTTCTTCTCTATATTTACAACATATCAGTAAGTGAATCTCATTGAGGAGATGTAAATTAACTCAATATATGTTTGGATGTACCTTTGTAGGCCACTGCGGTACTTTAAAACCAGGTGTTGCTAGAAGTTTTTAATACCAATCTTTGTGCGCAATGTATGGAAGATGTTGGTGTACTCCAACAATGTATGGTCTCTTTCCTGATGTAGATTTGTCCATTTCATGTACTAGTCATCATAGTATTCAACATGGTAGTATAGCTCCTTGAGGGTATCAAAAAATTTATCCCAAGTGGTTCCTAGCCCAAAAATTGTAGACTCATCCTCGACATGTTGCTCACAGTAAGTCTCCCACCAATCTATGACATGGGGAAGGGCCTTAAGGAGAGAAAAGGTTATTTTTTCAGTTTTGGAAATAATTTGGATAAAGAAATAAACCTCTAACAAGATTAACCATTTTTCCAAAGCATTAGTATCTATGTGGCCTTCAAATAAAGGAGTATAAAAGTTAATGTGTGCCTTAAAAATGGCATCACACCTATGAAGTGACTTCCAGTTGAAGGTTCCTCCATTTTTTTTGGTAGCCGTCGAAGGATCTATGCGAGATTATCCATCATATCATTCTCCTATCACGTGAGGATGTCCTCGAGCAACAATTTGATAGGATATCCTAGTTTTCCATCTCTCTTTTTTTCCACCATGGTAGGTCACTTGGGAGGGTGAGAGCGGTTTTCCTTAAGAAAAACAAGCTCGAGACCCAACTCTCTATAACAGGACCTCGTTGGGGACATGCAGTAAGAACGACAAGGATCAAAATTCTCTGATACCACTAATCCAGGTTATTTTGAGAATGACATTAAGGAAGAAATATGGCATTTATATAGAAAGGAAATACAAAAAGATATTGCAACTAGTACAGTAATACAATAAAACTCATATTCAATTAATGATTGTTTGGAGTACAAAATACTATAAAATCTGAATCACACGAGCTATATAGAATGGTGGTAGATTATCTTTGAAGAGTGATGTGTTGGCTACGCTCATTCATAATAATTTCATTACAATGAGCCTCCAAAATCCTTTTTAACATAAAGAATAAATGAGAAAACCCGAAACATCCAAAACCCCAATCCTGAAATATGAAACACCAAAAGGTTTATAGGCCCCGATGAGGGTAGTTGATACGTCAACTTCTCAAGGGTGCAACTTTTGCATACAATCTCTATTTGTGGTGCTCCATAGCTCTTCGGAAAGGTCTAGCTGGGGAGTACGCATTCTGAACATACCAATACATCCTAATAGGGATCTATTAGACACTACCAAGTCAAAAAATCATTGTTTAGGGCCTCGAAATGGTCGTGGAAGTCTGGGACCTAAAAAAATGTGGAAAAACAAACAAGATGGAAACTTTAATTTGAGACCGTGGAATAGGTGCCACCAATTTCCACCTGGATCATTAAAGGAACTATTTCACCTCGATTATATATGAGAGAGTGAGAGGAGAATGATTATCATGGTGCATGTGGGATAAATTGGTCTAATTTTACAAAATGCCATAGACATGTAAAACACTAGGAATTCTAGTGAGGTCACCCATCCTAGTGCTACTCTAACCCAAACACTCTTAAATGCGGATTTATAATGGGATCTTATGCTTGAACATTGTAGGAATTACATTACATTACAAATGAAGATGAAATTACATTACATTCCTCGTCAAAAGGGTGAACATCAGGGTTTATCAAAACCACAAACTCGAAAACGTTGATTCAATGGAGAAGGTGGATGGCCACGGAGATCCACCTAGATCGCCCATATGAACTTTAGTTTTCTCAAATGATTGGACTTGAACTTGTGGGTGTTTGGTAGTTGTCATTTAAATCTTTGCGTTGGTCATGTACAAACTTTTTTGCTACTTGTCTTCCCTACAACCTATTTCAAGTCCATGTCACTCATGAACACAATGTCCACTTATTTTTTTCTCATTTTCTTTATGCTTTCCATTTGGAAAGTGTTGCACAACCAATTTTATTTATGGTAATAAATTTCTTTCCATTTTAATTTTACTTCCATTTTAAATTTATAAAAATTTATATTGATAAATAAATGTGATTTTTTTTTTCAATTAAATAGAACACCTCGTATAAAGTTCATTGTTAATTGAAAAATATGATTTGATGTGTTAAATATAGATAGAAAGAAAGAAAAGTATACAAAACATTAATAATATAATAATAGTGTTATTATTACTAATCGTTTATTAAATTCAACATTCTTCTTTCAAGTTACAAGAAAATATTGAGTTATTGGAAAACTATTTTAGATAGGCATATTGAAAAGTGCCAAAAATAATAAGATTTCAATCACATATGTAACTTCTCTAAACATGATTTTATATGTTCGAAATATTCCTTGTGGTCACAATAAAGGTTTGGAGGGAATGATGTGATTTGATTACTCCAACACGGGAGATATCATGAAAGTCATAGATGTTAGTACATTACTTAGTGAACATGCCTATGTCGGATAAGTTAATTCCAAACCTAGGTACGAGAAATTCCAGTCCATGGCTGGCCCTCCATAATTAAGTTGCTCGCCAATGATTTTCACATAAGGGAATAATAAAGAGAAGCAATGTCTACCATTAAAAAGCAATAATGCATACCCTAACAAAGCTAGTACAAAATATTTGGTAGAATATGTAAAATGTGGGCCTAAGCTTCCTGCACTACATTTGTATGTTACTTGTAAATTTTCACATAAGAGAGGAAAAGTAACATTAGTATCGAGTATTTAATTAAAAATTATATAATTTTATTTAAGTCAATTTGTTTAATATATTTTAAATTTAAAGGAAGGGAAGGTTTTTAAGGAAAGTGGCATGCTTTTACAATTCAAGGATTCAATACGAGGGTGTATTCGAGTTGTTTGATACCTAAGAGTTGTGCAACAGTGCGATGTTTTTAACTTGACAATTAAACCAAATTAAGAGTATTTCGTCCGAACTATGCCTTTTCACTCAAGGTCTTATCATAACCATGCCTTGAGTTGCTTGGAAAGTCATGCCTTGACACTTAACTCCTGGTCACGAAGTCACCCACCCAACCATCGACACTTCATTACAAACACTTGTTTTTCTTAACATATATAATAATCAAGTTCTATACTCAGTCAAATATACAAACCAAGAACAAACAACATACATACACATAAGAAAGAAACACAAGTATGGTTGGGTGCCACCAAAGGTGCCTAACACCCATACAGTCTCTTATTATACGAGATGTTACAGCAGTGTACAATACAATGCTTTGATCTCACAAGAGAGCACTTGGCTCATCCATAAGACACAGCTGTATTCATATAAGTCTTGGCTCACCTCCTCAAGGCATTTATCCAAGTCCGTCCTCGACAAGTACGCCCAACTTAACCAACTTGTCGTGCACCCACCCAACTACAGGCACCCTAGTCAGTGTGTGTTTCCTTAGTAACGCCAACATTAGTGTCTAGTATTCGTCTATGTTGGTCGGACGGAGGTGCAGGCCCTCCAAAGAAACCAATCCAAAAAATCAAACACCTTCGTTCACACGTATAAATAAGTATTCTATATTGATCCAAGTTTGAATATACAAACTAAGAATACTATATCAATCCAAGTGTCAATCCAAGTGTGAATAAACTAACTGTTATATACTAATCTGAATTGGAAATATAGTTATTTCAAAGATTATATCTAATTCCAACTACTAAACCAGGTCGCTCGGAAAACGTGGCATGCAAAACTCCATCCTAGAACTAGTGAAATCATATTCCATCCATTTGTTCATGGTTTCAATCTATACTTTCATGATTTCACATAAAATGATGGTACGGATTTCCACATTTCCAAAAACATTAAACAGTATGAAGAATCTTGTCCAAAACTGACAAAACAAGCCAGGCAATTTGAAACTTTGAATGGAATACCCATTCATGATTCCAAACTTTGAATCTTCATCTTCATGGTGGATATTGTTTACTTCTCAAGAAAACTTAATTTCCTTCGAACATGTAGGTACATGAAAAGTTGGAAATATGTAAGGACATGGATGAGTACCTTTCAAGGAAGATGGCAAAAGAAGTAACTGTAAAATTAGTTGATTGGAATAGATTAAACTTATAGTGAATAGTTTTTAATTTTTTTAAATAGGTTAAATTGGGTCGGATTTTCAAGAATAGTTTGAGTTTTCTCCAATACAATGGAAGTTTCATGCCTTTCAGAGCTTTGTCTTAGAAGTTTTGTTGCATTTTAAACCAATCTAAATATTAAAGAAATCTATTGAAATTCGAAATTGACTAAATTCAAAAAATTTATTAAAATTCCCGATGGACTAAAATAAAATTTAAATGGTAAATCACCAAATTCCAACA
>JZKD02S1678782.1:0-15461 GCA_000966675.3 Picea glauca | reverse complement strand
ATGATGGAAAGTGGTAAGTATGGTCGGGAACGTTACGATGGCTCATTAAGAGATTTCCCAGTAGCAAACCCATCCCCATGGAAAACAACTTACTAGGGAACAATGTCGACCACCAAGGTGAAGTAGGGCAAAAGGCATAATGTCCAAGCACATATCATGGAATCTAGAGCAATCTAAGATACAACATAATCAAATGGCTTAAATATTGAAATGATGCTCACCATAATACTAACTTGTACCTCATGGAGCAAGGCCCACTGCCTTCCAGAAGCCAACTGGTGGTGGATGCCATCTGTAAACCTGTGACCATCTGTGGTGGTGAGTGGGTTTTCCATCTGTGCAAAAGGGTATTGCTGGTCACGTAGTCTCTCGACACTCCATATCTGCAAACCGAGGGCCTTGAGACATCATCTCCTTAGTTATCCAAAAAATGGGGATAACGGGCTAGACAAAACCCTAGTTGCAACAATACATCATCCAAGAAAGCAAAGAACATCCACAAAATCCTTCTCCAAAGCTAGCGCATGAGATCCAAGAGGCAAAGAGAGAGAATAGAGAAAAAATTTAGAGTTGCCCCGCTCGAAATGAGTGAGGAAGTGATGATGAAAATGAATGGACTGCTAGCCTTAGGAAAACCCTAGCACTCCAAAAGTCACAATAATGAAAATTCATGTCTCTTAAGTGGGGCCAACCACTCAAATTTGCCTTTACAAATGATAAAGATGCAAAAATAATACAAAAATGGCCACACGTGTGGTGACGTCATGCCCCCAATGGGCTAGGAGGGCCTCTCCAAGGCCATGTGTCATTGCTTGTGACTCAAAGGTGGTGGAAGAATGCTACATCCCATCTTAGAGTCATCACTGGTGATCGAATGGCAACAAACCCCATCATCTCTATCAAACTGTAGCATGACGCCATCATCTGAATGTCCAACGTCCTAGGTGCAAGAGGTGACGTCTAAAGATGAGAATATTGTGCATCATCTTTGGGTGCCCTCGAATCATCTCCTTGTGCAACGTCCTCCATCCAATGCAAGATAACCTCTGGGGTGTAGAGACCAGGGTGTGGGCTTTCTTCCCATCTTTGTGCCACCGTGACCAAATCTGTCAAAATCAAGCCCATCTATGCATCATCCAAGGTCCTTGAAAATGTGAGAGCCAATGTATGAATGTGTCAAGTCATTGGGTGACACACTGCTCTGCATCTCACGTTCCATGTCCTGCAATAAAGGCACAATGTCCTGGGTGAAAGGTTGGGGCGTCCTTGAAAGAAGCATGTTAGGGGCGTCCAAATTAAAATAGAATATGAAATCAAGTAAACCAATGTTCATAAGATATACTAGTCCTTAAATCATGCAAAGTAAGTTGTTACTTAAGATATAAGCCACATGGACAATTCACATCAGTATCCCCATCAAATATCACACCAGCTCAGGACTATATGCAAGTTGGCAAGTTTGAATATGGGAGGGCCTTCATCAAACCCTATGAGGTGTGCCAACCAAAATAGTGAAAGAAATGACCCAGGTAGAGGGATATGTCATGAGGGAAACAATGAAAGAAAAGAACCCTTCAAGAGTAAGTGTGATGGTGGTACGTGTTGGGCTTACTTCATGGAATGAATCCATTTCTATAAGCGCCTTTGTGGAGGTTGCGCTTGCTCTTGAGTCACCGCTTTCTAAGCACTACATTTTTTCGAACCCCTTTATCTGCCTTTTTATTTTCCCTCTTATCATATTTGCAAGTACCCTTTTATAAGGTTTCAAGCTATAGCATCACTGCTTGGGACTGGGGCAAACGCGGAAATGGTAGAGCTCAAGTTGGACTGGATTTTGAGAGTCCTATGCTATTATTCCTTTCTTTCTTTAGCATCATTCTTTTATTCTTTTAGCAGCAGCTGCAATCAACCTCTGGGCCTTCAACCCCTCTTCTCATGAGAGAATGGAGCATGACTCATTACTGAAGTTTAGTACACTGCAACAGGCTCCAAGATGGAAAGTGTTAAGTATGGTGGGGAACAGAATGTTACCCTTGTGAGGGCCCCCCAGTAGTACCCCTTTTCCGTGGGCGTTGACAACACGGGACTGGGGCACAGAAGTTAGCCACCAAGGTGAAACAAGGCAACAAAGATAACTTTGTGAGCCAATGATCCATTATCCAACTTCAACCAATGATCCTTGTCCACATGTCTAGTAAATTAAGCACAACACTTCGCATGAAAGAAGGACTAACATACCTCATGGTGACGCTGGCTTACCATCTCCCATACTCTAAGTTGATTGGACATGATGAGCTTGGCTGATCTGTAGTAGAGAAGGCAATCTGAGGGGGGCTGCTGGTCTTCTATCTGTGGACATGCTGATCATCATCATGGTCGGGATCGTTGTCTCCATTGCGGGTCATGGGACATGATCTCCTTTAGTTACCCCCTAGGCATGGGGGGTAATAGGAATCTCATCAACCAATTCATCCTTATTAAATTCAATCAATTCTCCTTTGACAAGGGAAGAAGAAGGGGTATTGTAAACAACCTCACCATCCAAGTCATCATTTTTCTAATGAATAGTCGACAGAGTCCACATAATCTGCAGAAACATTATCATCTCCATTAGGGTCCTTGAACTTGTATATGAACTCTACCTGCAGCTCTACCCAAGATGTAATAGAAACTAGAGATAACTCATAAATGAACCACTCCATGGTGTTGTGAGCCAAGGACATCGCAAACAATTTTATCAAGACATCTTCGTGTTTCACGTCAAAATGATTAACAAACCTATCAAAATTTCTGAATGTCGGTAAACTAACTCACAGTACAAACCTTCATAACATGGAAAATAATTCTGCCAATTTCCTTCATATCAAGAAACAAATTAGATACCCGCATATTGCATCAAAGTTTCATGGAGGAAGCATACAATAATCTTTAGCTCATCTTTCCTCTATAGATAGTGTCATCAATCCAAGTAATATGATCCCTCAATATGCATGGTCCATGTGCAATAATAACTGTCAAACAAACTGGATCTTGAATCCAATGGGGTCACCAAGTGAGTTCAAAATCTGCAATAAAACACAATACTCACCAATATCGTAGTATTAAGAAGCCTGGCTTGCTTCTCGGCCTTGGCGCCAACATGTTATCTCTTGAAACTGTCCGGTTCCAAGGTAACTGTAAATAGTATACTATCACTATGTTCTCTTTCCCTGCACTTAGAGTTAGTACTTGCTAACCACAGGGGAATCCTTAGATGACTTTAGGAGTCAGACTACGATGCAACAAATAGTCAATAACCCTCAAATCAAACTTACAGCTCACTGCCCTAAACAAATCTGTGAATAAAAATGGAAAAAACAGCATGTAATAAGTTATTGAAGGACTGAAATTTCACATGGAAAATGATGCAATATTTATCTATGATTGAAAGGACGAAATCTAATGCAATTCTGCTATGAAAAACACACTGATAGGACTTCATTTGCAGTCATTTACAGCATGCTGTAAATGACTGTTTTAAGGCTGAAAATGGCGTGGAAATCATTGCAAAGAAATCAATATGAAATTGGGCATACAACCCAGTGCAACAGTATGACAAAGCATATTTTTCTAAATGCACAAAACAGAAAAGACAATGAAAAATTATGACTGTCCTAGTGAATTAAACGCTGCTGTTTTTGGTGTTTTTCAAGTTTTTTTTATGTTGTTTAGGTTTGTTAGTGCACAGAAATCGAGAAATTGAAAAGTTTTTCTATTTTTATGTAATCAAAGAGAAATTACAGGAAGTTAATCGTGCTGTAATTTATCCCAAACAGAATAAAAATGACCTAAATGCTTACTTAAATATGCCAAAGATGCACAGTATTCAATGCTTGATGTGAAAATTTGTTTTTCCGTTTTCTTTAATTCTATTTTTAATTCCATTTTAAATTTTCTTTAGTTTACATGTTATTATCTTCTCTGACCTCGAACTTCTCTCAAACATTTTTTGATTTTAATAATTTATACCTCTTGAATTCGTTTGTCTTTCCTCCCCTCTTCATTACATTCATACCCTAATCTTACTTTGACTTGATATCTATTTATCATTAGTTCCCATCGAATATAGGTTTACTTTATTTAACATCGACTATCTCATGACCTGATTTTATTATTTATTCACATCGAACTTTGGTTTATTTTTCTAATAGTTAACTGCGGCTACCTCATATGTTGAATCCTATTTTCTCCTTTGACCTTTAACCTTTTTCAACCATTTTTTTTTAATAATTTATACCTTTGAATTAATTTGTCTTTCCTCCTTATCTTCATTATCTTCATATTTTAATTTTACTTTCACCTGATAACCATTTATTTTATTTAACAATGACTATCTCATATCTTAAATTGTATTTTGTTATTATTTTTTTCTTTGCTAGCATGTCCATGACCTGCGGGACTAGCCTGTGGTTGAGAAACAACGACCCAGGGGCATCTAAGCCATCAACATCACCCAGGGATCGCACCTGTCTTGGACCACACCATCCCTTAGCGTGGCTGGATTTTTTGGTGTCTCCTCCCGATTGCGACAGGTTTCGAACTTGGGTCGCCATGCAGAACGAGGCCCATTGAAACCAATCGCTCTATCGGGATTTGACAAATCGTATTTTATTATTAATTCACATCAAATATTGGTTTATTTTATTGATTTTTAACAACGGCTATCTCAGATCTTGGATCCTATTTAATCTTACCCCATCACTCTTTTCTGTCATTCTCACAATTTTATTTGTCCCTGATGATGGGTGGAGTGTCCACTCGAAACATTGGACGTTTCAAAACCCACACACAGTTCAATCTCCAAAAATTTCATACACCAACACAAGATTCAATACCTTTTAATGGAGTCAAAGAGATAGGAAGAAGAGAAAGTGARTAGGGCAGTAGACAATCTGAAACCTATCACTCAAACCCTATTAAGATCAAGATTAAATGCTAATGAAAGCCTAAGAAAATAGAAGTTTCACACATAAAGAACCTGTAGTAGTCACGAATGGAAATCTGTCTTTATTATCAAAGTTCTAACATGTTTGGACAACAATACTGCAAGGTACAAACCAACTTTGCTGAATGGGACAGTACTAGTCATGATCGAACAAAACCAACTCACCACCACAGGTACTCCACGCTAGCAGTTAATCTCAATCTCTCTACAGGGAATAAGCAAAGGAGAAGGGGAAGGAAAAAGCACAAGGAACAAGTGCTCAAGATCTCACACAAGGAAGTCAATCGTCTCTTTTCCTTGCTCATTGCAATATATAGGAAAACGAATGAGAAAAGAATGAAGGAGAGAAAGTATAAAATAATCCACTCCAAGTATATTATTGATCCTCCTCTCCAGTAATAGTTGCATGCAATAATAAATTTGAAACAATCTACACCATACACTCGGTCGAACCTCCTTGAGACCACACACTAAAACTGGGATAAAAGGCACATGAGTGAAACATGTGGTGTGTAAGCATTCTCCAATTATCCAAGGATGAGGTGAATCTTCAAGGGAGATTCAATTCCAAGAATAACTCAAACCATTGCCTCATACAACTCCTCTAAGAATAGGCCAATGGATAAGCTTTTAATTATAGGAAAGAGGAACCTTAAAAATAGGAAGGAAGATTCATCATGAAAGCATATGGTCCTAAGAGAAGCTTCATTCCAAAAGTAAGTCAACCAAGTAGTAATTTAGTGTTGAGAATTTTGTACCTTGGGAAGTGGTCCCCTTGTGGTTTTGAGTCCCTAACCACAAGTGGGAAATACTTTGGTACTATGTACCTTGTACTTTATGTCTAATTCAACTTTGACTTAACTTAACTTAACTTAAGTCACTTAGGCAAAAGTGACTAATTATTCACTTTGTGGGTGAATGAGGGGACATAAAGTGAACTTAGGGAAGTTAAACCAAAGTGGGTTTGTGAGTGAGATTATTGCGGGATGATCTCAACCTTTGATTAGAGATGGGATGGAGAGATCTCAACCATCCATCTCTTAGGTTTCCTTATGGAGGTTCAAGAAGGGCGCATAGGGCCAAGATAGGTTCATTCACTCTTATGTTCACTTGGAGAGGAAGAGGAGAGCAATGGAGATGAGGATGGAAGCATTGGATGAGGGTTTCAAGGATGCCTCCTTCCATGGAGGGCTCTAGGAGTCTTTGGCTTCCATTGTTTTGTGTTGTTGATGCTTGCTTGGAGGAGGGCGCACTTATAGCAAGGATGACTTGCACTTGTCAGATTGCTTTGAGGAGGGTTTTGTTGGAGAGGTAACACACAAGGTCAGACTTGTGTGTAAGGGTTTCTTCTACAAGTCTTCTAGCAGCAAGGGTGCAAGCTTTCAGTGGGATTGAGCAACAAGGGAGAAGGGCACACCATGCTTGGGTGCATTTACCTTCTGGAACTTGTATAGCAGCTTGAGAGAGGCTGCCATTGTATCAGGTTCATTTGTTTCATGTACTTGTTGTATCTCACATTCTTTACATCACATATATAGACTTATATTCCAAACTGGTTTTCCCCGGAGGGGGTTTTGTCCAGGGTTGTGTTGACCAAAAACCTTTGTGTCCATTTTCATGTATGTTAGAGTTTAGAACAACATTATTTCAGTTGTAAAGATCTAGAGGTGTGTTACATATATAAGGCATGCGCATGCATATACTAACCTACTGGCTACTAAAACTACATGCTAGAGCACCTTAAAAGGTTATGTAACCTTAACAAAACAGCAGTAAAGTTCCTGAACAGTTTGCTGTTATAAAACAGCAGCAAAGAAGTGTTTGACAGTTGAAACTTAGATCCAACTTGAGGTCAAAGACAAACCTAGTTGGCAGCTGGTTAGGACCTCAGAAAATCTTCATTTAGAACCACAAATTTAGGCTTCTGACATAGGAAAGTGGATAGGCTTAATCTTTACGAAAGGATGAGGTATAGAAATAGCAAAGTGGATACACTAATCTTTAGGAAAGGATAAGGTATAGAAATAGCAATCCCTATCTCTAAGCAAGGCGCATCATGTTATCTTATTCAATCTTATCTCAAGGATTAGAACAGCACGTGTGAACTCAAAAATAGCACAAGGAATCTCTCCAGAGTGTCATGTGGCTTCTAGGCTGCTTCAACACAAAATCAAAGGTCAAACAAAGTCACATAAAGGATCATCAAGGAGGTTGCACCATGCAGGGTCATATGAAAGCTTCCCAGGGAATAACTCTGTCCAAAAATAGCCAATATATCCATATGGGACCACCAAGCTGAATATAGACCATGTCCAAACGCAAATGGTCCCTGAAAATTCAAAGTGCTTAGAATGGCTTGAAATCGAACACTGATGTTGCTCGCTACACTGGGTCCCCAAATGGTCAATCACCTTCTAAAAATAGCCTGTCCTCAGAACCCAATGAAACTCACACCTGAGTTCTTAAATATGAAATCAGATTAACAATCAGACCACTGTCCCAAAACTACTAAAAATAGTCATTGCTAAAACAGAAATTGGAAAAAATAGCAATTTCTCAGATTTTCCTAAAAACAGAACCCCATGCATATCTCCCCTAAGGGTGTCTAAAAGTATGATAAAACCCTACAAAAGATGATGCTGCAAATTCACCCTGATCACAACACCTGGGGGTCTTCAACATCCCATACTTACTCTGGACACTGCACTGAATTTATTAGTATGGGGCACTTGTTGCCATTGTATCACCTGTCCTGGCTGTTTTCATGTACTTGTGATTTGTCCCCTGCATGTACCTGTATAAAAACAACCTATCCAAGCTCTGTCCAACCGTCTATCCCTTAATAATAAAGACACACAACCATGTGCCAACTCCAAGTCTGAAAGACACTCCAACAAATCGTGAATGCTGCATCAGTGGACTGACTAGCCAATCCAACCTGTAATGTATTCATGAACTGTGAATGCCAAATGGTGAACTCTGTAACAATGAGCTCACCCCAAATGATATCCATGAATACCTACTGTAGAATCTAGATTAACATTCATATTTGTAAAGTCAAATCTGAAGTTAACAGAACCAAAGGGAAGGCTTCAAGATATATAAGTCGGCTGATGGATACAAGTGGTTATCTTCAAGGCCTAGGTTGAATGCCAAGCTTTACAATGTTTGGAGGATTAAGTCAGAGGAGAAGACATGGCTATACCAGTTAAAATTCGTCTGGGAGAAGCATCTAGAACTCAAAAAGGTTGCTTTACTTAGTCTTTGATTCATGGAGGCCTGCTTATTAGCTGACACCTGAAATACTTAGGGTTCTCCTAGCTCAAGTGTCCTCTGTGTGAAAAATGAAACCTTGAAAATCTTTTCTGGTACTGCAAGTATGCCCAGTGTGCCTAGGATTCGGTTTCTAAACTTTGTCACTGGTTGCTCCTGTTGAGTATCACTTGGATGTCAACCCTTTTAGGAGACACTCCCATGGGCCATGGAATTTCTGTGTGAATGGATTAGAATTGACATTTTATATCATCTTTGGAATGCAACAAATGAATGTGTTTTCACCAATGCACAATACAACACAGATTTTACTTGGTACAATGGCTCCCTAATCTGTGCCCATTTGTATCGACAGATTTAGGGGTATAGATACAGAAGTTGGAGATGGAAGTGGTGCACCTGTGCAAGCTGATGGATCACTTGACCAATGTGTTGTGTACCATGAGCACAGTGTCGCTTGAAGGGTACTCACCTATGCACTCTGCACACTCTAGAACTTCAGGTGGTCATCAGCCTCAAGACAAGGCAGGCTGAGCAATAAAAGAGCATCAGGGAAGGCGAAGGAGTTGACCCCCAGCCAGGGTCCCAAAGGTCTTCTGGTTTGACAATTTTCCAATTTTCCCAGGGACATCCCTGAACCAGAGCATCCTGAAGTAGCCATGCAGGATGAGGATAGATGGGAACCCATTGTGTCAAATCCCGAGCCCGCAGCTGAAGGATGGGGGCCTCCTCTTGCAACAGGTTTGGTTCCAGCAGCTTCCTGATCTGTCCATTCACTCAGGCCAATTACCCTGTTTCACTGACGTTTATTGATATCTGCCCTAAGCAATGTGACTCATTATTATTCTTTATTATTGGATGTTATGCATGGCAAGTTTTGATAGGCTAGGTTTTTTTCCTCGCAGCCTTAGCTCATAGTGGTTGTTCTCACAGCCCATTTTTTTTATAAAATGCTTTTACTTTCATTTTGTATATTAGAATTATGAACTTTTCTATCAAAAGAAATTAAGTATACCATATAATCCATACACTAATTTGGGTCCTGCGTGCTGATTTAGACTTTGGCATTGACAGTTTTAATTCTAGCACGTCTGCAGCAAGAAACAGCTCTAGTGAGGTTCTGGAATAGTACACCAATCATTACCTGCATATAGACAATACATGACTTGAGGATCTCAATCTTGTTGGTTGATTGTAAGAATGCACTACATACTAACTCTCATAACTCTAGTTTTTGTGCCTGCGTTCCAGGTGTAGAAAACTGGGACACTGACAGCTACTCTTGAGTTACAACTTGCAGGCTTATGCCTGATTTATTTCTGTATTTTTTTTGTCCACTCACATAAGTAACATTTGCTAAATTGCTCATTTTACATGAGATTGAATACAAAGTTCAAACAATAAGATACCCCTTTGCTACTTTTCCTGGAAAAGTTAGATTGGGGGAACTAAGGATCATCTCATGTTTGAATTCATTGTATATGTAGTCATATCAACAGCCTCGAGGCCAAGAAACCTAGTCTTTGTAAATG
This sequence comes from Picea glauca, assembly GCA_000966675.3. NCBI lineage: Eukaryota > Viridiplantae > Streptophyta > Pinopsida > Pinales > Pinaceae > Picea > Picea glauca. The sequence continues at coordinate 5,672 of JZKD02S1678782.1, read as the reverse complement.
TACATTATTTGACAATACAAAGCATTTCATGCCACCGAGGAAGATACTTTGTTGCCTTTGTAGATAATTGAAGACTTTTAGAAAATAGAACCTTTATAGGTGAAACAACGGAAAGACTTTTATAATCTATGGAAAGATATAACTTGTACAACCAATGAAGTTCTCTACTTAGATATAACGGGTGTGGCTGATTACGTAGCCTAGTGATCCATGGAGGAAACTACAGGATTTTTCATCTTTCCCTTTCTTGGGCATCATACATGAACAAAAATCATAAAATGTGTATGAATCCTTTATACACTAAAGAATCATGTACAAGGTTCACACAGAGAGGGTAATCTGTAAGTAAATATTTTTCTATTATTTTTTCTTTTATAAATTATGACTATCAAATCGAGCTGTAATGGGCTTTTAGTTTGCATTTTAGTAATGTGGTGAAGTAATGCGTGCAATTTACAGCCTGCTTTTCCATTGTTTTCACACCACATGCATACATAAACAAGCTTTGTATTATGTCGCCTTTGATTTCTGTTTTTGAAATGCTCATGAGTTTCATTCACTTGTCAGGCAGTTGAAGCCACAGAAAATGTCAATGAGGGAAACAAGGAATTGAGAAAAGCCATACAACGCAACAGTAGCAGTCGAACTTTTCTCCTTCTATTCTTGGTGGTCCTTCCTCTATCTCTCCTATTCCTTGATTGGTACCAATAACTTTTACACTTGCTAATTGTGTTCCCTTGTTTGTGTAATATGTTAATTTAGTTTGCTCTAATAACCAGAGAGGTATGTGCTCCTGCCCCGGTACAAACAAATAGAAAAGGGGGTGCACTTGCTTATTCATAAAGTCTGAAATGCAGGATAGATTTATGGGTAGAATTTTTCTAGGATGATAAAAGAATATGGAAATTTTGACTGATTGAAGCTGATTTCAGAAATAGTTCACTAAGCCCAATTATATAATTCCAATTCCAAGCGACTCATGAGTGCATTAGCAAAATATGTTCTCTATGTAACCGGCTATTAAATCTGTTCCATGTGTTGCGACTGTTATTGATTTACATAAGCTCAAGTTCTGTACTCTGTGGATATGTCAAAACTTTTATATAGATTGTTTTAAATCAAAATTGTATATGATGATTAAAACCAGGCCAACTGCTGATTGATCTAAAGTTCTAAACTAATGCTACCAAATTCCATTACCAAGTTTTATGTGAAATATGGAGATTCTAAGTATTAACAGCGATTGTTAAAGCTTGAAGCCACGTGTATCTTAATTTACTATTGTAGAGCTTGAGTGGGCCTAATGGTTAAAAACATGTGTTTCCTCCTAGGAGGTCACAGGTTCAAATCCAGAGGGGGTAGGGTATGTACACCTCCATAGATTTTAGCAGTCAAATTGCTATGCAGAGGGGGTTCCTTGTCCCACAAACAAGGGGTCTCATACACCAATTTGGTGTTGGCTTGATTGTGACTTTAAAATTAGATTATTATTATTATTATTATAATTTGGAGTATCATTGGAAAGGTAGAATAGCTTTTTCCTCAATTTAGAATTGGTTAGTGACAATTGAGATAGTGATAAAATTATTTGTCACTTTACATCAAATGTAAGGAATGACTCACTTAAATGGAAATTTGCTTTTGATTTCCAAGAGAAATCTTGGATAAAGAAGTCTAAACTGTTAGACGAGTACGACTCCTGCAAATAGAAGTCTTAAATGGCTTCGATTCATACCAGGTTATGTGGTACTATGGTTAATTTTTTTCCCCGGAAATAATGTATAAGTTGCTGGCTAGTATCACTGCAAACAACATTCTATCATTATTGCTGCATTTGTATATGATCTAAGGTTGAAATAATAGATTAATTGGGCTTAATTTAAATTAGCCACAAATCCAAAAATTTAACTTTCACCGACTGGGTTGTGAATCAATGGAGAAGATAGTGGCTTTTCAAGGCATTGACCAGCCTTTGTGGGGGCTCAAAAGCAGGCCAATTCATGGTTTTTCCTGTGTGTGTTGTAGGTAAATTTATTTAATAAAAGTTCCGCTTGCAAAGAAAAATAATTGGCATCACACAACAATCCATTTAGAATTTATATTTTTGGATCGACTTTTGTTTGTGTCAGCATTTAACTGAAGTTAACTAGAATATCATGCAATTTGAAATGGCTTTAGTTATCGTTCTTAGTCTTAACAAAAACTTACATATATTTCAAACTCATTATTTCAATTGATATATATTATAAGATAATAGGGTTCAAAACCTTATTTAATATAATTTGATATACAAAACGTTTTTGTACGATTCAGTCATTAATACTAAATACTTGTACTAAGAGATTAATATCAAAATACATTTCTAATAAAATCTATTAAAAACATGATATAACCAAATGAGGGAATATGCACACATTATGAACACAATACAAGTAAGACAGTGTTCTATTTATAATACGAGTGTTCTATCATCATCCATGATTCAGTCATTAATACTAAATACTTGTACTAAGAGATTAATATGGAAATACATTTCTAATAAAATCTATTAAAAACACAACATAACCAAATGAGGGGATATGCACACATAAAGAACACAATACAAGTGATACAATTTTCTATTGTTCTATTTATAATACAAGTGAGTGTTCTATCATTCATTATTCAGTGCTTTTAAATAGGCATCGAGGTACAATAAAGTTATTGGTCCAAGCCATTAACAATTTATACAGCTAAATGACCATGTTCAAATTGACCATGTTCACATTGATGTTCACTCACAATTGCCAATGAATCTAATAGGAACGTAATGACTTACATAAACAGTGGTATTCTGGCATCCTTCAATGTTGAGTTGGGGAGGGAAGGACAACTTGTGCTTAATATGAAATATCGGTTTTGGCTACCACTTTATGCCTTGCAACAAATTAGGTACCCATTTAAAAGGCTTTCAAGGCAAATGCAACTTTAAAAAACCATCTTTTATTGTTTTTCACAAAAATTTTCCAAGTTCTTGACACCAATTTTGAAGGTCATCAAATTACCTGAAATAGCCTCTTGCCACCATTTGCAACAAACCATCCTTTGCATTAAACTATCCTTTGTAGGGAAACAAAATTTGTAGGTAACTACCTTAATATGGATCTAAAACATAAATATCTATTCAACTAAACATAGAGACATTCATCCAAGGACCAAGCCAAATAAACTATGCATTGAAGCAAACAAAGAGGCAACAATAACTTACGATCTACAATTTCAAAATGTAACTATGCAAAAATAAATAAAAAGTCTACAATCCTTTAACACTACTTTACTCATTGGTTCCACCAAACTTCATCCATCAGATTTGAACAAAAAATTCTTACAATGACCACAAAATCATACTAAACTGATTGAATTGCCCAAATCCAAGCAAAATTTTGAGTTATTTCATAATCAAAGTTTAGAATATAAGACTTACTTTTGTAATAAAATCACTGTTGAAAATTTGATTTCAAACACTTATTCAATAATAAATTTCAACCTCCTATAGCTATTCACCAATAAAGCAATGGAACCAGGTGCAATTTACTGGAACTATGAGCAGAAATACAAGTGACTAAGCAATCTGAAAAATATAGCAGCGAAAATGACAATGAACAATAGACAAAATCACCACATTTGACACAAGGAATTTCTAGGCAATGCCCTTGGAAAAACCCACGAGGGGAAAACCAGTCAAGAAGATTTTCTTCTTATTGAGCTCGTAGAAAAAATTTAGAGTTTACAACAACTGCATAATCAACAATAAATACACAACTTATCTCTCTAAATCTGCACAAAACACCTCGATTTTTGTGTCCAAACTAGTTGTCTCGATTTTTTGTGCCATTGTACGATCATGTACAACATAAATATAACAGTATTACTCTCAAACTTTGTGCCTAGATTGATTGTACGGTACAATCCTCACCTATATAGATTTCACCTAGCAGAACACCTTGGAAATCGAGCCAAACATTAACAGAAAGGTTGTCTCGATTTTTGTGCTTTAACTCAGTTGAACGTACAACAATAAATGTTGTACGATCCACCTTCAACTGCTGTACGGTACAATGTTGTATTAAATGCTAAAAATATTCTTGGGATGCATGTCAATCCCCTTCGGTTGCTCCTCTCTTTTTCTAAGCCCAATCTCTCTTGGAAAGTGTGCCTCTTTACGTTCCCTCCAAACTCTCCTCAAAAGTGCATCCCCCACTTCTCTCTCAAGCTCTTTTTATGCATCTTTAATGTGTCACTTCCCTAACCCTTGGTCTTCCAAAGAGATGAACGGTCAAGATTAGATCTTTCTCTCTAGAAATCAACAGTCACTACTTAATAATCCGTTGAGTTCACTTAAATCACTTAAGTGACCCAAAAGTCATAAAGTCACTTTTACCCATTAAATAATAAAATGCTCTACTTGACTTTATAAAATCACTTAAGAGAGAAATATGCTCGATCTTTTCTACATGTTGAACCTCGACAACGCAGAAGTACCTCCAAGCTACCAAAATTTTGTTGAAATATTGTAACTTTGAAGAATATTCTAATTATATTTGAGTTATTATTTTATAGATCAAATCCCATTTTGTGGATTGATCAAGTCGGGTCTTGTATAGGATCAAATCCCCTTTTGTGGATTGGTCAAACTGTTTTTGTATAGTGGTATTTGTAAAGTCGCCCACTAGTAATTATAAAGTGGTTTTAGTTCAAAGATTATGTAAAAAGATTAATTTGCTCAACTGCGCAGCGATTGGCCAACGAAAATCCGTCTCCCCTCTGGAAATCGATCTCGGGGTGATCTCCGCTAGGGTTTGAGCGGAAGTCAGCGGAAATGAGCTCTGTGGGTGGAGGAGCGGCGACTCCTCCCCCTTCGTCCGTTGAAGAAGCTGCCTTCGCCCGCCTGGTGAATGCCCATGGAAAGAAGAAGGTCTCTGACCCACCGCCGAAATCTGTTAAAAAATTAGATGCCATTCCAGAAATCGCTTTGCCTTCGGAGAAACCTATCCAGTTGGCCGTATCTTTGGCGGATCGTGCCCTAATAGGACAATTTACTGGTCTCTGGCCGACTCCCCGTTCCACTGACGCCTGGGTTCAGAATAACTGGAGACCTCTGATATCCCAAGGAGTCTCATGCTATGCGATCGGACGAGGGTACTTTTTGTTCGATTTTGTCTCGAAAGATGACAAGGATCTGATTTTCCGAAGTGGTCCTTACTTTATGGGGCCACAGGGGCTCTATCTGAACAGATGGACCCCTCATTTTGACCCGAATAAGGATATCCCCATTCACTGTGCCAGTCTGGGTTCGCTTACCAAACCTCCCCATTCATTGTTGGGGAGAAGAATCTCTCAGAGCCATAGGAAACGGGCTTGGTAAATATATTGATCAAGCTGACCCTAAAGGACAATTTTCCTTTGCCCGAATCTGTGTTGAAGTAGATTTGGAGGCAGGTTTACCAGAGGCAATCAAGCTTACGGTTAAAGGATGGCAGCATTACCAACAACTGGACTATGAACAACTGCCCTTTACGTGTAGGCACTGCCATGAATACGGGCACTTTCAAAGGCACTGCCCCAAATTACAGGAGCCAGAGGTAGGGAAAGGGTCGGAGGAAGGCTGGCAACAAATGAAAAAACAGAAGGCA
>JZKD02S1678781.1:5879-26424 GCA_000966675.3 Picea glauca | reverse complement strand
AGTAAAAAACATTGTACCAGATATGTGACATGAAAGGAAGCAAGGATTTTGTTTGGACCTAAAAATCGTTCCAACATTATAGTTCTCCATTTCTTCTAGTGTGCCCTTCCTATCTAGGAACTAAAAAAGGGAGCGATTCCATATTTGTTGTGGTAGACAGATTCTAAAAATGGCACATTTCATACCATGCCAGAAGACAAGCGATGCCACACACATCACCAATTTGTTTTTCAGAGAAGTAATGAGACTACATGGATTGTCGAGGAGCATAGTTTCAGACAGAGACACCAAATTTGTAGGACAATTTTGGAAGACTCTATGGAAGAAGCTAGGGATGAACTTTTCCTTTAGTTCAACATATGACCCTCAGACATATGGACAAAATGAAGTAGTAAACAAAAGTCTCAGAAACTTATTAAGAAGTTTAGTCACTGAGCAAGGTCGACAATGGGATCAGATTCTGGCACAGGCAGAATTTGCATTCATCAATTCAATGAACAGGAGCACAAGGAAAATTCCATTTGAAATTTTGTACGGTATACGACCAAGAGGGATTACAGAGTTGAGAGATTTGAGTTAAGATGAGCTCAGAAGTGCTGGAGCAGAATATTTTGCAATAGATATGCAGAAACTCCATGACAGAGTCAGAGATCATCTAGAGGACAACAATTAGAAATACAAGAGCAGAGTTGATCAAAAGAGGAGAGAAGTTCAATTCGAATTTAGAGATGAAGTTTTAGCTCATTTGAGAAAAGAGAGGTTTCCAAGGGGAACATATAACAAATTGAAGATGAAGAAGATAGGACCATACAAGATTCTCAAAAAATTTACAGCCAATGCTTATGAGATTGAGTTGCCAGACAATGTTGGGATATCACGGATATTAAATTTTGCAGACTTGTATCCTTACAGGAGAGATGAAGCAGGAGAATCAGATGATCAGAAAGAAATTCAGTGGGAAGAGAAGTTGCCCACAGCAGAAAAAACTCAAATGGAGAAAATTATTGAACAGAGGGATGGAAAGAAAACCAAGAGGAAGACATATACTGAGTACTTAGTAAAGTGGAAAGATTATCGAATGGAAGATGCAAGTTGGGTCACAGAACTTGATATTTTGAAGCATGGAAAGACAACACAAGAGCTCATGGACATGAGTCCATGAAATTTTTTAACCAGGGGAGTATGATGTAGGAGCATCGACTTGAAAGTCAATACGACACACGTGGAGGCAGATGAATGACATCTCAGCAATGATAGAGTTTCAAATCAATCATTTAACTCAGAATTTAATCGGTTGTTGAGATATTTTTGTAACAACGTTTTAAAAATGTAACTTGTTTGTAAAGTCTTGAAGGACTATAAGAAATGCAGATATGGAGTGTCAACTCTATCTGGCAATAACTAGTAGTTATTGTAATAGGACAGAGTAGGTAATAGCTTTGAATTCAAAATGATAGATTTTAGAACAAGACGAGAGAGCTCATGGAACGATCCTTAGATAGTTCATTGTTGCATTGTAATAGAGAGAGGATGTATGAGGCAGAATAGAGAGATCAGTAGAGAAGAGTAGAGTAGCATAAACACTATGTATTTTGTTTTTCATGAATGAATGGAACAGACAAAAATTGTCCCAAATCCTTGGACTGTGTTCATCTTATGTGTGATTGAATGAATGTTGATTTATGTGTGTATGATTTAGTTAGTTCGTTCATGTATGATTGTTCGAGAGATTAACTGTATGAGTTCGTGACGAAGCTAGCTGAGTTTCAATCGTTTCTCTTCTGATGCTTGTATGAAAGATGTGCATCTTGAACGCAAGGAGTGCGTCGACTGAGTCTCGGATTTACTCAGAGAGAAGTTCAGAGAGAATGAAAGAAACTCAAACTAGGTGCAAGGTGTGCACATCGTCAAGAAGCCAACAAGCTTTGAAGAACCAACACAGAAGAATGCCAAGTGGGCGAGAAACATTTTCTTTTCAAGAAAGTCCTTCGAACTGAGTTATTCAAAATATCGAGAATGCAAAGTGTGTGTGGGAGATCGAAATCCTTTTAAGTATAGAAGCTCAGAAGAGATAACACTTTTCTCGAGTGTTGACGAGATCCCAGAGACAGATTCATTGAGAGAACAAAGGTTGGGAACCTTTGAAAGAAGATAAATATTTCAAGGCGGAGAGATATCAGAAGCTTAGGAGGAGGAACGACCATGATCGTTGGATCATAGGGAAGAAGATCGACAGTCGTCGGATCAGAAGGAAGTGATTGAACCTTAGTATTTCGCGTATCGAGGAGAGAAGTTATCGTGGTTGAATTTGAGATTTCCAGAGTCCGAAGACCCAGAATAGAATATTGACCATCCGATTAGTGAGATAAATTTGAGCCGTCAGATCACTGGAGGCGAAGACTAAGCATTGGATTGCTAGGAGGAATCAAAGCCATTGGTTGATGTAATCTCAGGAGGGAAAGAGACTTGAAACTTGAGATTTCTGAAGCCCGGAGTGCCGGAACACTGAGGTGGGATCTCAACTGTCCAATTGATCAAGTGTGAGTTGTCAAATATAATAGGCACATAAGGAGGCAAGTTTGAGACTTGAAACTCCCGGAGCACAGAGAGTCGAAGAGCCGAAGCATATCTGGACCGTTGAAGCCAGGAGGGTATGTTTCATCAGCTCGAAAGATTTGGAGGAAAAGATGAAGTGAAAATTTGGTTTGAGAACTGAAAACGCTGGAGCACGGAGACCTGAAGTCCTGAAATAATATTTGGGTCATTGAATTCAGAGGACACATGGAAACAGATCAACATTTCGCTGACTCGCAGAGCGAAAAATTCAAAGGTAAGATTTGTGATAATTTGCGAAACGCAAACTCACGAAATCATTCCAGCCGTTGGATTTGGGGTGACAGGTGGCGTAGATCCACACACACATTGGAGATTTGAGCATTGGGAGAAACTGAACAAACAGTGGAAACTCTCGGAGGGAGAATCGTCAACGCGATCTGGACCTTTAGATCATAGGAGAATTGAAGCCGTTGATCCATGGTAAAGGAATATCGGTCTTTTGGGTATCAGGTGAAGGGAGATAAGTTGTATCGTAAACCCCCGATCCGCGAAATCCCAACGCACTCAAAGGATGAGCCCTAGGTCATGGTTAATGGTCACACAAGAGGAGATAGGGAAAGGAGCTAACACCCGTTAAGCTCTTTTCGGAGTTCTGGGAGTCGGAAGGAGTCAGGGTTGACTCACACGCAAAGGTCCGATACGGGATTTCATGACATGCCTTTTGATTTGGCTTGTGGTCATAGGTAGTGGTCACATGAAGAAGGATAAGGGAGGAGCTAGCAAGTGCTAAGCCCCTATCAGAATTTTGGAGGTCGGGAGAGTCAGGGTGACTCGCGTACAAACACCCGATACATGGAGGGAACTCGAGCCCAGTGCCTATTCGCGTGGGTGCAGTTCATAGAGGACCTGTGGATTTGTTTAGTAGAGGTTCCAGTAGGGACCTGAAAGAGCTAATCCAACTCAGTTTAGTGATGATCCAGTGACCAGGAGGTCGGCAGACCCTGTTGAGGTAGGGGGGCTGCATCAGGTGGTATTAGAGCGAGATTTTAAGTTTGTTTGCAGACAACAGACAAAAGGAGAAAGGATGAAAGTTGGTATCATTTGTGATATCAAAGAAATTTTGATTTCTATTTGTAGATGACGTAGTGAAATCATGCCACCCAGAAGGCAGAGAGTGAATCCATAAATGGAAGAAGAAATGAGGCGATTTCGAGCAAGATTGGATGCCATGGAGACAACACAGAGGAAAGCAAAAGACACTGGAAATATTAGTGAAGCTGAGGGAGAATAAGTAGAGGTCGAAGCAAATGACATGGAGGATGTTGCACAAGATCGCTTGATAAAAGTTGTTTCAAAGATAGCAACCAGAGCAAGAATAGAGGTACCTATGTATGAAGGCAATTTAGAAGTTGAAGAATTGTTGGATTGGGTACATGCTATGGAAAAATACTTTGATTATGAAGATATCAAAGAAGACAATATGGTGAAGCATGCAGTGACAAGACTGAAAGGCCATGCAACATTATGGTGGGATGAACTACAAGCCGAACATAGGAGAAAGGGTAAGCAAAAAATTAAAAACTGGGATAGGATGGTAGCCAAAGTGAAAGCCAAATTTATCCCGAAGGATTACCAAATCAATCTTTACAGAAGATTGCATAACCTAAAACAAAGGGTTTTATCAATGAAGGAGTGCACTAAAGAAATTTACTGACTAAACATCAGGGCTAGACAGAAAGAGAATGAAGATGAGAAGACATCCAGATATATCAATGGGTTGAGATATGAAATATGAGAGGAGATCAACATGATGTCTGTCAGTAAAGTCGAGGATGCTTATCAAGCAGCCTTGAAAGATGAAGAAAAATTTACCAAGAAGCAAAACCAACGAAGCAGAGGAGGAAATTCAAGCAGAGGCAAGGGAACCAACATAGAGAAGTTCTAGAAGTTGAATCCCGAAGCTGAAAAACAACATAGTCACCATGAGAAGGGTGGAAGTTCTAAATAAGGAAAGAATGGAGGAAGAGATTCTTTTTCCAGAGGTAGAGGAAGAGGAAGAGATAGAGGAGGCATAGTTAAATGCTATACCTGTGGAAAAGAAGGACATAAATATTGGGAATGTCCCGATAGAAAGAGAGAAGGAGGCAGAGAGGCACACATTGACGAAGCGCAGAGACATGTGGAAGCAGAAGTAGCAGAAGGAGGAAGGAACCTCACAATAAGGAAATTTTTTCTTAAACCAGAAAAGGAACTAGAGGAACCAATTTAGCGAGCAAGCCTGTTTAGAACTACTTGCAAGTCGAAAAACAGAGTTTGCAAGGTAATCATAGATAGTGGGAGCACTGACAATCTAGTATCCACAGAGATGGTGGAAAAGATGAAATTGAAGACAACTGCATATCCAAAGTCATACAAGGTATCATGGCTATAGAAAGGACATCAAGTCATGGTAAGTCAACAATGCCAAGTTGAATTTAAAATAGGAGGTTGCAAAGATGAAATATTATGTGATGTAGTTCCTATGGATGTCTGTCATATTTTATTGGGGAGGTCGTGGCAGTATGACCGAAAAGTTATTCATGATGGAAGAAAGAATACCTATACCCTAGAAAAGAATGGTAGAACACATATGTTGTTACCCATAGAAGACAAAGAGCAAAAGACAGAACTTAGTTCAAGCATACTTCTCATGAGTGGGAAGGAGTTCTTGAATGAAATCAAGAAGGATAAAGAAATGCAACAGTTTGTTGTAGTAAGGAAGCCTAGAGTTATCCTTACGAATACTTATGTAGAAGACTTGCCTATAGAAATCTAGGAACTGTTAGAAAACTTTGTTGATATAGTCGTGGATGAGTTACCACACTCATTGCCACCCATTAGGAACATAAGCCATCATATTGACCTTAATCCCGGAGCTAGTTTACCAAACAATCAAGCTTATAGGTTGACACCTAGAGATAATTAGGAGGTCAAAAATCAAGTCCAGGAGTTGTTGAATAAAGGGTTAGTTAGGGAAAGCCTAAGCCCATGTGCAGTACCGACTGTATTAAGTCCAAAGAAGGATGGAGGATGGAGAATGTGTATAGATTCTTGAGCCATCAACAAGATAACCATTAGGTACATATTTCCCTTACCGAGGATGGATGATTTGATAGATTGTTTAAGTGGCGCAAGCTATTTTTCCAAGATATACATGAAGAGTGAATATCATCAAATAAGAATGAGAGAGGGAGATAAATGGAAAACAACATTCAAGACAAATGAAGGATTGTTTGAATGGCTAGTCATGACATTTGGGTTGACAAATGCACCAAGCACATTTATGAGGTTGATGAATGAAGTGTTGAAAGACTTCATAGGAAAATTTGTCATAGTATATCTGAATGACATACTAATCTTCAACAAGACAAGGGAAGAACACTTGAGACATTTGACATTAGTGATGGAAAGGTTGCATCAAGAGAAATTGTTGATAAATCTAAAGAAGAGTTATTTTATGAAGAAGGAGCTCATATATTTGTATTTCGNAGTAAAAAACATTGTACCAGATATGTGACATGAAAGGAAGCAAGGATTTTGTTTGGACCTAAAAATCGTTCCAACATTATAGTTCTCCATTTCTTCTAGTGTGCCCTTCCTATCTAGGAACTAAAAAAGGGAGCGATTCCATATTTGTTGTGGTAGACAGATTCTAAAAATGGCACATTTCATACCATGCCAGAAGACAAGCGATGCCACACACATCACCAATTTGTTTTTCAGAGAAGTAATGAGACTACATGGATTGTCGAGGAGCATAGTTTCAGACAGAGACACCAAATTTGTAGGACAATTTTGGAAGACTCTATGGAAGAAGCTAGGGATGAACTTTTCCTTTAGTTCAACATATGACCCTCAGACATATGGACAAAATGAAGTAGTAAACAAAAGTCTCAGAAACTTATTAAGAAGTTTAGTCACTGAGCAAGGTCGACAATGGGATCAGATTCTGGCACAGGCAGAATTTGCATTCATCAATTCAATGAACAGGAGCACAAGGAAAATTCCATTTGAAATTTTGTACGGTATACGACCAAGAGGGATTACAGAGTTGAGAGATTTGAGTTAAGATGAGCTCAGAAGTGCTGGAGCAGAATATTTTGCAATAGATATGCAGAAACTCCATGACAGAGTCAGAGATCATCTAGAGGACAACAATTAGAAATACAAGAGCAGAGTTGATCAAAAGAGGAGAGAAGTTCAATTCGAATTTAGAGATGAAGTTTTAGCTCATTTGAGAAAAGAGAGGTTTCCAAGGGGAACATATAACAAATTGAAGATGAAGAAGATAGGACCATACAAGATTCTCAAAAAATTTACAGCCAATGCTTATGAGATTGAGTTGCCAGACAATGTTGGGATATCACGGATATTAAATTTTGCAGACTTGTATCCTTACAGGAGAGATGAAGCAGGAGAATCAGATGATCAGAAAGAAATTCAGTGGGAAGAGAAGTTGCCCACAGCAGAAAAAACTCAAATGGAGAAAATTATTGAACAGAGGGATGGAAAGAAAACCAAGAGGAAGACATATACTGAGTACTTAGTAAAGTGGAAAGATTATCGAATGGAAGATGCAAGTTGGGTCACAGAACTTGATATTTTGAAGCATGGAAAGACAACACAAGAGCTCATGGACATGAGTCCATGAAATTTTTTAACCAGGGGAGTATGATGTAGGAGCATCGACTTGAAAGTCAATACGACACACGTGGAGGCAGATGAATGACATCTCAGCAATGATAGAGTTTCAAATCAATCATTTAACTCAGAATTTAATCGGTTGTTGAGATATTTTTGTAACAACGTTTTAAAAATGTAACTTGTTTGTAAAGTCTTGAAGGACTATAAGAAATGCAGATATGGAGTGTCAACTCTATCTGGCAATAACTAGTAGTTATTGTAATAGGACAGAGTAGGTAATAGCTTTGAATTCAAAATGATAGATTTTAGAACAAGACGAGAGAGCTCATGGAACGATCCTTAGATAGTTCATTGTTGCATTGTAATAGAGAGAGGATGTATGAGGCAGAATAGAGAGATCAGTAGAGAAGAGTAGAGTAGCATAAACACTATGTATTTTGTTTTTCATGAATGAATGGAACAGACAAAAATTGTCCCAAATCCTTGGACTGTGTTCATCTTATGTGTGATTGAATGAATGTTGATTTATGTGTGTATGATTTAGTTAGTTCGTTCATGTATGATTGTTCGAGAGATTAACTGTATGAGTTCGTGACGAAGCTGGCTGAGTTTCAATCGTTTCTCTTTTGATGCTTGTATGAAAGATGTGTATCTTGAACGCAAGGAGTGCGTCGACTGAGTCTCGGATTTACTCAGAGAGAAGTTCAGAGAGAATGAAAGAAACTCAAACCAGGTGCAAGGTGTGCACATCGTTAAGAAGCCAACAAGCTTCGAAGAACCAACACAGAAGAATGCCAAGTGGGCGAGAAGCATTTTCTTTTCAAGAAAGTCCTTCGATCTGAGTTATTCAAAATATCGAGAATGCAAAGTGTCTGTGGGAGATCGAAATCCTTTTAAGTATAGAAGCTCATAAGAGATAACACTTTTCTCGAGTGTTGACGAGATCCCAGAGACAGATTCGTCGAGAGAATAAAGGTTGGGAACCTTTGAAAGAAGATAAATATTTCAAGGCAGAGAGATATCAGAAGCTCAGGAGGAGGTATGACCATGATCGTTGGATCATAGGGAAGAAGATCGACAGTCGTCAGATTAGAAGGAAGTGATTGAACCTTAGTATTTCGCGTATCGAGGAGAGAAGCTATCGGGGTTGAATTTGAGATTTCCAGAGTCCGGAGACCAAGAATAGAATATTGACCATCCGATTAGTGAGATAAATTTGAGCCGTCAGATCACTGGAGGCGAAGACTAAGCGTCGGATTTCTAGGAGAAATCAGAGCCATTGGTTGATGTAATCTCAGGAGGGAAAGCGACTTGAAACTTGAGATTTCCGAAGCCCGGAGTGCCGGAACACTGAGGTGGGATATCAACCGTCCAATTGATCAAGTGTGAGTTGTAAAATATAATAGGCACATAAGGAGGCAAGTTTGATACTTGAAACTCCCGGAGCATGGAGAGCCGAAGAGCCAGAGCATATCTGGACCGTTGAAGCCATGAGGGTATGTTTCACCAGCTCGGAAGATCTGGAGGAAAAGATGAAGTGAAACTTTTGTTTGAGAACTGAAAACGCTGGAGCATGGAGACCTGAAGTCCTGAAATAATATTTGGGTCATTGAATTCAGAGGACACACGGCAACAGATCAACATTTCGCTGACTCGCAGAGAGAAAAATTCAAAGGGAAGATTTGTGATAATTTGCGAAACGCGAACTCACGAAATCATTCCAGCCGTTGGATCTGGGGTGACAGGTGGCGTAGATCCACACACACATTGGAGATTTGAGCATTGGGAGAAACTGAACAAACAGTGGAAACTCTCGGAGGGAGAATCGTCAACGCGATCCGGACCTTCAGATCATAGGAGAATTGAAGTCGTTGATCCATGGTAAAGGAATATCGGTCTTTTGGGTATTAGGTGAAGGGAGATAAGTTGTATCGTAAACCCCCGATCCGCGAAATCCTGACGCACTCAAAGGATGAGCCCCAGGTCATGGTTAATGGTCACACGAGAGGAGATAGGGAAAGGAGCTAACACCCGTTAATCTCTTTTCGGAGTTCCGGGAGTCGAAAGGAGTCAGGGTTGACTCACATGCAATGGTCAGATACAGGATTTCATGACGCCCCTTTTGATTTGGCTTGTGGTCATAGGTAGTGGTCACGTGGAGAAGGATAAGGGAGGAGATAGCAAGTGCTAAGCCCCTGTCAGAATTTTGGAGGTCGAGAGAGTCAGGGTGACTCGTGTACAAAACACCTGATACATGGAGGGAACTCGAGCCCAGTGCCTATTCGCGTGGGTGCAGTTCATAGAGGACCTGTGGATTTGTTTAGTAGAGGTTCCAGCAGGGACCCGAAAGAGTTAATCCAACTCAGTTTAGTGATGATCCAGTGACTAGGAGGTCGGCAGACCCTGTTGAGGTAGGGGGGCTGCATCAGGTGGTATCAAAGCGAGATTTTAAGTTTGTTTGCAGACAACAGACAAAAGGAGAAAGGATGAAAGTTGGTATCATTTGTGATATCAAAGAAAGTCTGATTTCTATTTGTAGATGAAATAGTGAAATCATGCCACCCAGAAGGCAGAGAGTGAATCCATAAATGGAAGAAGAAATGAGGCGATTTCGAGGAAGATTGGACGCCATGGAGACAGCACAGAGGAAAGCACAAGACACTGGAGATATTAGTGAATCTGAGGGAGAATAAGCAGAGGTCGAAGCAAATGACGTGGAGGATGTTGCACAAGATCGCTTGATAAAAGTTGTTTCAAAGATAGGAACCAGAGCAAGAATAGAGGTACCTATGTATGAAGGCAATTTAGAAGTTGAAGAATTGTTGGATTGGGTACATGCTATGGACAAATACTTTGATTATGAAGATATCAAAGAAGACAATATGGTGAAGCATGCAGTGACAAGGCTGAAAGGCCATGCAACGTTATGGTGGGATGAACTGCAAGCCGAACGTAGGAGAAATGGTAAGCAAAAAATTAAAAACTGGGATAGGATGGTAGCCAAACTGAAAGCCAAATTTATCCCGAAAGATTACCAAATCAATCTTTACAAAAGATTGCAGAACCTGAAACAAAGGGTTTTATCAATGAAGGAGTACACTGAAGAATTTTACTGACTAAACATCAGGGCTAGACAGAAAGAGAATGAAGATGAGAAGACATCCAGATATATCAATGGGCTGAGATATGAAATATGAGAGGAGATCAACATGATGTCTGTCAGTAAAGTCGAGGATGCTTATCAAGAAGCCTTGAAAGATGAAGAAAAATTTACGAAGAAGCAAAACCAACGAAGAAGAGGAGGAAATTCAAGCAGAGGCAAGGGAGCCAACATAGAGAAGTTCTAGAAGTTGAATCCCGAAGCTGACAAACAACATAGTCACCATGAGAAGGGTGGAAGTTCTAAAGAAGGAAAGCATGGAGGAAGAGGTTCTTTTTCCAGAGGTAGAGGAAGAGGAAGAGATAGAGGAGGCATAGTTAAATGCTATACCTGTGGAAACGAAGGACATAAATCTTGGGAATGTCCCGATAGAAAGAGAGAAGGAGGCAGAGAGGCACACATTGCCGAAGCACAGAGACATGTGGAAGAAGAAGCAACAGAAGGAGGAAGGAACCTCATGATGAGGAATTTTTTTCTTAAACCAGAAAAGGAACTAGAGGAACCAGTCCAGCGAGCAAGCCTGTTCAGAACTACTTGCAAGTTGAAAAACAGAGTTTGCAAGGTAATCATAGACAGTGGGAGCACTGACAATCTAGTATCCACGGAGATGGTTGAAAAGATGAAATTGAAGACAACTGCATATCCAAAGTCATACAAGGTATCGTGGCTGTAGAAAGGACATCAAGTCATGGTAAGTCAACAATGCTAAGTTGAATTTAAAATAGGAGGTTGCAAAGATGAAATATTATGTGATATAGTTCCTATGGATGTCTGTCATATTTTATTGGGGAGGTCGTGGCAGTATGACCGAAAAGTTATTCATGATGGAAGAAAGAATACCTATACCCTAGAAAAGAATGGTAGAACACATATGTTGTTACCCATAGAAGACAAAGAGCAAAAGACAGAACTTAGTTCAAGCATACTTCTCATGAGTGGGAAGGAGTTCTTGAATGAAATCAAGAAGGATAAAGAAATGCAACAGTTTGTTGTAGTAAGGAAGCCTAGAGTTATCCTTACGAATACTTATGTAGAAGACTTGCCTATAGAAATCTAGGAACTGTTAGAAAACTTTGTTGATATAGTCGTGGATGAGTTACCACACTCATTGCCACCCATTAGGAACATAAGCCATCATATTGACCTTAATCCCGGAGCTAGTTTACCAAACAATCAAGCTTATAGGTTGACACCTAGAGATAATTAGGAGGTCAAAAATCAAGTCCAGGAGTTGTTGAATAAAGGGTTAGTTAGGGAAAGCCTAAGCCCATGTGCAGTACCGACTGTATTAAGTCCAAAGAAGGATGGAGGATGGAGAATGTGTATAGATTCTTGAGCCATCAACAAGATAACCATTAGGTACATATTTCCCTTACCGAGGATGGATGATTTGATAGATTGTTTAAGTGGCGCAAGCTATTTTTCCAAGATATACATGAAGAGTGAATATCATCAAATAAGAATGAGAGAGGGAGATAAATGGAAAACAACATTCAAGACAAATGAAGGATTGTTTGAATGGCTAGTCATGACATTTGGGTTGACAAATGCACCAAGCACATTTATGAGGTTGATGAATGAAGTGTTGAAAGACTTCATAGGAAAATTTGTCATAGTATATCTGAATGACATACTAATCTTCAACAAGACAAGGGAAGAACACTTGAGACATTTGACATTAGTGATGGAAAGGTTGCATCAAGAGAAATTGTTGATAAATCTAAAGAAGAGTTATTTTATGAAGAAGGAGCTCATATATTTGTATTTCGTAATCTCTTCAAATGAATTGAAGATGGACCCAAAAAAAGTGAGAGAGATCAAAGAATGGTCATCGCCGAGCAGTATATTTGAGGTAAGAAGTTTTCATGGGTTAGCAAAATTTTATAGAAAATTCATCAGAAATTTTAGTGGCATATGTGCACCCATGCTAGACACTGTGAAGAAGAAACACAAGTCCTTCAGTTGGACAGAGGAAGCTGAAAAAAGTTTAAAAGTGTTGAACGAGAAAATCACAGAGCATCCAATTCTAGTCTTACCAGATTTTGGAAAAACATTTCAGGTGAGATGTGATGCAAGTGGATTAGATATTGGAACAGTCTTGAGTCAGGACAGTAGGCCAATTTCTTATTTCAGTAAGAAATTGAATGACTCCAAGAAAAATAATTCCATGTATGATAAGGAATTTTATGCAGTGATTGAAGCTTTGAAAAAATGGAGACATTATCTAATTCCTAAAGAATTTGTCCTGTACAGTGATAATCAAGCTTTGGAATTTATTACTATGCAAGAAAAGTTGAATCAGAAACATGCAAAATGGGTGGAATTTATGCAGAACTTTACTTTTGTTATTAAACACATTGCTGGAACTGCTAACAAAGTCACAGACGCTTTGAGAAGGAAGAGTTTGATTGTACATGAATTCTAGGTGGAGACCTTGGGTTTCGAACACCTCAAGGAGATGTATAAAAAAGATGCAGATTTCAAAGAAGCTTACGAGGCATGCAATAATCCTTTGTTGGGAGACAAAAGCCCATGGAATGAATATTTGATCCAGGATGGATTACTGTTCAAGGGAAGTCAATTATGCATTCCAAAGTGCTCAATGAGAGACAACCTACTAAAAGAGAAACACAATGGAGGTTTAGTTGGACACTTTGGTCATGATAAGACATTTGCACAGCTGAGAAATTCATATTATTGGCTGAGCATGAGAGAAGAAGTGAAGAAGTTCATGAACAAATGCATAATTTGTCAGTATGCAAAAGGAAGACAACAAAACATTGGTTTGTATCAACCATTACCAATTCTAGAAAGGCTGTGGGATGCAATCAGTATGGATTTTGTTCTGGGATTGCCTAGAACTAAAAAAGGGAGCAATTCCATATTTTTTGTGGTAGACAGATTCTAAAAAATGGCACATTTCATACCATGCCAGAAGACAAGCAATGTCACACACATTGCCAATTTGTTTTTCAGAGAAGTAGTGAGACTACATGAATTGTTGAGGAGCATAGTTTCAGACAGAGACACCAAATTTGTAGAACACTTTTGGAAGACTCTATGGAAGAAGTCGTGGATGAACTTATCCTTTATTTCAACATATCACCCTTAGAAAGATGGACAAACTGAAGTAGTAAACAAAAGTCTCGGAAACTTATTAAGAAGTTTAGTCACTGAGAAAGGTTGACAATGGGATCAGATTTTGGCACAGGCAGAATTTGCATTCAACAATTCAATGAACATGAGCACACAGAAAAGTCCATTTGAAATTGTGTATGGTATACGACCAAGAGGGATTACAGAGTTGAGATATTTGAGTCAAGATGAGCTCAGAAGTGTTGGAGCAGAAGATTTTGCAACAAAAATACAGAAACTCCATGATAGAGTCAGAGAGTAGCTAGAGGACAATAGTAAAAAATACAAGAGTAGAGTTGATCAAAAGAGGAGAGAAGTTCAATTCGAAGTTGGAGATGAAGTTTTAGCTCATTTGAGAAAAGATAGGTTTCCAAGGGGAACATATAACAAATTGAATATGAAAAAGATAGGACCATACAAGATTCTCAAAAAATTCGTAGCCAGTGCTTATGAGATTGAGTTGCCAGACAATGTTGGGATATCACTGATATTAAATGTTGCAGACCTGTATCCTTACAAGAGAGATGAAGCAGGAGAATCAGATGGTCATAAATAAATTCAGTGGGAAGAGCAATTTCCCACAACAGAAAAACCTCAGATGGATAAAATTATTGAACAAAGGGATGGAAAGAAAACCAGGAGGAAGACATATCCTGAGTACTTATTAAAGTGGAAAGATCATCGAATGGAAGATGCAAGTTGGGTCACAGAACCTGATATTTTGAAGCATGGAAAGACAATGCAGGAGCTCATGGACAGGAGTCCATGAATTTTTTTAACCAGGGGAGTATGATGCAGGAGCATCGCCTTCAAAGTCAGCAACACATGCGTGGAGGTAGACGAATGACATCTCAACAATGAGAGAGTTTCAAATCATGCATTTAACTCAGAATTTAATCGGTTGTTGAGATATTTTTGTATCAAAATTTTAAAAATGTAACTTGTTTGTAAAGTCTTGAAGGATTGTAAGAAATGCATATATGGAGTGTCGACTCTATCTGGCAATAACTAGTAGTTATTGTAATAGGAAAGAGTAGGTAATAGCTTTGAATTTGAAATGATATATTTCAAAACAGGATGAGAGAGCATGTAGAGCAATCCTTAGATAGTTCATTGTTGCATTGTAATAGAGAGAGGATGTATGATGCAAAATAGAGAGATTAGTAGAGCAGAGTAGAGTAGCAGAAACACTATGTATTTTGTTTTTCATGAATGAATGGAACATCCATAAATTGTCCCAAATTCTTGGACTGTGTTCATATTATGTGTGATTGAATGAGTGTTGATTTCTGTGTGTATGATTTAGTTAGTTCGTTTGTGTATGATTGTTCAAGAGATTAACTGTATGAGTTCNTAGTTCCTATGGATGTCTGTCATATTTTATTGGGGAGGTCGTGGCAGTATGACCGAAAAGTTATTCATGATGGAAGAAAGAATACCTATACCCTAGAAAAGAATGGTAGAACACATATGTTGTTACCCATAGAAGACAAAGAGCAAAAGACAGAACTTAGTTCAAGCATACTTCTCATGAGTGGGAAGGAGTTCTTGAATGAAATCAAGAAGGATAAAGAAATGCAACAGTTTGTTGTAGTAAGGAAGCCTAGAGTTATCCTTACGAATACTTATGTAGAAGACTTGCCTATAGAAATCTAGGAACTGTTAGAAAACTTTGTTGATATAGTCGTGGATGAGTTACCACACTCATTGCCACCCATTAGGAACATAAGCCATCATATTGACCTTAATCCCGGAGCTAGTTTACCAAACAATCAAGCTTATAGGTTGACACCTAGAGATAATTAGGAGGTCAAAAATCAAGTCCAGGAGTTGTTGAATAAAGGGTTAGTTAGGGAAAGCCTAAGCCCATGTGCAGTACCGACTGTATTAAGTCCAAAGAAGGATGGAGGATGGAGAATGTGTATAGATTCTTGAGCCATCAACAAGATAACCATTAGGTACATATTTCCCTTACCGAGGATGGATGATTTGATAGATTGTTTAAGTGGCGCAAGCTATTTTTCCAAGATATACATGAAGAGTGAATATCATCAAATAAGAATGAGAGAGGGAGATAAATGGAAAACAACATTCAAGACAAATGAAGGATTGTTTGAATGGCTAGTCATGACATTTGGGTTGACAAATGCACCAAGCACATTTATGAGGTTGATGAATGAAGTGTTGAAAGACTTCATAGGAAAATTTGTCATAGTATATCTGAATGACATACTAATCTTCAACAAGACAAGGGAAGAACACTTGAGACATTTGACATTAGTGATGGAAAGGTTGCATCAAGAGAAATTGTTGATAAATCTAAAGAAGAGTTATTTTATGAAGAAGGAGCTCATATATTTGTATTTCGCAATCTCTTCAAATGAATTGAAGATGGACCCAAAAAAAGTGAGAGAGATCAAAGAATGGTCGTCGCCGAGCAGTATATTTGAGGTAATAAGTTTTCATGTGTTAGCAAACTTTTATAGAAAATTCATTAGAAATTTCAGTGGCATATGGGCACCCATGCTAGACATTGTGAAGAAGAAACACAAGTCCTTCAGTTGGATAGAGGAAGCTGAAAAAAGTTTAAAAGTGTTGAACGAGAAAATCACAGAGCATCCAATTCTAGTATTACCAGATTTTGGAAAAACATTTCAGGTGAGATGTGACGCAAGTGGATTAGATATTGGAGTAGTCTTGAGTCAGGATAGTAGGCCAATTTCTTATTTCAGTAAGAAATTGAATGACTCCAAGAAAAAGTATTCCACGTATGACAAGGAATTTTATGCAGTGATTCAAGCTTTGAAAAAATGGAGACATTATCTAATTCCTAAAGAATTTGTCCTGTACAATGATAATCAAGCTTTGCAATTTATTACTAGGCAAGAAAAGTTGAATCAGAAACATGCAAAATGGGTGGAATTTATGTAGAACTTTACTTTTGTTATTAAACACATTGCTGGAACTGCTAACAAATTCGCAGATGCTTTGAGCAGGAAGAGTTTGATTGTACAGGAATTCTAGGTGGAGACCTTGGGGTTCGAACACCTCAAGGAGATGTATAAAGAAGATGCAGATTTCAAAGAAGCTTACGAGGCATGCAAGAATCCTTTGTTGGGAGACAAAAGCCCATGGAATGAATATTTGATCCAGGATGGATTACTGTTCAAGGGAAGTCAATTATGCATTCCAAAGTGCGCAATGAGAGACAACCTACTGAAAGAGAAACACAGTGGAGGTTTAGTTGGACACTTTGGTCACGATAAGACATTTGCACAGCTGAGAAATTCATATTATTGGCTGAGCATGAGAGAAGAAGTGAAGAAGTTCATGAACAAATGCATAATTTGTCAGTATGCAAAAGGAAGACAACAAAACATTGGTTTGTATCAACCATTACCAATTCTAGAAAGGCTGTGGGATGCAATCAGTATGGATTTTGTTCTGGGATTGCCTAGAACTAAAAAAGGGAGCAATTCCATATTTTTTGTGGTAGACAGATTCTAAAAAATGGCACATTTCATACCATGCCAGAAGACAAGCAATGTCACACACATTGCCAATTTGTTTTTCAGAGAAGTAGTGAGACTACATGAATTGTTGAGGAGCATAGTTTCAGACAGAGACACCAAATTTGTAGAACACTTTTGGAAGACTCTATGGAAGAAGTCGTGGATGAACTTATCCTTTATTTCAACATATCACCCTTAGAAAGATGGACAAACTGAAGTAGTAAACAAAAGTCTCGGAAACTTATTAAGAAGTTTAGTCACTGAGAAAGGTTGACAATGGGATCAGATTTTGGCACAGGCAGAATTTGCATTCAACAATTCAATGAACATGAGCACACAGAAAAGTCCATTTGAAATTGTGTATGGTATACGACCAAGAGGGATTACAGAGTTGAGATATTTGAGTCAAGATGAGCTCAGAAGTGTTGGAGCAGAAGATTTTGCAACAAAAATACAGAAACTCCATGATAGAGTCAGAGAGTAGCTAGAGGACAATAGTAAAAAATACAAGAGTAGAGTTGATCAAAAGAGGAGAGAAGTTCAATTCGAAGTTGGAGATGAAGTTTTAGCTCATTTGAGAAAAGATAGGTTTCCAAGGGGAACATATAACAAATTGAATATGAAAAAGATAGGACCATACAAGATTCTCAAAAAATTCGTAGCCAGTGCTTATGAGATTGAGTTGCCAGACAATGTTGGGATATCACTGATATTAAATGTTGCAGACCTGTATCCTTACAAGAGAGATGAAGCAGGAGAATCAGATGGTCATAAATAAATTCAGTGGGAAGAGCAATTTCCCACAACAGAAAAACCTCAGATGGATAAAATTATTGAACAAAGGGATGGAAAGAAAACCAGGAGGAAGACATATCCTGAGTACTTATTAAAGTGGAAAGATCATCGAATGGAAGATGCAAGTTGGGTCACAGAACCTGATATTTTGAAGCATGGAAAGACAATGCAGGAGCTCATGGACAGGAGTCCATGAATTTTTTTAACCAGGGGAGTATGATGCAGGAGCATCGCCTTCAAAGTCAGCAACACATGCGTGGAGGTAGACGAATGACATCTCAACAATGAGAGAGTTTCAAATCATGCATTTAACTCAGAATTTAATCGGTTGTTGAGATATTTTTGTATCAAAATTTTAAAAATGTAACTTGTTTGTAAAGTCTTGAAGGATTGTAAGAAATGCATATATGGAGTGTCGACTCTATCTGGCAATAACTAGTAGTTATTGTAATAGGAAAGAGTAGGTAATAGCTTTGAATTTGAAATGATATATTTCAAAACAGGATGAGAGAGCATGTAGAGCAATCCTTAGATAGTTCATTGTTGCATTGTAATAGAGAGAGGATGTATGATGCAAAATAGAGAGATTAGTAGAGCAGAGTAGAGTAGCAGAAACACTATGTATTTTGTTTTTCATGAATGAATGGAACATCCATAAATTGTCCCAAATTCTTGGACTGTGTTCATATTATGTGTGATTGAATGAGTGTTGATTTCTGTGTGTATGATTTAGTTAGTTCGTTTGTGTATGATTGTTCAAGAGATTAACTGTATGAGTTCGTGACGAAGCTGGTTGAGTTTCAATCGTTTCTCTTATGATGCTTGTATGCAAGGTGTGCATCTTGAATGCAAGGAGTGCGTCGACTAAGTCTCGGATTGACTCAAAGAGAAGTTCAGAGAGAATAAGAGAAACTCAGACCAGGTGCAAGTTGTGTACAACATTAAGAAGCCAACAAGCTTCAAAGAAATAGTGTAGAAGGACCCCAAGTGGGCGAGAAGCATTTTATTTTCAAAAAAGTCCTTCGAACTGAGTTATTCGAAATCTCGAGAATGCAAAGTGTGCGTGGGAGATCAAAATCCTTTTAAGTATAGAAGCTCATAAGAGATAACACTTTTCTCGAGTGTTGGCGAGATCCCAGAGACAGATTCGTCGAGAGAACAAAGGTTGGGAACCTTTGAAAGAGGATAAATGTTCCAAGGCGAAGATATATCAAAAGATTAGGAGGAGGAACAATTGTGATCAGTGGATCATAGGGAATAAGATCAACAGTCGTCGGATCAAAAGGAAGTGCTCAAAACTTAGTATTTCGCATACCGAGGAGAGAAGCTATCGAGGTTGAACTTGAGATTTCCGGAGTTCGGAGACCCGGAATAGAATCTCGACCATCCGATCAGTGAGATAAATCTGAGCCATCAGATCACTGTAGGTGAAGACTAAGTGTCATATTTCCAGGAGGAATTAGAGCCATTGGTTTCTGTAAGCTCAGGAGGGAAAGTGACTTGAAACTTGAGATTTCCGAAGCCTAGAGTGACGGAACGCCGATGTGGGATATTAGTCGTCTGATTGATCAAGTTTGAGCTATCATATATCAAAAGCACATAAGGAGGCAAGTTTGAGACTTGAAACTCCCAGAGTGTGGAGAGACGAAGAGCCAAAGCATATCTGGACCGTTGAAGCCAAGAGGGTATGTGTCAGCAACTCAGAAGATCTAGGGGAAAAGCTGAAGTGAAACTTTGGTTTGAGAACTGAAAATGCCGGAGAACAGAGACCCAAAGTCCCGGAATAAGATTTGGGTCATTGGATTCAGAGGACACACGGTATCATATCAACATTTCGCTGACTCGTAGAGCGAAAAAGTCTAAGGGCAGATTTGTGAGAATTCATGAAACGTGAACTCGCGAAATCATTCCAGCCATTGGATATGGGGTGACAGGTGGCGTAGATCCACACACACATCAGAGATTCGAGCATTGGGAGAAGATGAATGGATGGTGGAAACTCTCGGAGGGAGAATCGCTTACGATATATGGACCGTCAGATCATAGGAGAATTGAAGTCATTGATCCGTGGCAAAGGAATATCGGTCTTTCGGGTATCGGGTGAAGGGAGATAATTTGTATCGTAAACCCCCAATCCATGAAATCCGGACACGCTCAAAGGATGAGCCCCAGTTCATGGTGAATGGTCACACGAGCGGAGATAGGGAAATCCACTGACACCTGTGAAGCTCTTTTCGGAGTTTCGGGAGTCGGAAGGAGTTAGGGTTGACTCACACGCAAAGGTCCGATACGAGATTTCACGACGTGCCTTTTGATTTGGCTTGTGGTCACAGGTAGTGGTCACGTGGAGAAGGATAAGGGAGGAGCTAGCAAGTGCTAAGCCTGTTAAGAACCAAATATCAATATAGCATAGAAAATCCTCAGAAAAAGTACTCAATGCCTTGAAAAAATGAGAATTTCAGATAATAAGCCTCTTCGAGGGGGAAACCTACTTTTACCCTACTTAAATGTTCAAGTACAAGATGATTCAAAATGAAAATGTCTCCTTGGTATATATAGGAGACTAGGAGGTATAATTACAACTAATGTCCTAAAGCGGACATAAATAAAATAACATTACTAATCTAATATGCCCCAATTAAGGGGTAATGAGCCAATATTAGGGCTTAACATGCCCCTCCCCTTGAGACAAGTGTTGTCCGCA
>JZKD02S1678778.1:12001-23874 GCA_000966675.3 Picea glauca | reverse complement strand
TGATACATGAGAAGGAGTCTCATGTCTGCAGGTTGAAGAAATCCCTGTATGGACTAAAGCAGGAACCTCAAGCATGGTATGAAAAGATTGATGGATACTTGATGAGTTTGGGCTTCAACAAGAGTGTTGTTGATCCAAACTTATACTACAACATTGTTGGTGACTAGTGCTTGATTTTGGTCCTATATGTTGATGAATTATTCCTCACCGGTTCAAAAATCCTTATTGTTGAATGCAAGAGTGCATTGGCTTCTGAATTCGAGATGAAGGAACTTGGTATGATGCGCTACTTCTTGGGACTAGAAGTGTGGTAGAGGACTGATGATATTTTCCCGAGTCAAAGAAAATACACAGTGGAGATATTGAAGAAATTTGGGATGACAGACTGCAGATCCATGCCTACACCGATGGTGATGAATTTGAAGAAAATGAACGAGTCTTCTTCTGATTCAAGAGAGATTGATCCACACCTTTACAGACAACTGATTGGATCATTGATGTATTTGGTTAACATCAGACCTGATATATGCTATGTAGTGAGTGTACTCAGTCAGTTTATGAGTCAGCCGAGATAGACACACTGGATAACAATGAAGTATGTGCTGAGATATTTACGAGGAACAATTGGTTATGGATTGAGATATGCCTCCGGTGCAGACATGAGTTTGCAGGGATATACCGATGCAGATTAGGTAGGGAGCGCAGTGGACCAAAAGAGCACATCCTGTTGTTGTTTTACTTTGGGATCTGCCATGGTTTCCTGGTGCAGCAAGAAACAAACTTCTATGGCTTTGAGTACTGCAGAAGCAGAGTATATTGCATTATGTGTGGCAGTCCGCAAAGCAGTGTGGCTTCGCAAGCTCCTTGCAGCCTTATTTGGACATGAGATGGATTCCACTGTTATCCATTGCGATAACCAGAGTTGTGTGAAGCTCTCCGAGAATCTTGTGTTTCACGATAAATCAAAACACATCGAGATCAAATACCATTACATCATAGATATGGTGTAGAGGAAAGCAGTACATGTGCAATACCTTTCTACACACGAGCAAGTTGCAGATGTCTTCACCAAACCGCTTGCCAGGAGGAAGTTCGAGTACTTTCGTGAGAGACTTGGCCTAGTGGAGAATGCCTCCCTAGCTGAGAGGGAGTGTTGATGATTGCAGCTTCATGAGAAATTCTCCAGGTCGTTCTCCTCTGGATTGAGTTAAGACGATCTATGAGAACGCCCATGTGATGGGTGAGTCATACTCCTCTGGACTAAGTTGAGATGACGTGTGTGGTCTCTTTTCATGCTCCTCTGGACTGAGTTGAGATGACTTGAGATAGTCTCATGTCAGACTCTCATGCACTTAGTTGAGTCGACTTGAGATGGCTCTCCAGATAGTACTCCTATGGACTTAGTTGAGTTGATTTGTTGAGAGTGACGTCTCTGTGGCTGAGCACAGGTGGACGTGTCCCTAGTGGCAGAGAACTAGAGGATGTGTGAGATCCCTTGTTATATTGTCAAAGAGTAAGACTTTGGTAAAACCTTAATTTGTATTGTAAAGGGTACAAGTCAGTCCCACCATGCAAAGATAATTAATATTGTGTAAAGATTAATTATATTGTTGAGTTATAGAAGTCGACCCTATTGTTCCAATAGACACATCCATTTGATGTGAAAGGTCATGTATAAATAAGAGAGTTAGATCCCCATTGTGGATCACTCACTCACACCTATTTCATTATCTCAACACCTACTTGATTCTGAAATACCACTAGATTCTGAAATACCACTTCAATTAAGTGAAGTACTATATGTACCTGGGATGAAAAGGAACCTTGTCTATGTTTATACCTTAGAGGATAAAGGATACAAGGTTACCTTCTCTAAAGGAAAATTTCTTGCATAGCACAAGAACTCACACATGGAGTCTTCCTGGGTGATTGGTGTTCGAGAAAATAGTTTGTACAGACTGATTGTCCGACGAGTCCAAGCCTTATTACATGATACTATCAGCCTGAACGAGCTATGGCATAGGAGAATTGCTCATTTACATTATAGAGCCCTTCCCTCTCTAGGGAAGATGGTGATAGGCCTTCCAGAGATACATATCGAGCATGATGGCGTTTGCAGAGGTTGTGCTCTTGGAAAGAATGTCAAGGGGTCCTTTTCAAGCAGTGACAGTAGATCCAAGGGGATCTTGGACTTGATACATACAAATGTTTGTGGACCCATGACTATTTCTTCCTTGAACGGATATTTGTACTATGTGCTCTTCATCTATGATCACTCTCGAAAGATGTGGATTTACTTCTAGAAGACCAAGGATGGAGTCCTTGCGATATTTCAAGAGTTTAAAGCTCAGGTTGAGAACCTATNTTTATTATATTGTGGGTCCCCTTTACTCAAAGATAAGTGTTTCACTGCTTTCTTGGGTGATCCTTGGGAGAAGCATCTGGAAGATTTATACATGGATTTTATCTTTTACCCAACATCAACCCCTTTGGGTCGTCAATACACCCTAAAATCCCAAGAGATAAGGAAATGGAGGGGGATAATGATAGAAAGTAGTAAGTATGGTCGGGAATGATATGATGGCTCTTTAAGGGAGTTCCTAATAGCAAACCCATCCCTAAGGAAGACCACTTACTAGGGAAGGGTGTCAACCACCAAGGTGAAGCAGGGAAAAAGGCATAATGTCCAAGCATATATCATGAAATCTAGATAAATCTAAGATACAACATACTCAATTGAATTAAATATTGAAATGATGCTCACCATAATACTAATGTGTGCCTCATGGAGCAAGGCCCACTGCCTTCTGGAAGCCAGCTGATGTGGTGGATGCCATCTGGAAATCTATGACCATCTGTGGTGGTGAGAGGGGTTTCCATCTGTGCAAAATGGTATTGTTGGTCATGTAGTCTCTTGACACTCCATATCTGCAACCTGAGGGCCTTGAAACATAATCTCCTTAGTTATCCACAAAATGGGGATAACAGTGTGGATGTAAAATCATGACATGGTATCATAGCTATGCATCTAATATTCTCTGAATCCATGTATGGAGTGGAATACTACCTATCAAAGGTAGTTTTTGAAGGATCTCAATGGGTTTGATTCCAAGAAGACTCCAGATATTGGAGTGATTCGAGCATGTGAGAGGCGCCAAAACTTGTGATAGGTTATGGGTGACATTCTCTTGTAGCTTAAATGATTGGAGTGGATATGTTGCCTAATATAGGAACAATTTAACACTAATAGGTTTACAAGATGACTACTGTAGGTCTTAGAGAGTGTGACTACCTAGAGGGTGCTTCCAACTTTGCATCTTAGAAGTATCAACCATACATGTTGTTGGAGGAGATGGGTCTTTGGGAGATTGTAAGAAGGGATTGTAGTTTCTCCCACTAATGCTACTTTTTGGGCACATATAAGAAGATTGTTAACAAAGAAAATAGAATCCTTATGGATTCAATGAAGGACCAGTTGATCCCTCACATAGAAAGGAAGTCAACTTATGAAATGTATGTAGTGTTGATCACTTTGTATCAAAGTGGAAATTTTTCCTAGAAATTACTTCTAAAGAATCAACTCACTCGTACACATGAGTGACAGAGAGAGTATCTAGTTACTTAATGAAGATTATCCATATCAACGATCAATGTGCAACCATCAAGATGAAGGTCAAGAATGAGGAGTTGGTGTATATTGTAATGAATGGATTCTTAAAGCCCGTGTACCCTTTCTACAGAGTGTTTGTATCCATGAGAACATGCCCACCTTTGAATATATCTAGGGTGATTTTATCCAAGAGAGAAAAATGAGAGCAATAATCGCCACTATTCCAAACCAATACCTCATTGGTAAGGTGAGAAAATGAGGAAAGAATGGACGACCCAAGAAGGGTCACAAGGAATATTAATGTTCAATAGAGTGTGGGGAGAAAGACTTGAGTCATGTGAAATGTTTCAAGTGTCACAAGATGGGCCACTATGAATCTTAGTGTTGTGAGAAGAATAAGGTAGAGAATAAGAAACATAAGTAGTTTGTGGGGAGTGCATAAGCTTCTGAAGTGGTCGAGTTAGCATCTAAGCTTAACACCACCTTCTCCAGGGTATCATATCTTTCTTCTAACATCGTCTCTGGTGTAGGGTGGTATGTGGATGATGGAAGATACATGACATTCAACAAGAAGGATTTCAACAAAAATTAAAAGAAAGAAACTTGCATATGAGTGGAATTGGCCAATGATGCCACATATCTAATTACCGAATTGGGATCTGTCTCTTTCTCCATGCCATCAAGTAATGTTCTTGAGTTGAATGGTGTTCTGTATGTTCCTATTTTAACTAAGAATATTTTTTTAATTTTGTCCATGACACATCTTAACTACGTAGTTGATTTTTATGCTAAACAAGTCATCATAATAGATTGCAACTAGAAGGATGGTCAAGTATTGGTCAAAGGTGTGCAAGAAGGTGACTTGTATATGTTTCTTGTAGGTCTGATTAAACATGGTGCTTTAATGTATCACTAGGACACACTAGGAGATATTTTGCACAAGATATTTAGTCACTTGCAATGTGGTGTACTTCCACTCTTGAAGCACATAGTGCAAGGATTTTTGGACTTCAAGATCTAAATCCCATGAGTGTACAAGGGTTGTGCACTTGGAAAACACATGAACACCATTTTTACAAGTTGTGAGGATTTATCAAGAGAGACTTTTTATTTGATTCAATAAAATGTGTGTAGACCTATGGCATTGTCTTCTTTGATAGGCATAATTTATTATGATTTATTGGTGATTCATCTAGAAATCCCTAGATTTAATTTATGAAGAGCAAGGATGATGTCTTAAGTAACTTTTAATATTTTAAAGTTCTTTTGGAGAATCAAATAGGTAAAAAGATCAAAGTGTAGAGGTTTGCAAATACATGAGAGTACATATCCGAGGAATTTTATGCATTTTACAAGGAAGTAGGAATCAAGAGGGAATTGACAATGCCCTACAACCTATGACATGATGGGGTTGCAAAGAGGAATATTTGGTTCATCATAGAAACAATGAAGGACATGGTCCATGACTTGTATTTTTCCATGTATTTGGGTAGAGGCATGCAATACAACTATGTACATTCTAGATCGATGTCTTCATAGAGAATTAAAAGATGAGACGCTAAAGGAAGCCTTTACTAGTGGGAGCACCCATGTCTACTTTTTGAGTGAGTCATCCACCTAGAAGATATCCTTCTTAAGTTGCACTGATGTCTTCTATCATTGATGTAAAGCCTTCCAACTTTGAGGAGGCTAATGCTAAGAAAATATGGTGTGATTTCATGGTTGAGGAGTATAACTTCAACCTAAAGAATGATGTATGGGAAACTGTGATGAGACCAGTGGGGAAATATGTGATAGATTCTAGGTGGCTATACAAGATTAAGCATGTAGAAAATGGGAGCATAGAGAAGTACAAAGCCAAATTCATAGCCAAAGTATTCTCTCACAAAGAGGGAGTTGACTATGAAGATGATTTTTCTTTGGTTGCAAGGTATACTTCTATCGTAGTGATAATGTCTATTACATCAATTTTTTGTTGGTCTTATACCATATGGATGTAAAAATTTCTTTTCGACATGGTTTGGTTGAAGAGGAATTACACATTAATCAGTTGATAGGTTTTGAGGTGTGTGGTGGGATACTCAAGTACAATTTGAATAAGGCCTTTTATGGGCTAAAGTAGGCACCACATGTGTTGTACTCAAGAATTGATGAGTACTTCCTAAATTTTGTCTTCTAAAGACTGCAACAAATCCAAATCTTTATTATTTATATGATAAATATCATTTGATTGTTTTGGTCCTATATGTAGATGATTTGATTCTTACAGTTAGTTATGAGAATCTCATTGCATGGTGCAATAAGAATTTGGCAAGCGAATATGACATGAAAGACATTGGGATTATGCATTACTTTTTGGATCTAGAGGTTTGGAAAGGTATGGGTGAAGTCTTGGCCAAGGAAAGTACACATTGGATATTTTGAAGAGATTTCATATGCTAGAGTGAAAACCCTTGGCCACTCCTTTGGTGCTAAATTTGAAGTAATTTGTTGATTTAGACTTAGATTTGGAAAAACCATCTTGGAATAGGAAATTGATTGGTTATCTTATGTATCTTATGATTACTAGGCCTGATATTTGTTTTGCAATGAATAGTTTAATCTAGTTCACGACTGAACTTAGGAAAATTCATTGGAACCCTATGAAACATGTTTTCGGATATTTGAAGGGCACAATTCATTATGGCATGAGGTTTGTGGGAGATGGATAGGTGTTGCCACATGGATTTGTAGATTTAGATTAGGTAGGAGATGCAAACATGAGGAAGAGGAATTATAGTCACTACTTTAGCTTGGGATCATGTATGATTTCTTGGTTTAGCATGAAGCAAGGAGCAGTTGCACTCAATTTAGTTGAAGCGGAGTATATTGTAGCATCATTGGCATGTTGCGGGGCCATTTGGCTTCACACATTTGTTTCAAAGTCGATCGATGAAATGTTGGAGCCCATGGTTGTGTAATATGATAATTAGAATTTCATTAGATTCTCTTAGAACATAGTGTGTCATGATCACTCCAAGACCATTGATAATCGGTACCATTCATGAGAGATAGAGTACATAAGGGAGCTATTGTTCTTAATTATGTTCCAATTGATTTGCAAGTTGTTGACATTCTAACGAAACCCTTTGCAAAGGGGAAGTTCAAGATTCTAAGAGGGAATCTCAACTTGGTGAAGAACATCTTCTTGATAAAGGAGTATGATATTTTTGTTTCTCTAAGTCATTCTCCTAGGAAGAGGGATCGTGAGTATTGGAGTGGATTCATTGTAAGATGGGTGTGCCACGTGGGGGAGATTATCTTACACCCCTATGATAGATTCCTTTCACTTATGATGCATGCTATCCTTATTTTTTGGTCAAAGTAAGGTTATGACAGATTCTATGACAATTATGATAGAGTCCTCTTACACAATATGACACATTTATGATGGGAGTTACACATGCTAAGTAGGGTGCATCCCTTGAGGAGAGATTCCTTGTTACATATGGTGGATGGTTCCTTTCATTAGGCATATTATCATCCATTACTTTAATAACCACTCCCTTTTCTTGTCAAGTTTGACTCCTTAAGGGAGGGCACATTAATTAGGCTTATCTATATTGAGCTTGAGTAGAGTGATTCTACCAAGAGGTTGCCTAATTCTTGAAAGAATCCAATGTAGTCACTTGAGGACAAGTATGGTATTTTTGTTATGTATTAATTAGAAAATATTGATTGTTGTTATAGAATTTCAGTTGTTTGTTTTCTACATTCATGTTGTTCTTTGTGTAGATCAAATTTCATCTTTTGTAGGGTTGGTCTCATTTCTTGATATGTAGTGTTTGCACTTCTTAGTTTTCCATTCAACATTTTTGTTTATGTAGATCTAAAAATTTAATTGGTGTTTTAGTCAAGTCCAATTTTAGTTGTATGAAAAATCCTTTGAATGTAGGTCTATGCATCATGTAGATGTAAAATTATGACAAAACATGTGATAAGTATACATTTTCATCCATCAATTTTTAGAAAAAATTGAATAGCAAGTTGGTAATTCATCAAGATAGTAGCATATGATAAATTAACATCCATAAAAAAAGTCAAATATTAATAGCCCCATAATTTGTTATACACTATATTAAGATGACGACAAAATGACAAACTAAAGCATGTGAAACCACCCTTTTAGAAGCCAAGAACGAAGCCAAAACCAGTGCAAATTCACCTTAACAAACCATCATATGTGGGTAATCTTAGATCTATGATGAATGCATCCAAAAACATGGGCCAATTTAGTTTCCAAAACTATTACCCTACTATAGATAATTGACTAATTTCATTCTAAAGGATTTTTCCCCAAATTGTTGGCCAATGATGGAAGTTGTCACCATTAAAGCCTTTAATTTATGTCTATAACAAATTTGCAACAATATAGTATGTGTGTTGTTTGGAATTCTTCCCAACATAGGTGAGTGAAAGGATGATGATGCCTTGAATGGGGAGAATTCCCCTCATATTCATATGTGATCGACATCATATACAAACAAATTCTCGTGGGTTCAAGGATGCAACTTATGATTCAAACTTTTTTTCTTTTCCTTGAAATATGTGAAAATTAGTGATGATGTTAGCCCTTAAATTAATGAAATCTCTCCTTGCACCCACCCAATGGCTCCAAGTCCCACTAGTCCACACTGGTCACTATTTCAAATATTTTCCTCCTCGTTCCATTTTCCTTTGTTTTTATTTAATTGGTCATTCATCTAAATCTAGGTCAACCCTCTTCATGTCCTAGTTAAAATATATTTTAGCATAGATGTTATTTTGAATATCGATTTGGAAATTTGAAGTACTCATTTGTAATTATAATAGATTATTAGCCTGAAGGGGAATAATTAAGTACTTGTTAAAAAAACTAAGCTATCTTAGTTATCATAATATGTGATATTTGCATGGTTGTATAATTTGTACGTATTGAAAAGTTTGATTGTATAAATGTGTATTTGAAAGACAAAATGAAAACTTTGATGGTGTGTACACTTGGATGGGGAATTCAAACTAAAAATTTTGCATCTTGCATGGTGGTCTACATTGGAAGTGGGAATTGAGTAAACCTTTTCTACTTTATATATGACATCATACATAACATTCCATGTCTTTATCATAGTCATGTTAGATGATTGGATTTCACATAAAAAAACACAAGTGTTGATGATTGCAACTTCATGAGACATTCTCCAGGTCGTTCTCCTCTAGACTGACTTGAGACGATCTGTGAGAATTCCCATGTGATGGGTGAGTCATACTCCTCTAGACTGAGTTGAGATGACGTGTATGGTCTCTTTTCGTGCTCCTCTAGACTAAGTTGAGATGACTTGAGATGGTCTCATGTCAGACTCCTATAGATTTAGTTCAGTCGACTTGAGATGGCTCTCTAGATAGTACTCCTATGGAATTAGTTGAGTTGATTTGTTGAGAGTAATGTCCCTATGGCTGAGCATAGGTGGATGTGTCCCTAGTGGCAGAACACTAGAGGATGTGTGATATCCCTTGCAAAGAGTAAGACTTTGGTAAAACCCTATTTTGTATTGTAAAGGGTACAAGTCGGCCCCACCATGCAAAGATAATTAATATTGTGTAAAGATTAATTATATTGTTGAGTTATAGAAGTCGACCCTATTGTGCCAATAGAGACATCCATTCGATGTGCTAGGTCATGTATAAATAAGAGAGTTAGATCCCCATTGTGGATCACTCACTCACACTTGTTTCATTATCTCAATGCCTACTTGTAGGGTTGAAGTGCGCACTTCTCTTAGGCACAATCTTTCTTGGTCATAGAGTACCCTCTTGTGTGCACTAGGGTTTGTGGTGAAAGGGTGATCTTCTCTTGACTCTATAGAAAAGGATTGTTGGGTTTTTCCCTTAATTGATAAGGGTTTTCCCAGGATAATTTCTTGTGTTCTTGTGCATGGTTATTCTCCTTGTGATCTTGGTTACTATAGCTATTGTATATTGTATTGTTGCATTGTTTATGGTTCAAGTTCATGTTGAATTGAAATAAACTACATGTGCCTTGAGCTAATCATTAAAAATTCAACATGGTTTCATAGCAATGTTCCTGAAGGGCCATTGCACAAGCTATTCCAAGCTAGACGACACCTTCTTGTTGCAACTGCAAAAACGACCCCTTCCATTTTCCTTGTGAAACTAGTTTTAGCACTTTCCACTTGAACGTTGGGCCTAATTTTTGCACAAGCAGGTACATCCTAGTCCAGTGCACCACTTGCAACTCTCAGATCAAAAATTGAAGTTTTGATTTTCAGCCCTAAGGTTTCTAGGTTTTTTGCATAACGTTGGAGTATTTTTTTCATCTTGTTGAGGTTCCTTTGACTCTCTAGGGTTTCTTGTTGGCAATCATAAGTCCAACAAACCCCCAGAGACCTCCTCTTGAAAAACGCTAGGGTTTCTAGCCTAGTTGTTAGGGTTTGTGAAGAATCTGCAAGCCATGAGGAACACAACTTTGGTGGAAGATAGGATTGATGGAACAAGCAACTTCAACTCCTAGAAGTCAAGATTACACATCACTCTGGAAGAGGATGACCTATTGAGATTGATAGAAAAGAATCTACTAGCAACCACAACTGATGAAGAGAAGGTTGAATGGAAGGCAGACGATGTCAAATCTAGGAAGATAATCATTTATTCAATAAGATATCATCTACTACCTCACATCTCTACCTTGAAGACAACTTATCAAATGTATGATGCACTGAAGCGATGTTTGAGAGCAATAGCACTAACAAAGCTCTCACATTGAAACACCAACTTCAAAATCTTAAAATGACAAAAGTTGACACAATTTCTACCTTCTTCATGAAGATTTAAGAGATCATAGATTAGTTAGGTGCCATTGTAGAAACCATCACAGACAAAAATCTTGTCATGATTACTCTCAATTCTCTTCCAAGACATTGGGAACCATTCATTGAAACTATCAGTGGAAGAGCAAATTTACCTCAGTTTGATCGTCTATGGGTAGACTGCACTCAGGAGGAAGCCATAATTATAGCAAGAGGTGTGAAAGACTCCCATCATGATGAAAATCAATCCCTTGCTTCTCATACAAAGAGAAGCAAAAGAAATAGAAGAAGTTTCAGCAAAGCATTCAAAGACAAGAAAACTTCAGCACCTCCAGGTCATGAACATAGAAAAGACATTTCAAGGATTCAATGTTTCAGATGTGACAAGTATGGATACATTGCGAGAAATTTTCCTACCAGGAAGAAAGGAATGCAACATGCATCCACTGCATATGTTGATTTAGAACCACCTCAGAGAGATGAAGACATAAGCGATGAAGCATTCTTCTTCATTTCAACACTCTCAGGTACAGTTCCTACTGATAGTGATATTTGGTTGATTAACAATGGTGCTTCCAGACACATGACTAGACATAGAGAACATCTTATAGACCTTGTAGAGAAAGAGTCTCGTCTGCATGTTGTACTTGGTGATAATGCCAGATATACTGTGAAGGGAGTTGGAACTTATTCTTTCCAACTAGATTATGAAATACCACTTCAATTAAGTGAAGTACTATATGTACCTGGGATGAAAAGGAACCTTGTCTATGTTTATACCTTAGAGGATAAAGGATACAAGGTTACCTTCTCTAAAGGAAAAGTTCTTGCATAACACAAGAACTCACACATGGAGTCTTCCTGGGTGATTGGTGTTTGAGAAAACAGTTTGTACAGATTGATTGTCCGACCAATCCAAGCCTTATTACATGATACTATCAGCCTGAACGAGCTATGGCATAGGAGAATTGCTCATTTACATTATAGAGCCCTTCCCTCTCTAGGGAAGATGGTGATAGGCTTTCCAGAGATACATATCGAGCATGATGGCGTTTGCAGAGGTTGTGCTCTTGGAAAGAATGTCAAGGGGTCCTTTTCGAGCAGTGACAGTAGATCCAAGGGATCTTGGACTTGATACATACAAATGTTTGTGGACCCATGACTATTTCTTCCTTGAATGGATATTTGTACTATGTGCTCTTCATCGATGATCACTCTCGAAAGATGTGGATTTACTTTTAGAAGACCAAGGATGGAGTCCTTGCGATATTTCAAGAGTTTAAAGCTCAGGTTGAGAACCTATCCGGGAGGAAGATCAAGGTGTTGGGATCAGATAATGGGGAAGAGTACACCTCCAGGGATTTCAGTGATTTATGTATTGAGGCAGGGATCAAGAGGGAGTATATCGTTCCTTATAACCC
>JZKD02S1678773.1:0-20938 GCA_000966675.3 Picea glauca | reverse complement strand
CCTTTGAATCTTATTAATCTTGATTAATCAAACCTGGAGCCTTGTCCTCAAGAATCAGTGCTTGTTTTTCTTCCAGGTCTCCTTCACTCAAGTGACGAGTGCTTTCTTCAACCTGTCTTCTGTACTGAGACAATACGCTATCTTGACAGAAGGTTAGGTTAGAGGATAAGTTCTATGATCAACTTTTAATCCTTCTAATAATTTGATCATAGCTTCAACATGTAACATTGATCAAGATAATGTCATGACAAATAGATGCATATCAGAATAATCACACCTGGGTTGCATCATTCCTCTGAATGTGTTGGATCTTGAGATCCTTCAGGATCTATGGCAAGAGATCCCTTGTCCTGCAAATACTCTTTAGGGTTTAACCATTAAACATATGTGAATACATACCTCTGATAGCATTTGCAGGTAGTGGCTCCATCTAGTAGCAGCGATAATCATTACCAACTCTTAAGAAAACTTCAAGGGTGACTGCAACTGGTAGTACGGTTGCAACTGCAACTGCAAATGGTTCTAAGACTGCAACTGCAACTGCAACTGGTTCTAAGACTGCAACTGCAACTGCAACTTAGGGTTTTATGAGGAAACCCTAATTTTCAAACTTCGAATTTTGAAATTATGATCCAGGGGATAGATGCGCTGAGCTGAGGCGAGTTAGCTAGTGTAGTCAGATTTCTGAAAATCCAACTTTTACCCCCTCAAACTTGTTCTGCAAAATTTTGGACTGGTGCTTCTAGTTTTCTGGTACTTCTGGTACTCTAGTACTTCTGGTACTTCTGGTACTCTGGTTTTCTAGTTTTCTGGTACTTTGTGAAAACTAGGGTTTCACTTTTCGAGAGATCTAGCCACTGAAAAGGTGCGCTGAAGGTGCCAAAATGATCCTTGGGGGAGGGCGCACTTTTCTATATGGTTTTGGGGCTGAAAAGCTTCACCACCAAAAAGCACTAATTTTCATGTACGGTAACAATGATGTTTTTCACTTGTGAAAGATGCTTCCTTCAGCTTGGCTCTGATACCATGTTAATGTTTAAACCATTATTATAAATGTTTGCATGTCATTAGATAACAATAGCATAATCCAAGATCACTGAGAAATACACAATCACAAGAGACACAACATTTATTCTGGGAAACCCTCTAGGGGAAGAAAACCCAGCAAAACTTTCTTATATAGATAGCCAATACAATGCCAAGATATCTCTTAAACTAATACATAAAGTCCTCTCCCAGATATGCGCCACTCTCTCTCTCCTTCTTCTCTGGTAGCAGATCTGAACTTGTCTCTCAAAATGAGCAAGTGAGTTTGTGTCTAAGTGAGGCGCTAGCCTCCTTTATTTATACAAGTCTGGCGCGTGTGAAGTGTCTCTTCACTGGCAAGGCCGACTTCTCAAACTGGGTGGGTAAACCCATCTTTATTATATTTCTAGGTCTCTTTAATATCTGCTAAGGCCGACTTCTTATTCTACCTATTACAATTGTCTTTTGAGGAATCCGCAAAAGGGGATTTGGTCCTATTACAATAACCRACATGATCAATCCACAATGGGGATTRATCCTATGAATAATATATCAATAATAATAAGAATACTCTTTGCAGTTACATTATTTCAACAATATCTCATGTATTCATAAGAAACCCTAAGTGATGTTGATTAAACCAGTGCTACCGCATATTTCAAGCTCACCTCGGCCACCTAGTCATGGCCTCAATGTCTGGAGGAGGTTTTCCTCCTCCTAATTCTGACTCTGAAACAACAACATTTTGTACCCTCGTCTCCTCATTGGGAAAATTGGTTTAGAAGTCGCATCCTTCTCAATTTATTAAAAATCTTGATTAACTTCATGAAGCTAATCTTCCCTTCGTTGCTCCAAGAGATATGGCTTTAGCTCTTGCTGAAAGAAGTCTTATTGGGCAGTTCATGGGTATATGGCCTTCTCCCATATTGATGGATCTATGGTTCAAAAGAACTACATGGTATTGATCAAAGGGAAATTGACATACTATTTTTGTGGTAGGAGCTTCTATGTTTTTCTCTTTGAAGCAACAGAAGATCATGACCTAATCGTTCGCAATTGGCCTTACTTCTTTGGTACTCAAGGAATGTATTTCAATCATTGGACCCCAGACTTCGACCTAGAACTAGATGTTCCTTTTGGTGTTCCAGTCTGGGTCTATTTACCCCATTTTCCCCTTCGTTGTTGGGGGGAGGATGTCATCAGAAGTATTGGGAACACCCTTCGTAAATACATTGATAAATCCGAACCTAAGGCAAGGATGTTTGCATGCACATGGATCTATGTGGATTTGGATCTTGAAAAGGGTCTCTAAGAGGCCATTCATCTCTCCTTAGATAACTGGAAGGATGAAGATCAGTTGGATGTCCTATCATGAATACAATCCTTTTGCTAAATATTTCAAGAAGAATCAGGTTCAAGCCTTAGTAGTAGCTGACAAAGATGAGCAATGGAAAATTGTTTAAAAAAATGAGCACAAATCAAGGAGAAACTCCTCCCCAAGCAACTCCTTCAACCTCCAAGCACCCTATCATATCAAGCTCAACTCAAGCAATATATGTCAAGTTGCATGCACCATTGGCAAAGATCTCTTAGAGTGTAGTTGTGATTAAATATGGTTCTCCAGTTATAAACATGCCTACCTCATCAAATAGATTTGAAGCTTTGATGCAACAAGAAGAAATGAATTTGTTGGAAACCTAGGTTTCGTTGTTGGAGTGAGTGGAAACAAGATACTCACTCCCCAAACATTCCATCCCTCTATTTTCTCTGAAATCCTTGTAGAAACTTTTCAAAATATTGAGGAGGATATAGTATCTCATAGACAAGAGGAAATTGATTATGTTATGGGAAAATCAATCCTCCAATCAAGTGGTGTTTTAACCAAGAAGAAAGGTTAGTAGAAAACTGTAGAAGAAGACGTTAGAGAAATGATACCACTTACCTAGCTCAAGACATGACAAGATAAACCTCCACTTACCAAGATAAATCCACCACAAATGCTAAAGAAAAACTCCAAGAGAGGTAGCGCACTACTTCTTCCACCAATAGCATAAAGAAACCAAGACAAGAGCACAAGAGAGAAGAGGTTTCCCAAAGAGGGCGCAAATTTCATCCAAGTACTTCTCACAATGGGAGAGTTATGATATGAAATGAAATAGAGTTGATCTCTATTTATACAAAAAGTTCTCAAGTATGTGTGTCCACAAAGCTTAGGGTAAAACATAAGACAAGGAGTCAACAACCCTTATCTTACCCCTTTACAAAGATAATATTATTTAATTAAACTAAAATTTGAATTTGCACAAGGAAAACCCTAAAAAGATGATGTCAACCTCTTTTGAGGCCACGTTTTGGCACTTAGCATAAGTCGTTAGGCTTGGAGATGGGTGTGCTAGGCCTCCAAAGGCCATATGTCCTCAATCCTTGCCTTTTCCTCAAGGTCCAAAGCCTCTTTCCTCCAAAATGTGTCATGTGTCCTCATCACCACTCAAAACCCCCTCAAGCATGACGTTAAACCCCTTCAGGTGACATTTTTGTCCTCCAAAGCAAGTCATTTGACTTGTGAGAGCATGGTGATGTCATCCAAGGTGTGCTCTAGGCCTCCAAAGGCAAGTCTTCTTCACCCATCATGTGGGCCCTAGTATCCAACCTGTGGGTTTCAAGCCCCATGGAAGTCCAAGCTAGGCTTGTTCTTCCAAAATTGTCCACCCGTTGGGTCCTGCAAAGACAAATAGATACGCCCTCCAAGCATCTCAAGTCAAAGCATCATGATGAGAAAATCAAATCAATAAAAGAGCCATTCAAGCAAGTACATCCAAACCACCTCATCAAAATAAATTAATGCTCAAAGACCCTATGCAATTTACGAAGATTGAGTATGGGAGGGTTGAAAAAACGACCCATTGGGTGAATCATTGCTCAAGTTTAGAGATGTTTCTTGAGGGGACCTCCTTCTAAGTCATGTGAGTGAGGTGTCATGAATGAATGGAAAAAAAATTGGGATGAGGTTCGTGACATACAAGGGGTTGTAGTGTCTCTCACTTATGGGTTCCTTTGTAGAGGGTGTGTTGCACCTTCATTTTCAATGCATCATTTTTGCAAGCCCATTCATTTCCATTAAAGGTCCAAACACTAGGTACTCCCTAGGGTGAATCGATTAGCTTGGGGGGAAGTACCAAAGTGTCTCTTGAAGGGAGAAGTACACATAATGTCATGGGGGTACAGTCTAGCTTGTAACGCACTTTGTGTAAATCCCTCAATCAAGTGGGACATTTATGTTATGTGTTTTCTTTTGCAAGTCTTTGATTTTTTAGGAGAATGTTTTCAATGCTCTCAAGACCTCTTTGGGTGAGCATCTGGAAGGTTCATAATCAAGTTTTTATCTTTTTCCAACTATAAGCTTCTGAGTCTTCAACTCCTTATTCCCATGAAGTGAGGGACAACCCCTTCTTGGGTCAATACACCCAAAAAACCCAAAAGGTGAGGAGATGAGAGGATGAAATGTGAAAAGTGACAAGTATGGTTGGGAATGACACGATGACTCGTCAAAATGACCTCTCAGTAGCATACCTATCCCTAAGGGTGATCCACTTACTAGGGAGCAATGTCAACCACCAAGGTGAAACAGGGCAAAGAGCATAATGTTCAAGCAAATGTCACATAATCAAAAGCAGTAATAGACGTAACAAAATCAAATGCCTCAAGTATTGAAATGACACTCACGATAATCCTTGAATTGTACCTCATGGAGCAACACCCAATGTCTTCTGAAGGCCAACTAATGTGGTATATATCGTCATGATCAACCTAGAGTTGTGGTGGTGAGGTGGGTCTCTGTCTATGCGAGTGGAAACTGCTGGTCAAATTGTCTCTCGGTACTCCATGTCAACAACCTAAGGGCCTCGATACATCATCTCCTTAGTTATCCCACAAAATGGGGATAACATATGGCTCCTACTTGGGGACATGTGCTCGTTGTAGAGTGCATGAGAACCGCAACATCTCCTGGTAGACATGTGCCTACATTGAAACAAGAGAATGTAAAATATAGGGTGGTTCTATCACCCTTCGTCCATATATATCAAAATAAAAAATGAAAACTAATCTAGAAAATAAAATTTTAGCATTTTTTCAAAAATTTATAAACTAAACATGAAATTAATATGCAAGCAGAGCAAAATGAAATATGAAGTGCATATAAACTAATATGAGCAATCAAAATGAAAATTCAAGGAAAGCAAGGTGACCTACCTACTTACCTGGGGCCTTGGGGCCCTGAAGATCAAGCAATAGGTGATGTCAAGTGAATTCATACAACTAGTGCAATAGGTTGATCATCTCATCAAAGTATCTCCCATTGTGCTTAATTATGTAAAACAACAAAGATAAGTCAAGCACATAATGATCATGAGCATAAATAGATGTATAATCAATTGTGAAATGAAAATCATGGAGATGGGTGGGAGGGAGGAAATCCTACTAGAAATAATATCCGCAATTTTGATCATCCAAGGAATCATGTCTGAAGTGATAGCCACAAGTGCAATCAACCCATCTTTGAAGAGGACTATCATATATAGACGACGGTTCATCTTCATTCACACAAAACGATCCACTGCTTGTTGAAGACTAAGAGGAGATGAGAGATCGAAAGAAGACTGCATGGCTTCCTGGAGAAGAAGATAAGAGGCAAGGGACAACCTCATGTCTAGAGAAGGAAAAGTGTTGCCTCTTCATCTGCGAGTCCTCGTAAAAATCCTCAAGATGAAAATACTTTTTCTTTTTAGAGTGAGCCTTTAATTGCTTTGGAATGGCCACGTATTGATGTTCATCTAAATTGAGGATGAAGGTGGTTGGGAGTCCTCACAAAACAAGTCTACATCCCCAAAAGGATCTGCATCACAACTCTCAAGGGACAACCAAAAATTATCCTGAAAATGTTGCATTGGGTCATCATCGAATGGACAGAACAAATCTGTAATCATATTATCATCATGATGTCAAACATCTTAATCATACATGCATGAGGAGCATTCCTCTGAAGATGACACCTCAAACCCCTCTGCCTGAGTGCTA
Organism: Picea glauca; assembly: GCA_000966675.3. Classification (NCBI taxonomy): domain Eukaryota; kingdom Viridiplantae; phylum Streptophyta; class Pinopsida; order Pinales; family Pinaceae; genus Picea; species Picea glauca. The sequence goes on along the minus strand of JZKD02S1678773.1, from coordinate 14,836 downwards.
CCCTCAATGTCATAAATGGGGTCCCCATAAAGAATGATGCAACCAACATCCCATCTACGTCTCCCAGTTTTTATGAACGTGTCTATATGATCATCAACCAAATCCAAGGGTTCTTTCATAAAACCATCAATATGATTGAAAATAACCATCTCTTTGTCTTCGTGTGAAGGAAAGACAGACGCTAGGGTGGATTCAACTCGATCTTCAATTTCTTCATCATTGAGACTAATTTCTTCTTCAACTTTATGCATAGGAGGAAAGCAAGGTTGGACAACCTCACCTTCAACAAGCGAGAGTAAAGATAATGGTGTCTCAACAAGTTGTGATTCATCAGAATTCTTCTTTCCTTTTATGTGCATGCCCCTCCATCGCCTCTTCATCGCAAGGGGTTTGATCCTTAATACAAAGGGCTTTGTTTTCCTCTTCTCAGAAAGATCTGTCGCATCTGAGGGATCCTCTAATACTTCTTCATTTCCAAAGTCACGGAATAAAGTATCAGTAAGATCTTCAAAGGGGTCACAACTTGTCATGTTCTCTTCTTGATGTGCAGGAGGAGTAGAAGCATGGATGTATTAATCAAGTGGAAGCGTAGATATGAGCACTTCATCTTCATTAAATGTCTCATCCGGATATTCGACATGAGAAACTTCATTAGGATCTTCTTCAAGTTTTTCTTCATCCTCATCTATAGGAAAACCTTCTCTGCAAAGAGTGTCTTTGAGCTCTTGGAAAGTATCTCTGAAATTTTGGGTAGTTCGTTGATAATGCCTGAGAAATTCTTCAATGAGCTTTGTAGAAGATGGCATACTTCTTGGATTGCATGAGTGTGCAAGACAACTCCTTTGACTTGATTCCAGTGAAAATACGAAAATTTTCATCAGCACATCTTCATGTAGCACATTTAAGCTCGAAGCATACTTCAAATAATTCAGGAAATGGGTGACTACTAGAGCTAGATCACCATCAAATTAATGGCATTTTCCCTCCACTTTGTAGGGAAATGATTTGGATATCCGAGGACATTTTGAATATCCAAAGAAGAATAGACTTTATGGAAAGTCCACGGTACGTCCTGTGATGCCATGGTTCCATTACTTACCTCAATGGAGTCATCAGATGAACTCAAGGCTCACCAAAGGATGGAAAAGGGGAAGCAAGGAAAGGTGGGTTCTTGGAAAGTGGAGTTGCCATATGAACCTCAAGAAGAGCTCATCAAGGGTGGAAGGGGAACGCCTTTTAGGTAGATTCGTCAGGCAAGCTAGGGGAAGGCTTTGGGATAGCTTGTCAAAGTGTCGTTAGGGTTCGGAAGAGGATTCGAAATCTTACCCTGCAACGACGCCAAAATTTTATCGCACAAGTTGTAGGTTGGGAAAAGCCCGACCCAAACACCAAATGGTGACAAATTTGAGAACACCTACCCATTGTCACCTTAGGCAGGTATTCTCGTCAATTTAGAGATAGAATCACCTCAAGGGGGGAATCTTGGGTCACCCTAGGGGAAATGAGACGGAAAGTGGTATGATGGGAGTGTATCCCCTATAGGTCAAGATACTAAGCACGAAAAGGCTTGGGAAAGATTTTGGGTGGTAGCCAAAGGTTTCCAAGAAATAAGAGTACCTATAAAGAGTGATGTACCTTCCCCAGGCACAAGAACAAGCCAAGTATATGCATATAATTTTAGGTGGACAATCAAGCTAAGCTTGTTGTCCCTAATTGCAGCAGTGAATAATGATGTATATCAGCAACAAAAAGATAGTAAGAGCTGCAAATAAAGATGTCGAAAGTCTAGTTGAATAAGCAAGAGCCAAGTTAGTAAATATTAGTTTAACTCAGGAATGAAAGAGCAAGACTTTAGCATGAAACAAGGCTGAAATGAAATAGTGTTGCAAAGATATTTTTTCAGCGTTGTGGATGTAGCAAACAAATTGTTACAGAAGAAAATTCAACCACTAAAACTCACAAAAAGTCCACCCAAAAGATGCGTTGAGATTTGTAGATTAATGTGGCAAACTTTCAACAGTTGAAGAGTGAGTTATTAATAAGTTTGTATTAAGGTTTCTGCATCCCTAATGGATGTAGATAAAAGTTTATAACAGCAGCAAGAAGCAATTAGATAAAGATGACGCCCTAGTGGCTCAATCAACGATAGACAACCTCCAAATCGCGAAATTTCACGTTAACCAATGCAAGATTTTATCTCACCAATGCAATTATACTAGTGCATTTAGCTATTGGGTTATGACGTCAAATAAATAAAGAGCTAACAATCTTATCTCCTTGGGGGTGTAAACCCTCTTACTCCCCAAGGAAAGCAAATGTTAACTAGGAGATACTAGGAGGGTGTAAACCCTTTTACTTCTCCTAGTAAAACCTTGTGAAACAAATAACTTCTAGACAAAAATGATAGATAGCGATGGGGTTGTAAATCCTTATACTCCCCAAGAAATCTAGTAAATCAAACTTGTAACTAAGCAATGAAGCATCAACAAGATAAATCCTTACCTAGTTCAAGAAATGACAAGATAAACCTCCTCTTACCAAGATAAATCCACCACAAATGCTAAAGAAAATCTCCAAGAGAGGTAGTGCACTACTTCTTCCACCAATAGCATAAATAAACCAAGACAAGAGTACAAGAGAGAAGAGGTTTCCCAAAGAGGGTGCAAATTTCAGTCAAGTACTTCTCACAATGGGAGAGTTATGATATAAAATGAAATAGAGTTGATCTCTATTTATACAAAACATTCTCAAGTATGTTTGTCCACAAAGCTTAGGGTAAAACATAAGACAAGGGGTCAACAACCCTTATCTTACCCCTTTAAAAAGACAATATTATTTAATTCAACTAAAATTTGAATTTGCACAAGGAAAACCCTAAAAAGATGACGTCAACCTCTTTTGAGGCCACATTTTGGCACTTAGCATAAGTCGTTGGGCTTGAAGATGGGTGTGATAGAACTCCAAAGGCCATATGTCCTCAATCCTTTCCTTTTCCTCATGGTCCAAAGCTTCCTTCCTCCAAAACGTGTCATGTTTCCTCATCACCACTCAAAACCCCCTAAGCATGGCGTGAAACCCCTTAAGGTGATGTTTTTGGCCTCCAAAGCAAGTCGTTTGACTTGTGAGGGCATGGTGGTGTCATCCAAGGTGTCTTCTAGGCCTCCAAATGCAAGTCTTCTTCACCCAACATGTGGGCCCTAGTATCCAACCTGTGGGCTTCAAGCCCCATGGAAGCCCAAGCTAGGCTCGTTCCTCCAAAATTGTCCACCAACTGGGTTCTGCAAAGAAAAATGGATACGCCCTCCAAGGATCTCAAGTCAAAGCATCATGATGAGTAAATCAAATCAATAAAAGAGCCATTCAAGCAAGTACATCTAAACCACCTCATCAAAATAAACTAATGCTCAGACCCTATGCAATTTACCAAGTTTGAGTATGGAAGGGTTGACAAAACAACCTATTGAGTGAATTGTCCCTCAAGTTTAGGGGTGTTTCCCGAGGGGACCTCCTTCTAAGTCATGTGGGTGAGGTGTCATGAATGAAGGGGAAAAAAATTGGGCATGGGGTTCATGACATAGAAGGGGTAGTAGTGTCTCACTTATGGGTGCCTTTGTAGAGGGTGTGTTGCACCTTCGTTTTCAATGCATCCTTTTTCCAAGCCCATTCACTGGCATTAATTAATGAAGGTCCAAGCACTGGTTACTCCTTAGGTTTAATCAATTAGCTTGGGGGACAGTACCAAAGTGTCGCTTGAAGGGAGACGTAAATAGAGTGACATGGGGGTATAGTCTAGCTTGTAACGCACTTTGTGTAAATCCCTAAATCAAGTGGGGCATTCATGTTACGTGTTTGATTTTGCAAGTCTTTGAGTTTTTAGGAGAGTATTTTCAATTCTCTCAAGACCTCTTTGGGCGAGCATCTAGAAGGTTCATAATCAGTTTTTTATATTTTTCCATCTAGAATCATCTGGGCCTTCAACCCCTTCTTCCCATGAAGTGAGGGAGAACCCCTTCTTGGGTTAGTACACTTGTAAAACCAAAAAGGTGACGAGATGAGGGGATGAAATGTGGAAAGTGACAAGTATGGTCTGAAATGGCACGATGACTCGTCAAAAGAACCTCCCAGTAGCATATCTATCCCTAGGGGTGATCCACTTACTAGGGCGCAATGTCAACAACCAAGGTGAAACAGGGCAAGAGCATAATGTCCAAGCAAACGTCACATAATAAAAATCAATAATAGATGTAACAAACTCAAATGCCTCAAGTATTGAAATGACACTCACCATAATACCTGACTCGTACCTCATGGAGAAAGACTCAATGCCTTATGGAGGCCAGTTGATGTGGTGGATACCGTCATGATTAATCTGGAGTTGTGGTGGTGAGATGGGTCTCCATCTATGCGAGTGGACACTACTGGGCAAATTGTCTCTCGATACTCCATGTCTGCAACCTGAAGACTTGGAGACATCATCTCCTTATTTATCCCACAAAATCGGGATAACAGTGCCAAAGGAACTTTAGGAGGAGTATGCACCTTATGGGACCCCTCCCAACTTGCATTAGACTTCTCTCAATGTTATTAGACTTGGATCTTGACCCATTTAACCCATCAATATTCAGATCTATCATTTCATCTTTTTAATTTTTAAATGCAGTTCATTATTTAGGAAAGTTAGGATGTTGGGCATCTTTGTAGGCTCATAAATATTCTAAAGTCATTAGGAATAACATAGTGGCTAGAGATTTGAATGTTCTAACAGATAAAGAAAAAAGAGGAGGCAATCATGTGAGGTCTAATGCATGAAAGGATGGAAGACCATATTGGAGATTGGGATTTGATAGATGTCAAAACTGTTAGAGGGAATTATACTTGGAATAATAGAAGAACTAGTCCAGGAAATATAACAACCAAAATAGATTTTTTTCTTGTTCATATTGACTTGTTTATGAGGGACCAACCCATATCCTCCAAGATTATTCCCTCAAGTGCATCAGATCATATGCCTATCGTACTTTATTTTGGGCAATCTCAAGACCTTAGTCCCATCCCCTTCTGCTTTAGCCCCTTGTGGCTCCAAAATCCTGGTATTTTTTATGTTATCTCATCCGTCTAGAATCAGTTTGTCTATGGCTCTCCTTCCTTCATCTAGGAGTTTGAACTTTGAGCAGTAAAGAAAGTGCTCAATGATTGGGTCAAAAGTGCCTATGTTCCTCAAAGTCAAGAACGAAAAACTCTTCAAAATCAGTTAGGATCCCTTAAATGTGAAATGGAGACCGAGGAAGTTTTGAAACAAAATATATTAGAGGAAAGAGAATTATATAGTAAAATACATCGATCTTATCATAAGGAGGAAGATGAATGGAGGCTCAAATCTAGGAGCCTATAGCTAAAATCCAGAGACAATAACACTTTGCTCTTCCATAGGCAAGCCAAAGCCAAAAGGCAGAAAAAACACTATAAAAGAAATCAACCTTGAGGATGGGTCAATGATGAGTGACTTTGTAGCAGTCAAAGAAGCAGTGCGTTCACATTTTGAAGCCTTCTACATAGAGTAAGAAGTTGATCCTATCTATGTTCAAGAGATGTTAAACCATATTTCACCTCTGGTCTCCTTTGAATAGAATGTAGACTTATCTAGAGAGATTGAAGAAGCTGAAATAACTAAAGCAGTTTAGGGGATAGAACCAGAGAAAGCTCCAAGGTTGGATGGTTTCTCCATATACTTCTTTAGAACATGTTGGTATATTATTAAACATGATCTCAAGTGAATGTTGATCCACTCTCAAAAGAAAAAGAAGGTAGGGGGAAGCACCAACTCCTCCTTCTTAGCTCTTATCCCCAAAGGGACAAATCTAGCCTCATTTGTGATATTTCAACCTATCTCCTCATGCCATTTTTCATACAAAATCCTAAAAAAAATTATGGTCAACAAGCTAAAGTGGATCCTTCCAAAAATCATTTCTAAAAATCAAGGTGGGTTAATGCAAAAGAGACAAATTGTGGAAAATATTATTTTGATTCGAGGCAATTCATTACAGCAAAGCCAATAAAGAAAAAATCATTATTATTAAAATGGACATGGAAAATGCCTTTGACAAGGTCCATCACTCCTTTCTATATGATATTCTCTGCAAATTTAGCTTTGATGAGTCCTTTGTCTGATGGGTCAAGGCATGTATTGGCTCCTAGTGGATTTCCCCCTTGGTAAATGAAAGGCCCGCCCATTTTTTCAAAACCAAGAGGGGACTTTACCCAGGTTGTCGTCTCTCTCCTATGTTGTATATCATCATGGCTAAAGTTCCGAGTAGGAAATTAGAATTCGAGTGATTGTTTGGTTGAGTGCATGGAATCAACTTTACTAGAGGAGTAAGAGGAATCAATCACTCTCAATTAAAATATGATAAATTGCTTCTAGGAACTGCCTCACTTATCATTGCAAGACAATTCAAGGTTGTTTTGGATTGCTTTCTCATTGCCTCTAGAGTCAAGATACCAATGGAAAAAGTCATATTTACAACTAGAACATCTCTACCTCCCAACTCCAAGCCATCTCAAGAATATTGGGCTTTCCTTCTATGGCTACATGGTCATCATTTAAATATTTGGGCATAGCATTATCTCTTAGCAATCTGACTTATATTACTTAGCAAGAAGTGAAAGGAAAAGTGAAATGTAGGTGCAACAATGGAGGTCGTGATGGTTAAACCCAATAGGAAGAATAATTCTCATTAAATTTGTTTTATCAACACTTCTACTCTTATAGTGTTGCATGATGCTAGCTCCTATAAGCGTAATGCATCAAGTGGCCAAAGAAGTTTGGAAATTCCTATGGAAAGGAGGAAAAATGAACTCAAAGAAGTTCCACCTAATTAATTGGAATATCACCAGGGCTCTAAAAGAGAGTGGAGCCTAAGACATTAGAGATACACCTCTCATGAATTTAGCAATGGCGGAAAATATCCTTTAGAGGCTCATTTCAGGACAACAAGAATGGTGGAAATTTGTCTTGATAAAGAAATATTTTCATAGAATCATAAAAAGATGTTTGGATGCTCCTTTTCTAGGTCCAAAAGGATCACTGATATGAAGACTTTTTAAGGCAACACTTATGTTAATATAGTCTAAGAAGCATGGGTTCCTAGAAATGGTAAGTTGATAGTATTTGGACCAATGGTATTCCAAGAAAGCTACCATTGGGGACAAACAAATAATTATCAACACTCAAATCTTTGTTCAGGGATCAAAGGCTCTCAACTTTGTTTGTTATATTGGAACAAGATGCTAGTGGAAATCAAAATACCAGGTTGGAAATGCCTTTCACCTCCTATGCATATTTCTCTAGCTCTAGAATTTCTTTTCGAACAATTGGTTGGTTGTGCTCTCGTGGATAAAATTACTCTAGATGAAAGGGGATGGGGATCAACATGATTTGAATATTCAGTGAAGAAAGGACATAACAACCTTCTTTCATAATTACCAAAGTCACCTAATTCTCATATTTGGAAACGCATTTGGCGAGGAGACTCCTTACCAAAAATTAATATTTTTGTTGGATCATGACCATGTTGTCGTCCTTATACACACTTGCAAACATGGACTAAGTCTCAGTCCACTTAGTGTGTCCTCGGAGACATAATGTCTAAGTTCAAGCCCATTGTCATCTCGACTTGAACTCCTTCCGTCTAGGCTTACTCCTAGGGAAACCAAGGGGGGTAAACCCTAGTTACTGTGTGAGTTATTAGATTATGTCTAGGAGTTAATTTTAACTGGTTAGAGGTCTAGGGGGATCTAGCCTATATGAGAGTCAACAATGCAAATGCAAACTTTCAATGCAAAAGAAAAACTTTTCCTAAGTCGACTCAGACTAGTGCCTAAGGTTGGGTAATGGGGTCAACTAAGTTAAAGGGAGTTTAGAATCTAAAAATATTACAATTAGATTACAAAAGAAACTTTACAAGATTCTACAATTAGGACTAGAAACAAAAGAATGAAGTAAACAATTATCTACAAAGTTAAAGAATCTAAAGAATAACTAAGAGATACAACAATGATACAAAATATATACAAGACAATAAAACAAAGAAATTAACATGCAACTAACTTGAAAGGAACTTGAATGTGCAGGTGAAAGAGAGATTGCTCAAAAGGAAAGTACAACACATCAAGCCAACAATCCCAATCAAGGAGTGCCTCCAAAGGATGCGCAACTCAAGGGGAATTTCCATCGACATACATAACAACAAGCCTCAAGCAATGAAGAAGCCTCCAAGATGTGAAACTTATAGGGAGGATACTAAACACAACTTAAACTCAAAATTAAATGTTAAAGTGAGGCCTCCAAGGGCTCAATGCGCAACTTTAGTTCACTTAGTCAAAACCCACAAGATGCTTGAAGTAAAACTTGCATGTAGATATAAAAGTAAAGTTCTTGCAAAGTGACTTAAGCATAAATCATAAAGATAGATTGTAGATTTCCCAAGGTTAAAGTGGATTATATTAGGATTGCTTAATTTATTAAGATGAAGTGTGAATCCTAGACTAAGTGACAACCCAAGAACTTTTCCTGCTTCTACCAAAAGAATTGTTGGGTGCTCAATAAGTGAGGCAAACAAGGCCACACCCTATCTCCACAGGTCAATCCAGGAACAAAAGTAATCCACAAGGGGGACACCTAGTGTCGTGAGACCGTCCATGATCTAGCACCCCCTGCTTCTTCCTTAGGTCCCCTTTTTGTTGGTAAAGTTGAGACAGTGGTTGGTGACCTATTAAGCTAGGTCGATTTTAGAATTCAAAAATAAATTGAGATTTAGTGAATTAAGTTGAGATAGATTAGTTGAAAGTGATTACAATGTATTGCTTGAAAGAAAATGTGCTTGCAATGTAAAAGGAAAGTACTTGAAAGATAGATGACAATAAAAGTAAAGTACTTGAACTTAAAATTGCAATAAAGTAAAAGCTTGAAAGTAAATTACAAGATTATACCATGCTTAAAAAAGAGTGAATTGCAAGATATAAAAAATTACTTTAAAGATTATTAATTTGAAAGCAAAGCACTTGAATGGGAATATCTTGCAATAAAAAGAAATGAGCAAGCAAAGTAAATTTGTTATGCATCCATGGGCCTAAGCTAACATTAGGTTGTTTACTTCTAGATCTAGAAAAATTTTAAACCATTAAACACGTGAAAGAAGAAATAACCATATGCTAACCTAGCCTTACGATTTAGGGGGTTGGCTTAGCCAAGCTCACTCCAAGGTGTAGGAAAAAAGAAAGAAAATGCAGAAATTAACTACAAAGAAAGGAATGCAAGCCATTTAGGCTTGCTTACTATGTAAGAATGAGAAGAGAAGAAGAGGGTATTTGTTATCAAATTTTGGGAGGCTGATATTTGACTTGTATATGCCCCAAATGAGCTACAATCCCTCCCAAATTTCACCAACTTGAAAACAATCAGCAAGCAAAAGCTTGCAGGAAATGCTACAAAAATGACAAAAACTTGTGAAAAATTCTGTTGTAAAAACCAGGAATTTTCTATGTAAATTTCAGCAAGTTATAGGTATATAAATGACCTATCTAAGCATGTTAGTATACTAAAATATTATGAAAATGAAAATCAAATAGAAACTGAAAATTTTAGATGGTGGATGTGGGTAAAAATGGAGATTTCTAGATCTAAAATATTCTATTAAAACCCTAGGAAACCTTGCAGATCTTCAATGCTAAGCTACAAGAAACAATAGGAAGTGAGTATATCTAGATATTGAATCAAAATACTTTGAAATAACTACCAAGAAACTCTCTAGATCTATGATAATACTATCATAAACCTAAACAACCAAAATACTTTGCTCAATATTCCTACCATAGATCTTCAAAGCTAAGCATGCAAAAGAAAAATGTAAAATAACAAGATCACCTCATGAAAAATATGGCACCAAGAAGACTCCGAACACCATATATCCTTCAAAGATTTCCTTTATTCAATAGCAAGCTTGAGCAAATACTTGCCACAAGCTTAAGAGAAGAACAAGAATAAGAGAGAGCAAGAGCAAAGAGTGGGAGAAGAGAGATTTTGGCATAGTAACAATACCAAGAGTAGATGTGTCAAATGAGGGAGGGGAGGCTCTTATTTATACTTGGGAGCCAAGAGTTACCCCTTTTGGATTCTCTCCAAGTGTTCATCAACTAAGAGTCATTGAGCATCTCAAGGGGGGCACACTTTTAGGGTTTGAGAGGAGTTAGGGTTTTGGAAATGAGTTGGAGTGAGTTGGCAATGCTTGAAAAGTAAAATAAATGAGTTCGAGAATCTATGGAGGCACACCAATGGATGTAATAAGTCTCACTTTAATTATTTTTTTATTTTCTTTAGATCTTCTAGAAGGGAGGCACAACTCTCTAAGGGAGAATGACGTTTTGAGTTAGTGGCTAGGTGAGGGGGTGAAGCAAAGGTTGGGAAAGGGTTAGGATAGCTTAGGAATAGGTTAGGAAAATTTCTCCCACTCTTTCTCTTGTTAATGTTCTCACATTAAAAAAAATTGACAAGTTTGATTTTGTCAATTCCAACAATTAAATTGTTGTCTTAGAATGACTGAGACTCCTCATGGACAAACACCTAGAAAAACTTGTCCAATTGAGCTGAAACTTTCTCCAAGGGTGTAGGGGGTATCATTCCATTTTTTTTTAGCACAAATACCCCTATTAAAATCCCAAGGATCTGGTTTTTATAATTTTTCTCTAAAATTAATTAAAATTACCATTAAATGGGTAATTTTAAAAAAATAACAAAAAAAAAACTACTTAGACTCGACGGAATTCTGCAAGACTCTAGAATATGTCTATCATGGTCATTTACAATATTCCTATACACTGACTACCATAGGGTTCAACCATTAGAACGCCTTTCACCACTTTGGAGAATTATTGTGGGAGTGAAAAACTCAAGGGAAATTAATAAGGTTGGTTAGGCCAAATTAATAGCCCAGGGAAAAAAAAACACTCAATGAAAGGAACTCCTCTAATGATGAATTCCTATACAAGTGACCTAAATTATGATCCATGTAAACCCATTACATTATTATCCCACGCAGGGGAGCGGAAATTCCAATTACAAAAATATGTGTTGAAGGCCAAAATTGTCTTGTAGAACCAACAAGTCTTCAACTTGGTAGCACCATTAGGTGCATAATATTCATGGTACATGGAGTTGACCCCCTATTTGAAATAGGTGGTCAACATCTGGCTCCACAGAGGGACGTGTGTTTGATCTTCACTTGGGAAGGAGAGTATACGAGAATCCAACATCTACAAAACAGAGTACTCATCAATACCCAACATAAATATATGTATAAACAAATAAATAAATGCTATAAACAACAGTTACATAAATGAAAATGATATTGTACAATAATTACAAAATAAAACTATGATACAACAAACATCTAAGTACATAATGAAATAATACAAAACGGAAATAAAGGAGAAGGGTTAGAAATACGTTACAAAGGGTGTCCCTTTGGACACCAAGTTGTCATGTGAAGAAACACTTCAAGGGGGAGTCCTCTCACTAGCATGTCTGAATTTATGTCGTCCCACTGGTTGGGAAGAGTTGCTAGAAAACTGATACACTTTATCCCGATTTCTACTTATTACATGTGAATCACGGCTTTTAACCTTAGGCCACTTGGGATAATCCTTCTTAAAAAATTTCTAATGATTTTGCATAGGTGCCAAATGAAAAACATATGCACTAAGTTTTTCCTTAAAAGTCTTGGCATACATCTTCATAGGGATGACATACTTTACTTTATCATGATTTACCTTATCATCCTTATGATTTTCACCACATATTCTATCTTTGGTTTTCCCAATTTCTGAAGAATAAGGAGGGTGTGGCCCAAGAATTCCATCTAATTTCTTCTGACATCTAACCAATTCATCTGATGAAGGTTGAGATGATGACATATTTTCAACTGAAAAATCCAACTCTGAATTTAATTCTGGAGTCAAATCATTATTCACTTTGTCCAAATCTTCCTCAAGAAAAATCCCATCAAAAGAATCCATAGTGTCCCAAACACTATAAATGTTTGGGGTTTCATCTTTAAGTTCCATCTTGGTAGATGTTAGAGAAGTAGACTCTATCTCATAACATCCCATCTCTAGTTCCCGATATACAATATCATTTGTGGGCTTCTTAGGATCCTCAACATGGTACTTCCTTTCCAACTCTCCATTTAATATAAACATGGAACCATTTGGAGTTGGAATGGTGGCATAAGTTAAATTCATTTGCAAATTACCACCTAAATCTGCAGTTGTCTTCCTTGAAAGCAACATACCCCAAGCATCAAGAACATCAATTACAACAATGTCCATTTCAATCATAATGTCTGGGAATGCATCCAAGTGTACTTGTAATCCTTTAATCAAACCATGCACCTTAATTGTCTTGCTATCCATAGCACAAATGTTATGATAAGGTCTAGATATCCTTAAGTTTAATTGTTCCATTACTTTCTTAGTCATAACATTTGAACTAGCTCCTGAATCAAGCATATAGTTGTGAATAATAAAATCATTCATGAGAAAAGAGAGGGAAAATGGTCTATTCTTTTCGTTTCCTCTATCCATATTCTGCAAGATAACCGGTCCATCATGATAAGCTATTGTTGGTGGAGTGTCAACATTATTCTGAGAAGAACTTTCTATGGCTTTGAGTATCAAATTTCTATGGCTTTGAGTATCTTCTCCCTATGAGAAGGAATCTTCATTATTTCTGACACAGGTACCAACATCTTAGCATTATTTAACCACCCTCCTAAGTCAAGGTTTAAATCTAAACTTGTGTGAACCATTGGTTTAGGAGGGGGAGGGGGTGCTCCTAAAACACTTTCTTGAGGCCTACCCTTATTATTATTTCCATTCCTTTGATAAGTAATGCCTCTATATCTAGCAATTTTTGACACTTGTTGTGGAGTAGGCTTAGGACCAAACTTTTATGTTACTCTATCCTCCACAACATTATTACAGTTTACCCCCTCACTATGTTCTATCAAATCCATCCATTCATGCATGCCAATATTATATTCATGACCAAACATATTAAATTGTTTATTATCTGCTCTATAAGGTCTCATTTCATCATAAACATGAAGAAAGACTTGGCAAGTTGATTCCTCGTGAAACTGTCCACAACGTCTGCAATAAGGAATAGTGCTATATCGGGGAAACCCCCCTATCGACTACACTAGGGTTCAACATGTAGGCAGATCTAACCGTCTAAAAGACACCTACCTTTCTAACTACCCCAAATACACCCCACATTCATACATGAAAAAAAAAGTGAAAAGATCGGGCAACTTTACCTTTTACTCTGCGTCCAGTGTCGATCCTTTCATGTTTGATTGCTCCGCTGACTACAAGCCTCCTCCCAAGGCTAGCCTGCAATCATAAACAAATAAACAGGAAACTAAAAACATGCATCTCATATATGAGTCATGGGTTAGATGTGTTAATATTATGGTAGCTGCAGGAGGTATTGACCTCCACGTGTGAACCTGACGAGAATAGAAGACTCTGGAAAGAAAGAGAAAACCCTAATGAGTTGGCTAATAACCCTAGAATTCTTGTCTGCTCAAGAAGATAATTTATATTAGGTTATTAGCCTCCAAGAGAAGAAGTCGGCCAGAAATAATAATAATATACTGGACATACACAAATCCAGAAGGAGAAGTCGGGCACAGCAAATCTGGCAGAACCACTATAAATACAAGGTGTCAGTTCTCATTTGACACATCTCAGAATTGCAGAGAGCAACTGGTGCACATTGCAGTTCCCAATTTGGTGCGCATGTGTGGAGGAGAGTTGTAGGTGCAGCTGCTACATCAACCAGTTTCAGTATTGGCTTGGACTATCTCTTGGCTAGGGTTTGGACTATCTGATCAGCTATTGTTGGTGCGCTATCCTTGAAGGAAGATGCGCTACACCTTGTTTGGATATCTAGCCTAGGGTTTGCTTCTGGAGTAATTCTCGGTCAAGGTTAAGGTGCTCGGAGGGTGGCTTCGACCTATGGTTGGGTGACGAGGGTATCGTCAATGGTAAAACGAGCACACAATATTTTATATTCTAACATGTTATGGGCCCAGACCTCCTTCATTCAGTCTAAACGCTAGAAGGAAGCATAGCCGCTAGGATATTGAGTTCGTTTAGGAACTACTGCTAGGGTTACTAGCAGAAGCAGCTTCCAAGACACTGTCGTTAGGGTTACTAGCAGGAGCAGTTGCAGAAACCCTAATCCTCTCGTTGAGGCACCTTAAGTGAAGAGATTGACCTAATCTCCGAACAGATCAGTGCGCCCTAGCCTAGCACTCTCAGCAAGCCAAGACATGAAGTTTGAATTTCTGGTCAAATCTAGGGTTTGACCAAGTCAAGCAAGCCATGACTAACTCTATGAAGTCTGAGAACAAGTTAGATGGAGCCTCTAACTTCAGAGCGTGGAAGACAAGGATTGACCTCATCCTTGCCAAGAATAAAGTGTTGGATATCGTGAAAGGAAAGATCGTGAAGCCGGAGTTTGAAGAAGGAAAAGGGAAGGAACCGCAGAACGTTGCAGCTATGGAGAAGTTCAAAGATGTTGACATCAATGCCATGAGTATCATAGTGGATTCTATGAAATACCACTTGATACCCTACATCTCCCATCTTGATTCATCGAATAAGATGTACGATGCCCTAACAAATCTCTTCTCAGTCAGAAACATTGGACAAGTTATGAGTCTGAAGAATGAGCTCTGTAACATGAAGATGAATGATGACGACAACATAACATCAT